>JAJIZL010018082.1:210022-256186 GCA_023969395.1 Amblyomma maculatum | reverse complement strand
TAGAGGTGTCCTGAGGTCAGCGCAGCAGGGTTCGTCGTTGAAATCTGTAAAACGAAAATAAAGCGATAAGGGGGCGTCCAATCACCACCGTCGCTGCTGCTCGTGTCAACTATGTGCTCTAATTTTGAAACTCAGTTTACGGATGTGCTATGTGCGCCGCAGCGCAAGAATTTTTTGGTCCAAGAAGCAGTGAAAAACTCTGGAGAACATATTATGGTAGCTCGGCCCCGGTTACATCCACTCTTATCACAATGTAAGGAGTATGAAACAAGAAATTGGCAGTCTATACAATGGATTTTGACGACAACATAATTTCATTAAGATTTTCTTAAATTCACACGCGCGCAAGTGCTCGCGAAACGCACGCGATGCGCTTGCGCTGGCCGGCGCCGCGTGCTTTTTGCCCCTTCCTACATGGCCGCCGCTGGATCGGCCGGCTTCACCCGCTCGCACTGGCGTCCATGGGGGACCGCCACTCCAGAAGTTCTATATAAACTCCTTGGATGAAACGCAGCGAATCTTACGATCATATTCAGGGGAAGTCAAGGTACACCTTGAAGGCATTATGTTGCCCTCAGGCAAGTATGTGAACGTCGGCAGGTCTGTATAAAACAAGAATGTCAGCCACTGAAAGTGTATGTGGGGCAACCACGCTCGTACTAACCATCAGGAATGTACTGCTCGTTGCTGACATTATTAATCGAGGCGCCTTCATTAAGAGGCTCTGAAAAGGAAGAAGTCGGATGCAGTTGTTTGTTTGAGCGGAAGGGCAATGCCTGAAAAGAGCGTGCTCACGGGACGATTAAGCGGGCACAACTTCTGCAACGCTGCTCGGAGAAAACAGAATTATTATATAAGCTGTGAGCAAATATAATCCTTGAAAAGGTTCACAACCATAATCCCGTTCCGCGCTTTTGACTGCACATCCAGACAGGAAGAAAATGTTTCAAATGATGAAATGTAGTGCTAAAGAACGGGTGACAAGTGTCACTCACAATATGGTCCGTATCGCATCGCATTAGATTTTAATTTCTTTTTCCCATAGCGCTGCAGTATCAGCGGCTCAAACTGATCAGCAGCAAAATAAAGCTGAAATGACAAGTAATGCTATTAGCATAGATGGCAGTTAGCAAGAATTAGAAAAGCATAATAGATTAGAATTCCACGCCTCGAATTGATCGTATTAATGTTCTAAACCTAGACATCGCTAAGACTCAACTACGTAATTTATTCAAGCCGAGATCATTAAAAAAATCAAAGACGGTTTGACTCCACCAACCAACGTAGGACCCGTGCGAAAAGTTCCAAATCTCTCTTGTCAGTCCATATTTAAGGACTTTCCGAGCAAGTCTATTTTGGGAGTGGGCCAAGTCTGTTTTAAATGTGGGTTACTCATTTATTGCACAAGGTCAGTTTTGGGGATACGCCAGGTCGATTTTCGACATGGATCAACTTAATTTTTGAGTGTTAACGATAGGAATTCGAACTGACTTCGTTCGCATGCCTCTAATCACTTGACTACGCAACCGGTCCAAACACTGCAGGCCTTTTCGAATCGAGCTTCGCTGCGCGTGTGAGTCTTCGCCTTCATACACGTAGCCGCGGTCCCAGCTGTCTTGAAATTTCGGAAGTGGGTCACTCAATTCTCGATTTGCAAAGTCAATTTTGAAGGAGGGCCACCAAAACTTTGGCATCAGGCCAAGAAAATGTTGGGAGTTGCCAAGTTGATTTTGGACGTAGGTCAACATAATTCTCTAATTATGCAAAGTCAACTTTGAGAGTTAGCCACCCACATTTCGGGTGAGATAAGTTCATTGTAAATCCAAGGATCAAGTGGTCAGCTGGTTCGAAAGTAAACGCATGGCACACCCTTGCTGAACTATGAGTACAATTGGTTTGCATTGATTTAACTAAAGAAAAGTGACCTAGAACACTTTCAGCTCTTGGAGTTACAAAATGTGAAAAACGTACAGGCCTTACAATGCTCCTATATCAACTCAAAACCAAACGGCATAACGTTTTCTGCACAAACTGGACCTCTTGGGTGCACGGCCGAATTCTCCTTTTCCTACGAAAATGGAATGACGGCCGCTAACTAGCCAAATGTTTAAGGAGGCCCACCTAAAATTGGGAGTCACGATTGAGTTGGCCATACTCAAATTAGGTTACAGGCACCAATTTCGGTCAGATTCGGATTAGGTCAAATTTTGGAGACTTAAGGGGCCACATTTCGGGGGTGGCCCTTCTAAATTTGGAGATCACGACTGAATTCCCCATACTCAAATAGGCTGGGCACAAATATTGGTCAAATTCGGAAGAGTTGAAATTTGGGGTGTACAGAGGGCCAAATTTTGGGAATGGCCCACCTAGGTTAGGAGGTCGCAACTGAATTCGCAACACGCAAATTAGGTTGGACCCCAATTTTAGTCAAATTCAGACGAGGTCAAATTTCGGGGGTCTAGAGAGCTAAATTTTGAGAATCACCACTTATGTTCGTTCGGAGGTCACCACTGAATTCACTATACACAAATTAGGTTGGACACCAATTTTGGCCACATTCAGAGAGGACAAATTTCCAGGATCAAGTGGGCCATATTTTGGGGGTAGTTCACAGAAATTTGGACGTCACCGATCAATTCTCCATACTCAAATTATGTTGAATACTATTCTTTGCCAGATTCGGACGAGGCATATTTCGTGGGTCCATGGGTTAAATTTTCGGGTTGACCCCCCGAAATATGGATTGGACTTCACTGAATTTGCCACAGCCAAAAACTATCTTGTACACCGCTTTTGGCCACAGTCGGGTGAGCTCAAATTTAGGGGGTTTCTGCGGCTACATTTAGCTCGCGGCCCCAAAATGTGGACGTAACCACTGAGTTCGCCATTTTAAAGCTAGGTTGGACACCAATGTTTTCCAGATTCGGACAAAGTGAAATTTCGAGGGTGTAAAGAAAAATGCTTGATGTGCAGATATATACTTTTGCGGACACGTTATGCGGACGAGTTCTCTACACGCTTTTCTGCGACATAAGCCTATTAATTCGTAATAATCTCTCTCATTGCAAGCATTATTGTTGAAAAGCGTGACCTAGGTTCAGAAATTAAACTGAGTATTGTATGTGCGTTTATGTGGATTGTATGCATCAGCAGTCGCTATTATAGCACGTTGAGCGGAACCATGAAGTGAAAACAATAACGCGCATAACGATGCAAAATGATCAGTGAATTATGTGAGATTGTCTGCTTTGCGACGCGCTTGCATGCAGTTTCAAGTATGTACAGTCGCTTGGAAGAAATGCACAGTACCTCGCAGAGGGGGTCAGTCTTCGTAGGGGTAAAGTTCTTGCGGCCTATGTTGTGCAGCCACTTTTTCTTCGAATGGTGTCGTTCTTTTCGCTCGGAATCGTGGAAAGAACGAAGCCTTTGTCACACTGGCTTCTGCACTGAATGCGCGTCAACTCGGCATAGCGCTGCATTAAAAGAGCGCGAATAACGCGAAGTGCAAGCGCGCAATGCTAGGGAGCTCGGTTCTAGCAGCGGCGGCTGTCTAAAAATGGCACTGACGAAAAATGAAAAAAAAAAGCGAACTTTTCGCGCGCTTTTCCGGCCGATCGGCAGCAGAGCCAATCACTGTTGAGAAAAGCGTCGATGGGAGAGGCTAGAGAGGAGGATCTGTGAGGGTGCTCGGCGCGGCGGCAGTTATCAGAAAGTCGTTCTGTAAACTCACGGGGACTGATGCGCGACAGCGAGAAGCTGCAAGTTTTCAGTCTCATCATAAGTGCCAAACTCTAGCTTTTGGCAAAGAAATAGATAACAGTTGTTTGTACTTTAAGAAGCACATTGCAGTAGATTTTAGAACATAACTAATTATGAGGTATTTGCCACTAAGACGTCAAAACTACAAGAACAAGACCCTACTTTTAAGCAGGTTTTGGTATGTGGTATAGATGAGTAAATAGAGATCCTTTCGAGATTTTTGAGAATTAATGTTCGGGGATTTAACCTGCAGACCGGCACCTTAGCCCACAGGCTGTAAGGCCTCACAGGTTCTACCAGACGGTAGCAGGCTTTAAGACAGCGGTAGACAACGACATGCCTGCCTGACCAATATTTTTGAGGTGCCCGCAACGCAAGTCAGCGAGATGGTTGCCGCCTCGAGTCTAAACCAAGACGATCAGCTCCGCACGGCCGTCAACAGGTGGTGTCGGTGGGCGGTGAGCCGTGTGCCTCCCGAGGTCCGCGATTTCGAGTGGCGCCGGCGATGGGGCGTGTTACCCACGCGAGAACGCCTCGCCATGTGGCATGTCGTGCCGAATACGGAAACCATGAGGCCCGCGTTCTTTGAATGCCCAGTCGCGCTGGTCATGTGGCGCTTGGTGAGAAGGATGTTCTCTGTGTACGGTGGCCCTGGCGCCAGGCCACCACGCGGATGTTTTGCGCGGCTAGTAGTCGCCTGTGTATATTGTGTGCTGTGGAAGAGGCGTTGCCTTGCTGCAGTCCGTAGACAACCAGCCAAGGGCCATTTACCCAGCGCTGCAGCGACTGCGTCTTCTATTGTGGAAGTATCTCTCTGATCAACTGGACAGAGGTGGAGAGGCGCGGTTTATGCAGCGCTGGCACACCCGTTTCTTTGTTGTTCGGGATGGCAGGCTTATTATGCCAGCTTTGCCATACTAACCCCCCCCCCCCCCTTTTGTTACGTACCTCGAATCAATGGAGTGTATTGCCGTATAAAATTTACTCATCTGTTATTAAGTTTCTCATTGTTATTCCTTTTGAGCTTGTGTTCTGTGATGTTGCTATTATCGCACCTTTCGTTGTCCTCCCATGTAAGTACTACAGTACGTGTGTGTGTATATACAAGTGCCTATGTGCGTGGAAGACAATAAATTCCCTCTATGTGTGTATAATTTTATTTACATTGTTGTTCAAAACTGTATACACTGAAACATCACTTGAACGAATTTTAAGGCACCTTAGGAAAACGTTAAAGTTAAAGTTCGCGGAACTGAAATAAGTACGTGGAAGCTTGTTTCCATTAGCTACAAGGAACATCCGGTGTTCAAATGTTGCTGCTCTCGTTCGCGAGCAAAGAATGCTGTAATCCATTGCAGCACTTTTGTCAACTGAGGACTGCAGTGGTCTTGAACTCAGTCGCTTTGTGCAAGCTCCCGTGACCCTTAGTTGATCGGCGCAACTGTCTGCTGTGCAGCAATGGCTTTCAGTTCCTCCAAGCATGTCATTGCTTCAGCAGATCACGGTTAACCAGTATGCGCACGCACGTCTTTCTAGGAGCTGAAAGGCTTAGTAGGGCTGAAGCTCTGGCTATGGCTGGCTGTGGCTGGCTATAACAGTGGAGTCAAGCGTGCAAAGCTAGCTTTGAATTCCGCAGGCTACAAGCTGGGTTAGATAGCCAATTCAGTTTTAAGATAAATGGCGGCCAGGTTTCATCCCGCGGTATTGGAACGTGGTTCTAAACGCACAAATATTCAACATAAAGTGCGCATTATGCTTGTTGAAATTTTAAGTATAACATGCGAGACATAGGATGACGTCGCAGAAATTTTTCGTAGAACTGAAATAAGCAATACCTGAATTTCGTTAAAGTGAATGGCATTTGAATAGCGTTCAGTGGAGCTTCGGTGGGGGAATTTAATAAAGTTCGCAAGACTGAACACTTCGTTTAAATGGCATTCGTTCTGGATTTGTTATCCTGAAGTATATTGTCACGGAGTGAAGTCTTGTCAGAAGTCAACGCGGGATACAGAAGTCACAGCGCACAGAGTGGCAAAAAAAAAAAAAAAAATAAACTGGCAGGGCCCGCCTCAGAGGGAGAACTTCGGTTTCTTCGTCTCGAGGAGGCACACTCTCGCGATCAGCGCAGAGTGAAGACAAAGACTGCACCGTGTCAGTGCCCCCCCCCCCCCCCCCCCCCTCACGGGTTCATGAAGCATCGCCCCGATGCTGGAAGTGTGGGTTAGAGGTAAGAAAAGAAAAAATAAATACATTGCATACAAGGCAGTTGCTCGGCGCACAGAAAGAGTCAACACTTTCGGTCGTTACACGGTTTCAGGCGGACCACGTGGACCCCATCAGGGAGCGCGGAGCGTCGGGGATACATCCATCAGGAACGACCTCATAGGTCAGGTCCCCAGCTGGTCTTACTACTTTGTACGGGCCAAAGTAACGACAGAGGAGTTTCTCGCTGAGGACTCGTCGACATACAAGAGATGAGACCCAGACACGTGTCGGAGGTTGTATCGTTGGGCATCGCGGCGTTGCTGGTTCTGAATTCGCAGCCTAGCCAGCTGACGGGCCTCTTCGGCGAGGTGCTGAAAGGTGTGAACATCTGCTTGTTGGTTGTCGTCGTCTAGATGTGGTAACAAGGCATCAAGCATTGTGGTCACTTCACGGCCATGGACCGGACGGAAAGGTGTCCAGTTCGTTGTTTCCTGGACCGCCGTATTGTATGCGAAGGCACCGCACTACATCCCACGTTTGGTGCTCTACTTCGACGTACATTAAGAGCATGTCAGCGAGTGTTTTGTTCAAGCGTTCGCTCAAGCCGTTCGTTTGAGGATGGCCTTCCTGTGTTGTGTGAAATCGGCTGTGAGTGCGGCATCTCTGTCAGTGATCAAAGTCTCCGGTGCGCCATGACACAGGATAACGCAATGGATGAAAAACTTTGCAATCTCTAAGCAGTACCGTTGGGTAGAGAGGAGGTTTTGCGTGTTGTTATAAGGTAATTCGTAGCAATGATGAGCCACCGGTTACCGGAGTGTGAAGGGGAAAAGGCCCAGCATGTCCGTGCCAATCTGCTGGAAGGGCCTCGATGGCAGGTCTATTGGCTTCAAGAATTCGGTGGGTTTGGTCGGCGGCACGTTGCGAAGCTGACAGCCGCGACACATTTTGACACATTGTGAAACGTCTGAGTTAAGACGAGGCCCGTAGTACTTTTCCTTGAGCCTTGAAAATGTTCGGGTGACTCCCAAACCTCCAGAAGTTGGTACATCGTGACAAATTTGTAAAATATGATCACGTAGGCACAAGGTACAACGATAAGGTACGGTGTTTGGCTGGTGGTAAAGTTTTTCTTCGTGAAAATACTATCGCACACGCATAACGATGTCAGAACACGCTTGAAAGCTCTCGGAGCAGTTCATGATGTGATAGTTCATGATGTGACGACGTTCGGGATCTGCAGAATGGCTTTCAGGGAGGCACTCTGCGCTTATGGCATTTAACAGTATATCATCAGAAATTTCATCTGTGGGGGGATCTACAGGGGCACGCGAAAGGCAGTCGGCGTCCGAACTCTGGCGGCCACACTTGTACGTGACAGTTATGTAGAATTCTTGTAGTAAGAGACTCCATCTTACAAGACGGGCTGAAGGGTCCTTTAGGTTCTCGAGCCACAATAGAGCATTGTGGTCAATAACTATTTTGATCGGTTTCCCATAAAGATATGGCCAGAATTTCAACGTCGCCCACACAATGGCTAGACATTGTTTTTCTGTCGCAGAATAGTTCGATTTCGCTTTAGACTGACAGCAACGGGCGTAGGCGATCACACGTTATTGGCTGCCCTGTATTTGAACTAGAAAGGCGTCCAGGCCAACGTTGCTTGCATCGGTGTGAAGCGCCGTGTCGGTGTTTTTGTCGAAGTGAGCCTGTAGCGGCTCGGTTCCTGCTCGGAGTTCGGCACCGCAATTTGAGCTGTGTGCGACTGGGCTATTCCATCCTCGTGGCCATGCGCGGCCCCACCAATAGCACAGCGCGCGCCCGCGCATCTTTCCTTCTCTCTCTCTCTCACCCTCATAGCGACGGCGCGCCCTCGCCGGCTCTCCGCCGCCGCTCTGCTCTCACCGAGACACTCGGAGAATAAACAGTTAAAGTGTGTGCATGTCTCCGTTGTCTCGTCCTTTCTCCGGGGATCGCAATGCACCCTCAATTGGTGACCCGGCTTTTAGCGCACCCAAGTAATGTAGGTTGCCCGCCTTTCCCCACTGTAACGAAGATTGGGCTCAAATCCACGCAGCTGTCATGGACCAGAATCGGGCACTGACTCCCAGCACCAGCCAGACAACGCCAGACGAGCCCAGCGGAGCCGTTCTTTCTCTTGCTGTTCACCTCGTACCGTACTGGGACCGCAACCCGGCTGTGTGGATCATACAAGTGGAATCACAATTCCAGCTAATTACATCCCAGAAACAGAAGTTCCACCAAGTGGTGAGTGCCCTGCCATCAACAGCGGCGGAGGAGGTGGCCAATATCCTCACCTGCTTCAGCACCAGTCTCCTGACACATACATCGCTATAATGAGTTCAAGGCAGCACTACTGCAAAGAACAGCCGCATAGGAGAGGACAAGAATTCAGCAGCTACTCTCCGCACAGGCGCTCGGTGACCGTCGGACAAGCCAGCTTTTGCGACGGATGACGCAGCTCCTCAGGACAAGCGCTCAAACCATGAACATTGCTGTGTTACGCCAATTTTTCCTACAGTGCCTACCATCCAACGTGCAAATGCTGCTAGCTACAGCTAAACCATGGACTTGACATCGTTGGATGCACTAGCTGACAAAGTGATGGAGGTGGCCACACCCAATCTCAGAGTCGCTGCCGTCAACACGACCACAGAAGCTTCGCTGTTGGCCGCTCCTGTCGCCACTCCCCAGAAGCCTCACCTTGCCGCCACTTCTGAAGTTGACCACCTTTGTTCACGGCTCGAGCAACTCATCGCGGCAACTGCAGTCTCAGAGCCGCCCGGACGCCATGGACGCCAACGTCATGGGTCCTCAACGCCTCGCCGGCATGGAGAACGGGAACTAAGTAAATTCAGAGGCCCCACAACATGCTACTATCACCGCCGTTTCGGCGTCAATGCCCGTAAGTGCCTCTTGCCTTGCACCTGGGCGGAAACCGACCGGCCGACCGCTAGCGGCGACGAGCGGTCGGTGCCAAAAACGTGTCGCCTGTTCCACGTTTTTTACCGAACCACCGGACAAACATTCCTCATTGACGCCGGGGCTCAGGTGAGCATTCTCCTAGCCTCAAAAGCAGGGCGCGCTTCCGCTGCAATTTCTTCCTACAAGCAGTGAACGGAACTCGCATCCCCGTGTACAGGCAGCGCTCTTTGACGCTCAACCTGGGGCTTCGAAGAGTCTTCCGGTGGGTGTTTTTGGTCGCTGACATTGGTTATGTTATCATTGGCGCTGACTTTCTGACCATGCAAGCACGAACTCCTCGTCGACGTCAAGCGAAAGCGCCTACTTGAATCCACAACTAAACTCTTCATTCACGGCATCGCACCGCGCGCAACTACTGATGCAGCACCCTCATGTGCAACAGTTGCCAAAGAACCATTCGCAGATCTGATGAATGAGTTCCCCAAGCTAACGTCACCCCCGAATTGGACTCAACCTGTGTGTGTCATGACGTTCAGGACCATATTATAACATCAGGACCACTAGTTTCCTCACACCCACGACGCGTAGCTCCTGGCAAACTCAAAGTAGCCTGTCCAGACTTCGAGCACATGTTGGAACTTGGCATCATTAGACCCTCCTCCAGCAGCTGGGAATCTCCAATGGATCTTGTTCCAGAAAAGTCAGGAGACTGGAGACCATGCGGAGACTACAGGTTCCTAAACAGCAAGACTGCCCCAGATCGCTACCCCACTGACAAACATACAAAATTTCACATCAGCCCTACATGGTGCAACCATCTCTTCTAAAATACATCTTGTTCGGGCCTACCACCAAACCCCGTTAGCAGAAGAAGACATCCCCAAAACAGCAATCACAACACAATTCGGACTGCTCGAATTCTTAAGAATGCCATTCGGTCTTCGCAATGCTGCACAAACCACCGAGCGTTCCATTGGCTCCGTCGTACGTGGCCTACCCATCGTGTTCGCCTAAGTGGACGACATAATCGTGTTAAGTTCATCCCCCGAAGAACATCTGGAACACCTGCGCCTACTTTTACAACGCCTTTCGGCAAACGGCATTGTTATCAACACAGAAAAGAGCGAATTCGGACAAGCAGCGCTCATGTTTTTCGGCCATCACTTGGACACCAACGGCATCCGCCCGCTTCCCGACAAAGTGCAAACCATCATCTCAGTTTCCCAAGCCCACTTCAACCGCGAAGCTCCGGAAGTTTTTCGGCCTCGTAAACTTTTACTGCTGATTCATCAGAAACTGCGCCACCTTCCTGAAACCTCTCAACCGCATGCTTTGCGGCAAAAACTCGGCGAAAGCACTGCACTGGGACACCGCTGCGGATGACACCTTTGACGCCATCAAGCGCGCCCTGGCCGACGACACTTACTCGCCCATTCAAACCCGGATTGTTTCCTCGTGTTCATGACGGACGCCTCAAACACAGCATTCGATGCGGTTCTTCAGCAGCAGGTCAGAGGCGTGTGGAAGCACCTCGCATTCTTCTCAAAAGGCTTCATCACAGCCCAGACACGGTGCAGTGTTTGCGGTTGTGAACTCCTCGCCATATATCTGGCAGTCATTAATTTTCGCCACTTACTTGAAGGCCGAGCATTCACTGTTTTCACGGATCACAAGCCACTCACCTACTCAATTGGTCGTTCTGCATTCTCCATATACCACTCGAGAAGTGCGACAACGCGCCTTCATCACTGAGTTCACGACAGACATCCGACATATTAGTGGCATTGACAACACCCCGGCTGACGCCCTCAGTCGCGTCGATGCTGTGACACCCAGTCGTTCTAAAACATCAACTTCCTCCTCCTTTCTCCTTGACATACATGAACTGTCGGCAGCGCAAACGGATGACTCGGAGCTCTCACACCTACGTACAGCGCAATCATCTCTCAAGCTCGAAACAGTCCCTGTTGAAAATGTGCCAATCGTTTGTCATGCCTCAACGGGAACACCAAGACCATTTTTGCGCATTCATTTCCTCAAGAAAAGTTTCGATTCCCTGCATAATCTCGCTCATCCTGGAATTCGTGGAACGCAAAAGCTGATAAGCTCAGGCTTTATTTGGTGCCGCATGAACGCCGGCATTCGCGACTGGGTCTGCGCGTGTGCACCGTGCCAGCGTGCGAATGTTCACCGGTACCCAGCGCCGCCAGTCCAGCGTTTCCTGCAGCCTGACCAACGTTTCGCAGTTTTTCACATCGATACTGTTGGCCCCCTGCCTTCTTGCCAAGGCTAACAATATTGTCACCAACACACGTAGCAAGCAGCAGAACAGCCGAGCTGGCCCTTTTAATCAAGCGAAGCTCGAGAGAGACGAGGACGACGATCAGCCACGTGCCAAGACACATTCGGCCACTTGGTCGCGCCAGATGGACAACGGTGTGGCATTGCCCCCCTTTCAAGGGGCATCGACCCGATCCCGCAAGCGTAGGGGAATAATAGAAAAGCGGGGCAAGTTATACGGGAGAGTCTCTGGCTCTGGTTTGGACTCTAAAACGGTTTAACATTGTAATATGGCTTCATTCTGGCAACGAACTATTTCAGACTTCGGCTGCCGATAGGACTGGGCAGTGCCTTGTGATAGCACCTCGTAGTTTACCGCGCTGAGGTGGCGGAGCACCTTGTAAGGTCCAAAGTAACATCACAAAAACTTTTCAGAGCGCCCTCGTAACCGTTTTGGGCTCCATACCCAGACTTGGTCGCCGGGCGTGTACGCCACCTCTCGGTGTCGCAGGTTGTAGCGCTGGGCGTCGTGTACTTGTTGGTGCCGAATTCGCTGTCGGGCAAGCTGGCCTGCAGCTTCTGCGTCACGAATAAATTGGTCAGCCCCCCGACATTGGAGGGAGCAGAATCTGGAAGAAGCATGGCATCCAGTATAGTCAGGGGTTCGCTTCCATGAATAAACTGAAATAGAGTGAAGCGTGTAGTTTCCTTTAGCGCAGTGTTGTATGCGAACGTGATGTACGGCAGAATTCGGTCCCAGTTCCCATGATCGTCGTCTACATGCATAGAAATCATATCGGCAATTGTCTTGTTAAGCTGCTCAGTCAATCCATTAGTTTGAGGATGATAGGCTGTTGTCTTGCGGTGGGTGGTGCCACTGAGTCGAAGTACCTTACTCGTGAGTGCCGACGTAAACGAGGTTCCTCTGTCAGTTAAGACGACTTTGGGGCACCATGACGGAGTACAATGTTGTGAATGAAGAAATGTGCAACTTCCTCTGCGGTACCACGGGTAATGGCCTTGGTCTGTCAGTGGCAACCGCTATATACCTGTTACCATGGAGGACTTCGGGAATGGGCCCAGTAAGTCCAAGCCGACCTGTTGAAGTGCGAATTTCGGGGGATCGATGGGCCGCAGGAGTCCAGCTGGTTTAATGGGTGGTGTCTTCCGCCGCTGCCACTCACGCAGGTACGGACGTAGCGGGGCACAACGGCAGCTAGCCTGGGCCATTAGTACTTTCGGCGTATCCGTGCCAATGTGCGAGAAAAACCGAGATGGCCGGAAGAAAGGTCACCGTGGCACGCACGAAGAACTTCGCCATGTAGCGTTGTGGATACTACAAGGAGATAAGCAGTTTCTGTTGGACCGTAGTTTTTCTTGTAGAGCACGCCAGCGCGCAGGCAAAATGACAACAGTCCGCGCCTGAAGAGCTGAGGAGATGACACGGTTCCTTCAAGGTATTCGATGAGGGGCAAAAGTTCAGTCAGCCCGCTGCTTTCGGGATAAGGTGGACGTCGCGATAACACCGAGGAAAGCGGAATTGTTGTCGGAGCCGTCCGCGTGGCAGGGAGTAGGGGCGCGGGACAGAGCCAGCATTATTGTGTTTCTTGCCGGACTTGTGCACGATAGTAACGTCAAAATCTTCCAACCGAAGGCTCCATCGAGCAAGCCGACCCGATGGATCTTTCAGGTTTGCCAGCCAACACAGAGAGTGATGGTCGCTCACGACACGAAACGGACGACCGTACAAGTACGGACGAAATTTAATGACTGCCCATACAACAGCGAGGCACTCCTTTTCCGTAGTTGAATATTTAACTTCGGAACGGGATAAAGTGCGACTGGCGTAAGCAATGACGCGTTCTGCACCGTCCTGCCACTGAACAAGGACCGCACCAAGGCCAACGCTACTGGCATCCGTGTGCAGTTCCGTGTCGGCCTCTTCGTCGAAGTGGCCAAGTATAGGCGTACATTGGAGACGGGACTTGAGTTCCGTGAAAGCTTTTTCCTGGTCAGGGCCCCAGAAGAACGGCTCTGCGTCTTTTGTCAGGCGGGTGAGAGGCTCAGCGATCTTGGAGAAATTGTTAACAAAGCGACGATAGTACGCAGAGGCCGAGAAATCGACACAAGCTTCGTTTATTCGCTGGTTTGGGGAATGAAGCGACAGCGGCCGTCTTTTCTGGGTCTGGGCTAACACTTCGAGCGCTGACAACGTGGCAGAGAAATTTCAGCTCACTAACTGCAAAGTGGCATTTTTCGTGTTTTAGAGAGAGACCGGCAGATCGGATGGCCTTGAAGATAGGGCGCAAATGTTTCAGGTGCTCGTCGAACGTGTCCGAGAAAATCACAACGTCGTCGAGAAATACGAGGCGTGACTGCCACTTCAAACAGAGTACAGTGTCCATCAATCTTTGAAATGTGGCAAGGGCCGAACACAGACAAAACGGGAGCACTTTAGACTCACACAAACCGTTCGGCATAATAAAAGCGGTCTTCTCACGGTCTTGCTCGCCTACCTCTATTGCCAATATCCACTGCGGAGGCCAAGTGACGAAAAGTAAGTGGCATGGCGAAGGCGATCTAGGGAATAGTCTATGCGCGGCACGGGGCACACATCCTTTTTCGTGACGTTGTTGAGGTGTCTGTAATCCACGCAGAACCTCAAGGTTCCATCCTTCTTCTCGACTAGGACAACAGGTGAAGACCAGGGGCTCGTTCACGGTTGGATAACGTCGTCCTGGAGCCTTTCTGTTACTTGGCGGCGGATGGCATCGCGTTCTTTGGAGAGACCCGGTAAGGACGCTGACATTGTGGACGTTGGTTGTCGGCAACTATAATTCAGTGCTTCGTTAGTGGCGTCTATCAGACCTTGGAGGTTGATGCAAAACAATCGCGGAACGAATTGACAAGATTCGCTATGCAGCGTTTCTGACTGGGCAAGAGGTGCGGTTTCACATCGGTCTGAATGGCTGTAGGCGTCGCATTGTCGAGGTTTGACGTGTTGGATAAAGTGTTCTTGTCTGTACAATCTCCAAGTTCTTCAAAATCAGCGACCGTCGTGTTCGCCGTCAAGTGTTGGGGTTCACATGTGAAGTTTGTCACTAGCGCTTCGGCTTGCCCACGAACAAGTTCGACAAGGCTACACAAACTACACAAGCTACACAAACTTGTCGAGTTAGAAGCAGTGACATGTTAACTTCAGCAACGCCACGCGTGCCGGTGCTGTGATCACGTTCGACTGTGACGAACTTGCTCGCACGCGGAGGGATCGTTATGTGGTCGTCACGGACGCGGAACATCGTTTTCCGGAAGCCCGTGTTGCTATCAACGACTCGCTTGGTTGAAAACGACACCATGAGCTGCTCCCGAAGGTCTATAACAGCACCATACTCTTGCATAATGAGGAAAAATGAGAGGCAGAATGCAAAAAATCGATGGCGTCATCAATACTTGGCAGAGGACACACGTCCTTCTTAGTAACAGTATTCAGCTGTCGATAATCAACACAAAATCGCCATGTGCCATCTTTTTGACTAGTATCACAGGGATAGCCCACGGACTAAACCAATCCTGAAGGAATAGATAGATGGATTTATTGAAAGGAAAGGTGCAGAGGTTGGCGGGAATGATAAAATTCTGGCCTGATACTCTGAAATGGGGAAGGGGAGAAGAAATAAGATCATGATGGGTGACAATGTGGGAGCACGCATATTAAATATACATAAAGGCACGCCAGCTTGCTTTAAAAGCGCGATTCTAGTTCAGGGGCGCACAAAAAACGGCAAAGAGCCCGCACTGCCTGGAAACCCTTCCCGTTGTCCTGCCAAGCGCCCAGCGGCAGTTCCTCCGACAGAGGCCTCTTGTCCAAACGCTTCAAGGAAGCAGCTAGTACACTTCTTTCGCACGCATACACTGGACACACCAATAATATATGGTCCAAAGTCTCTGGGATGCCACAAGTTGAACATTCCGGCGAGTTCCTCTGTCCAATTAAATGTAAGTACCTTGCCCTTATGCAGCATATCACGAACTTGTTATTCGATTGTTTGGCGCTCTGATGGAGATACAGGATAAGACTTCTGACGAATTGGATCAGCAGTCCCAGTATAGATTCGGTGCTGAGCACGGGAAATGGGAATCCGTGGTGGCGATTGCCGAGAGAAATCTAAAGCCGCAGTATGTTTCCACAGAACTTCCATTAAACTGTGACGGTGTCTTGTTAGCAGGGATTTGTTAATCATGAAAATAAATTTTGTCTTATTTACTTCTGAGCATGCGGTAGGCTGGAAATTGTCTGTGCCGAGCACTGCCACTGATTCAAAAGCGTCTTCGTCAAAGTTGGAAAGTTTTAGGTCACGTGGTAATACAACAGGTTCGTTAGAGTAGTTAGTCGTCCACAAAGAAGTATGGCCATTCATGACTGAGATGATGCAGCGAGGAATAAGAACACTTTTCTTCGCGCAGTTGAGGGTGATTGGTTCAACTACAGCGTCGAACGCATCACTGGCACAGCTTAAACTAACAACTTCTATAAACTCTGCTGACATGGCAGGAATGGCTATGTTGTCCGAAACCGAAAGCGTGCTAGGATTGGTCCGCGAATTTTCACACAACGCTTATTCAATTCGAGTACCCACAGAAATGTCTCCGTTGCAAAAGTCGAGAGTGGCCCCACATTGTTCCAGAAAATCGAGACCAAGAATTACGTCATTCGTTGATCGATCAAGTACTGCAAATTCAGTTCAGAATCTGTGACCTGCGATAACAAGATTCACGGAAAAGGCTCCAAGTGGGTCAAGTGGTTCGCCACCAACACCACACAATGTCGCCGCACTACCCCAACCAAACGTAATTTTACGACCAAGGCAGATTTAAAAGCGAGGCTTATAATAAAAATGGTGGCACCTATGTCCATCAACGCCATAACGTGTACACTGTCCACAAACACTTCAATTCGGTTCTTTAACGGGGGAGAGAAAAAGTGGAGGTTTCCTAACGTCTAAAGCTGGCGCTCCTACTTTTCTGGATTTGTTTTTGCTGTGAGCTATTTGTGATCTCCTTATTATTCGGGATGGCGGGCGCACGACCTCTGCGCCCACCTGCCACCGTCGAACAGGCTACGGCATACTCGACGGGTCACCTCAACGTCGCGGATGTGGAGCTTCCAGACTCGGCGGATGATTCACAGTGACTGAGATGGATTGTGATAGCAGCTATACGCCTGTACAGTCACGCCGCCTGAAAAGGAATCTGGGCCGAACATAAACAACGAGTGAGTCACCAAAAAAAATGTTGACAAGCAAGGCATCTTTTCCGTCGCCTTCGTACCAACAACGTCGACGGAAAATCTGAATGTTATAAACAGACAGCACCTGACCCAGTTTTGCGACCAGCTGTTTCCCAGTGAAGTTGACGAGGTCCGAATTAATCCCTGGAAGAATGTCTTCACCGTGAATGTCAAATCACAGGCTCCAGAGGGCAAGAAGAAAGGAATTGGTGCGCTTGGGAGCATGCCGGTCCGTTCCTTTCTTGCACATGGGAAAAAGACTACTGCAGGTGTAATCACGGACGTTGACCCCGAGATAAGCGAGAGCGATCTCTGCACGCTGATCAAATCTGCAGCGCATTGTGGATGTTCATCGTTTCGGTCGCTCGATGTTAGTTACATTAGTCTTTGAAACTGAATCCCTCTCATCCCACGTTAAAGTGGGCTATGTGAGACATTCAGTTCGGATTTATGTTTCAAGACCGGTTCAGTGCCACAAGTGCAACAAGATCGGACATGTGAGTGCCGTTTGTCGAAACGAAGTATCCTGCCGTAGATGCGGCCGTACGCACCCTCATGACACATGCCAGACGGAGACTGTCAAGTGTGCTAACTGCTCGGATGCCCAAAGCGAAGGCTAAGTACTGTCCGAAAAATCGGAACGAAATAATTATACTAAAGAAGATGGTGAGAGATAATTCGACTCATCAAGAAGCGGCTGCGTCTATTCGTCGCTGCAAGCACCGTTCCCGATGCGGACACAAGGATTCAGAAGGCAACCCTAGTCTGGATAATTCAACCTCACAATTAACGTGAGCTCAGGTGCCACAACAGATTGAGCCTAACTACGTTAAGGATACTCTGGCTTTAATGTCACAGGCAATGTTACAGGCAAAGGATCAGATAGAAGCTGTTGTATTACCTGCCGCCTCTTATGTTGAGTGGCCTGCTCTACCTTCAATGGCCATCGCCAGGCCTCATCCGTTCTGAAACTTCCGGCAACTCCAACAGCCAGCAGGTGAAAGAAATGCTGAAACAGCTTGTTTGTTCAATGCGGGTGCTGTGCTCTAGCATTAACACGCAAACAGCAAAGTTTGCTGTTCAGGTTTTGGACGCATTTGAGCCGCTCTTGGCGGCACTGCAATAATTCACAATGGCACAATAAACTAACGCCACCTCTGTGATGATGCACTCGCGCCGCAGTGTAGTGATGAATGCCCGAGGCCTGCGTGGGCGTCTGAGTGACTTCCGACAGCAGGTACAGAAGTACCGCTTGCCTGTGACTGTGATCTGTGAGCCCAATGTTCCAGCTGCTTTCCGTCTTTCTGGATATGTTCTGTTATAGTCTCGAGAAGCAGACGAAAAACGCGAAGTGCTGGTGTGTGTACGCCAGGACATTGCGCACGTCCACCATGCTCTACAGCTCCACAACACGAATCACTACATTTGTTTGACAATAACCCTGAAATTACGAGTATGTTCTGTAATTGGCGCTTATATTCCACCGAGGGATGGCTTGGAAATGTCATATCTATTTTCAACAATGCAGTGTTGTGCAGCTCCTCGTATTATTGTGAGTGACTTTAATGCTCACCACGCTCAGTGAGGTAGTGCCCTAATAAGCAATCGAGGAAGAGACCTGGTAGACTTTATGCATACGCAAGATCTCGTCAATGTAAAATGAAGGCTCACCGACGTTTTTACGTGGAAGAACCTACAGCAGCTGCTTGGATGTGGCGTTTGTTTACAGAAGCTTGTATCCTTCTGTTTCTTGATGTAGTGATGTGGAAACACATGGGAGTGATCACATACCAACGTACGTATGCATCAAGTGGTTCTCACCTGCCACGTCGTCTCGTGTGCAATACACAGCGCTTTTAGGGCATCTGTGGAGACTTCCAGCATGGACCTCCAGTCACCATTTCAAGTAGAGGGCCTCATTACTTCCTCTTTCAGTGAGAACACTCGCTATGTTTGTGTGCCGTGGTGAGTGTCCAGCATCGACGTGGAATTTGAGCGGCTTCGTGCGATCCGTCGGTGGGCTGAAAGGAATTACTGAAGAACAAAATCCGCGGAAGACTTCGCACTTCCTCGCCGAGCTAAAGAGAAGTTTTCGCCACCTGGAGAGGTTAGGACGATAACGTTGTAGACAGCTCTGCTCATCACTGGATCCCCGTAAGCCCCTGTCGCGCATCTGTCATATTGCGAGAAGGTTGCGCACACCTCCGCAAGAAACGCAGCCTTTTCGTGCCCTGACCCTTTATCAACGCCGCAATGAAGTTGACGTAGCTGAAGATCTTTGTAAAATGGTTGTGGGCACAAACCAGGCACAGTTACCAAATTCAGAGCTTTTCGCGCCACCTTCACCGAATGATCAATACGACTGGCCCTTTTCAATAGCTGAATGAGACGTCGCTCTTATTTCTTGTCGGCACCTGCTCCTGACGGGATTACTTATGCAACCTTATCAAACTTAGGCAGGGATGGTAGAACTGCCCCACCTAATTATTTCAATGATATTTGGGCTTCTAGTACTGTTCCTGAACACTGGAAGATTTGCCGCCTGGTTGCTCTTTCGAAGCCTGGAAAGCCCCTTCTCGAACTTACCTCATACGGGCAAGTTACCCTAGTAAGCTGTGTTGGAAAAGGTATGGATCGAGTGGTGCTGGCAAGACTTGAGTGGTTTCTAGAGAGCAAAGATATTTATCCGAATGTGATGACTCGATTTCGCCGGGGACGTTCTTCCATTGACAGCATCATCGACCTTGGGGCGACTGTAGAACGCGAAAAGCGTCACCATCGACAAGTAGCTGCTGTCTTTTTATATACAAACAGGGCTTACAACAATGTCCGCCATGATGCTATTCTCGATGGACGTGACGTGGGAGTTGGTGGCCGGCACTACTTGTGGAGTGTGAGCTATCTCAGTGGCCGCTCTGTTTACATGACTACGCGTGGAGGAGATACTACCCGCTATCAGGTCGGTCATGGAGTTCCACAAGGTGGAGTCTTAAGTCCAAATTTATTTACGTTGCGCTAATTGGCCTGGTGAATGAACTGATCCCCACATCAGTGCATATGCTGACGACATCTGTACCTGGGCTTCTGGTTCGACGCGCCCACAACAACGTGCGAGATTGCGGCGAGCTGTGTCATCGACATGGATGTACTTACGGCGTGAAGATTTACTTTTAGCGGCATGAAAGTGTGCAGCGATCGCATTTACGGGAAAATGTGTCAACCGCTAACCGAATACTCTTCATGGAGTCGTAATACCGTACGTCTCCAGGCACAGATTCTTGGGAGTAATTATTCACCACCGACTATCTTGGTCGAAACATATTACTATGGTGAAGAAAAGGCTAATAAATTTTTGCCATGTACTTCGCTTCACTGCTGGCATCAAATGGGGTCCAACTGAGCGCTCATTAATACGGTTTTACGAAACTGTGTTTGTTGGCTACATCCGGTACAGTCTCCCACTACTCTCTAGTATGAGCCTGCTCGCGGACTTTAGAAAGCGTGCAAGCGCAGGCACTGAAAATATGCCTTCGACTGTCCAGATGCACCTCTAAAAAGGCACAATTGAAGCGCCACATGCTCGCCCAATATCTATATACTTGTTACACGAACCACTTCGAGCATATTTACGAGCACTTACCAGACATCGTTTTCACCCATTCAGCAAGATTCTGGATGAGCGGCCGGACTGCAGTTTTACAAGTGCACTCCACTGCCATCAGTCGCAAGTACCGACAGGATATGCCCACCCATATCGTTCCGCCTAACCTCACGGACGATGAATAAACCTTTGGTGTAGCTTCGTTTTCCAGAAATACTAAAGAAATCAATGGTACCACTTAGTGGACTCAAACAACTTACTCTGGCGCACATATGGTCAGAATATAATAAATATATTCACGTATACACCAATGGATCTGTGTCAGCACAGGCATCCACTGAAGCTATGGTCATACCAGCTCAGAAAACGTCTCTACATTTCCTTTTGGGACATGCTTCTACATCAACCGCTGCTGAACTTGTAGCCATTCGGGAATCGATTCGCTACATATGTGGGGAACCGCCTCAAAAATGGTGTATATTCACGGACTCAAAGACTGCATTGCAAATTTTGGAAAACGTATTACGCCACACTGCCTACCAGTCCCTAGCACTAAACATTATGGAGCTCCTCATATCTGCCCAGCTGCAAGGCCACAGGATAATGTTTCAATGAATCTCTGCCCACTGCGGGCTCCATGGGAATGAATAGGCCGATGTTGAAGCGAAAAGCGCACTCAGCAATGACCTTCAAACCGCTGTGTCTTTTTTAAGAGCGGATACGACGTGCCTTCTTACGAGTTGTATGAATAATGCTACAGCAGATTACTGCCCCAGCCGGACGCCCGACACATTCGTTTAAAAAGGCTCGATCGAACATTGCAATAGAGGCTTTACAAAAGTTAGCACTATCTAGTGAAAGAAACAGAAACTGTGCGCGGTGGCCACGTTTTGCTCAGTCCGCCCGCGCCTCCTATCGAGTACGCTGTCAACGTGCGCCTTCGTAGAACCCGTGCGTGCACCGAAAGGTGCATTGGAATGCTCACAAGCGATTGTTTCATTTTTTAACATCACAGCAGTCGTTATTAGCTCCAAGCTCTATTCGGAATGATGCCAGCATGTTGTTGCGTGCCCTTCTGCAGCCAGCGCACCGTCGTAGACGCGCACGGAATCGAGGTATACGCGTGTATGCGACCGTTCGTTTGCAGTCCTAATCGGCTTTACAAGGGTCACTTGCATCATGTAAAGCATTTCTGACTGGGAGCTAGCTCACAGAATGTGCTATCACCTAAAACAGCAAGGTTGTTTTGCGCGCTATGGAGCCTTGTGAACTTGAAGGATAAGCTTATGCTGCGATGGAGGACACGGGAGAAGGAGCAATGCATGTATAACGAACGCTATTGTGCAAATACGTTCTTTGAAACATTTTGTACGTAGGTTGCATTTACCATTGTGTACTGGATTTAAGACACGGGCATGATTACCGAAACTACTTTTCACAGGCGTACGAAATGGTAGTTCTTGGTGCACAGAGCAATACGGTTGTCTAGTGCGCCCGAGGTGCGTGTTTCACGCTGCAAAAGCAAGCGTCTGCCAAACCCGTGGCGTCTAGAAAAGCAGGAAAAGATGACATCCCACTAGTGTGTTGTAACATGCTCACGTGCAGCCCGTTTCGACCGGCCCACGTCCAGAGCGCGCAGCTCAGGTTTTATACCTGCCAGTAAGGCCGATAAAATAACGAAGCGTGCGCTTCATTTTTGTGTGTTTTTTCGAGTCACCCGATGGCTCGCTAATTCACAGCTACCTGAAATTGACTGGAATTTTTAAATATGTCGATTTCTTGTTTGTTCCCTCTGTCAGAAAGTAAACATTTGAAGCCGTTATCTCATATGAAAGCGCTGACATTGGAAGCTTTGAGGAACTCGGAGGAGGAGGAACTCGACTGAAACGAAAAGAAATTTGAAAAGTCAACTCACATTACTGCGAAGTGTTTGTGCTTTGTGCAACTGGCTGTGTTCATAAAATCAGATTTATATTATATAATATCGTTATAGAAAAATTAGGGGGTCACATAAGCTCCGCCGTTAGAGGTATAACGCGATAGTGTCTCTCTCATACACACACACGCACGATGCTTTCTTTCTTCAAGTGTTATATTTTAGCTCTTTTATTTATTTATTTATTTTATTTACCAACCACTGCAGGCCCTAACTGGGCCCTAGCAGGAGGGGCGAAAAGAATACAATGCAGTGAAATATGAATTCATCAAAAGTAACATACTACACACAAGTGTAGTATGTTATATGTTGTTATGTATGTTATATTTCTATCATTTCTTTATTTATTTGACGTTTTATATTTTTATACACCAATACGCATGCGTCCGCAACAATCGGCTTTCCATTCTGAGCAATTTGACACTTTTGAACACATTCTTCAATTATTTCAATTAATCAAATACACATTCTAAATTTTCTTCCTTAGCATCACCAAGCACTGGTTTTTCATTCTGACACCTTTAATCCTTTACTTTCCAATTTTCCTTTTTTCGTTTCTTCATTTCATCAATTGATCAATTAATTACAAAGATTTTATTAACTCGTCATCGCCTATCGCACACCAATCAATATTCAATCACTGGAAGCACAAATTACCATGGCACTTTTTTTTTTACGCAGCCCCCGATTATTTCCGAGACTAATGCCAACTACTGTGTCGACGGCGTGGGAAGGAAAGTATTAAGCGCCAGTCCAACTTACGTCAAATTACGCACGATCATTTTATCATAAAATAAAATGCACCCTCGCTCATTTCACCAGCCAAGTATCTTGCAGTGGGATGAGCGACGGTGATTGCGCAAACCAAGCAAATAAACTCGCGATGATCTCTCATAGGCGTTTAAGTAAACAGCAAAGGCGCACAGACAAGAAAAAATTCACATTACAGAACTCTGGATACTTTGCCGGGTAGGGATGACGCTGCGGATTGACGAGGGGCCCATGCACGACTCGTAGAGCAATTTGTAACTGCGCTCGGCAGTGCGGCCGGTGGGCCCCGCCACGTCCCGGCTGTCAAAATACGCTTCTAGGCGTCGCTAACAGAAACCGCCAGGGCCCGAACAGAGGTTCAAGCACAGCACACTAGGTTAAAACGTGAAAAGCGCGAACAGAACGGCGAGCGCTGACGGACGGACAGGAAGGGAACGGATGGAGCGAACAAAATATGGCCGCCAGCGCGGGATCAGCGTGCCGCTCACGGTTGCCAGACGTACTTTTGTAAACCCTCTATTATATGTTCCGTGTGATATTCCTCGTCATCAGGCATGCTTGCTACATAGACTTCGTTTAAACGTGGCTTTCACGAGCAAGTACTTACATTTAATTGGACAGGTGAAGTCACCGGAATGTTCAACTTGTGGCATCCCAGAGACTGGACCATATATTATTGGTGTGCCCAGTGTATGCGTGCGAAAGAACTGTGCTAGCCGCTTCCTTGAAGCGTTTGGACAAGAAGCCTCTGGCGGAGGAACTGCTGCTGGGTGCTTGGCAGGAAAACGGGAAGAGTGTCCACGCAGTGCGGGCTTGCCGTTTTTTTTGTGCGCCAGCGGACTTGATTTTCGCTTGTAAAGCAAGCTACTGTGCCTGTATATATATTTCATATGCCTTCTCCCACATCGTCACCCATCATGATCTTCTTTCGTCTCGTCTTCACCTTCCTCAGTGCAGAGTAGCAGGCGAGGTTTAAATTATTTCGGCCATGCCTCTCTGCCTTTCCTTTCTATGCATCCATCTCACCTCACCTCTGTCGACCGCACTCACTAGTTTACCGGAGGTGGCGACCGCCGTCGGGGAGAAGGGGAGCGCCGTAGGCGCCGAGATGACGGTGTCAGGCTACGGTCACAGGCCACCGATTCGTTTCGGTTCAGCGCCATTCTGCGTTCTTGTCGGCTAGCGGTTGCTCTGCACTCATTCCGGCCGGGTGTTCTTGTGATGTGCTAGGCGACGACGAAGTGAAGAGTGCAGGAGCGAAGCAGAAGACTATAAAGACAGAAAAACAGGGTTTTCCAAGGAACGCCATGTTTCTGCTTGTTCTTTAAAATGGAGCAGTCGACTAACGGCAGCCCAGACCCGGACCTCTCAGTCCCGCTCCTCCTTCGAAGCGGCCGGGTAGTCACACGGCCGGCTCATACGGCGCCTTGGACTTCTATCCCATCTGAGAACGGCATCTATGCCTCCTCGGCGGATTCAGCTCTGGCTCTTCTTCCCGAAGGCCTCACCCCCCTCCGGGAGTTATCGACCTCTTTCACTGCAGCGCTTGGCCGCGCCTCGCTGTCCTTTGGGTGCCAAGTACCGCCGGTACCGCTTCCAGAGTTCTTTGGTTTTTCTGATGATGTCGAAGCATGGGTTAAAGTTGTCGACGCTGCTACTCAGCGTTCCGCCTAGTCTTCCGCCACTATGATTGCTGCCGTGGAAGAATATCTCCGTGTGCCGCCCGCGCTTGGCACCTGTACGAAGGCCGACGCTACACCACCTGGTTGGCCTGGACCGCTGCCCTCACTGCCGCCTTGGCACCCTTGGTTAGTGCACAGGACATCAAATTAACGACGATGAGATCGCGGCGCCAGGCTTCAGATGAAGACGTCGCCCTATACATTTACGACAAGGTCCGTCATCTTCAGTTCTACAATATCGAGTGGCCAGCGTTCGTTGCTTAGCAATACATCATCTACGGCCTTCTTGATGCCACTGATGTATCCATTTTGACCACATTGGACACCTACAGCCTGTCCATCTTTGTCCACCGGGTGGCCGTCTTGCACGACACCGCCAGTCCTTGCGGGGTTCTTGCTGCCGCCGGGACATCCGCAGCACCCCGGCATGCTGTCCGTTCATGCACAAAGTTCCAGAAAGATCCTCTTCATTTCCTCCCGGTGCATGTCGACGGCATCGGGGAGTTGATCGCACTGGATGACACCGGCGCTCAGCAAACGATGTTGCTCCAACGTCATGCACTGGTACCTCTGAGTCGATGGACCTCGTCTCCACTGCAAGGCTTGGGGGAAACGCTGTTCCCACTGGTGCAGTCGATATCTTCATCCACACTGTGGCTGGCAGCAAGGTCCTGGTGGGCGTCCCGGTGTTTGCGGACTTGCTTGCTGATCTCAACTTGGGTGCGGACTACCTCATGCCCGGTGAGGTGGTTCTGTCTATTGAAAACGGTAAAGTGCAGCTTCGCTCGTGCCGTAATGCCTCTAGCCCGCCTGTGGACGAGCATTCTAAAAGTGAGGCTACCCGCATGCAACGCCAACAGGAAGCGGTGCAGTACCCAAAGCAAACCTCTGTTTCCCGATAGCGGCTGAGTGGAACAGTTAAATGGTTTGACGGGATAGGCGGCTACGACTTCATCAAGCGCACTGACACTGGCGAGAACAATTTTGTCCATCACATCGCGTTACAACACTCGCGTAAATTTCGCTGCATCCGGAAAGGGTAGGAGGTTGAATATGCAGTGATTCCAGGAAAAAAAACGCCTCACTGCTGGCAATGTCAGTGTGCTAGACGTGAAGTCCAAGCAGAAATGTCTCCAGTTTGCCGGGAGAGAATGAGCCCACACCTACCGGTGTACACAGCGAAGCTGTGGACAGAACGGTGCTTCCAATGGTAGGGGTGGCTTAATTACAAGTATTACGGTGCAGCTTCTTCAATTTTTATCAACACTGGGAGGCCTCACGAGGGCATTTCCGGATCACGGAAAACCATATCGGACACCGCGCAAGGAGAGCAAGTCAACAGCAAGTAACTGTCATTGGAGAAACGTTCAGGAGCATGACTATCACCAAGGCATTGACAGAAGAGTCAAGTGGCAACTACCCAAAGAGTCCCGCACAGATTCCAACGCGCCACTCACTGAACCAGGCAACAAGCAAACATTATCGGCGCGAATGTCATCATGGCTGCGCAGGAAGACAGCTAGAAGAAAGAAAATAACGCCACGTGCCGCAGATTCGATGTCAGCGATGTGGTGGTGCTCCATTTAAGGACGCACTCAGTAGTGGCCGAGTGTGACGTACTAGGCGACGACAAAGTGAACAGTGCCAGAGCGAAGCAGAAGACGATGTAGAGAGAACAAAAGCAGGGCATTCCAAGGAACGGGCATGTTTCAGTTCATTCTCCTTTACATTCTATATGAATCATCATTGTCAGCAGGAAACCTTCTACGGTTTCCTACGGGAGTTCACCCACTGTCGGTGATACTGCTGCTACGGACGGCGATTACGTCAAAAACACGAAATGTGGTCTATCATTCCACAGACATAACACACTGTCGGCTACCGTTCATTCGATGAATAAAACTCTTCACCGCTTTGATTAAACGCTTCATGTTCTGCATGTAGTCGACGAGGAGGACGAGAGTGCTCGCTGTTGTAGGTGTTGATTGTGAGAGGTTGGATGTTCGGATGTTGGATGAGCAGCAGAGCATCAGATGCCCCAAGGAGATGTAACAGAAGGAGCATAACAGGCAGACGACGGACTTTTGTCTGCCGATGAGGTGCCACTGAAGACGGGTCTGACGTGGCCCCCAATATCTTGATGCCTCCGAAGCTCTTTGCGGATGATCTGTCGAATTGTATGTGGCAACCGCCCAAACTTCGGGGTGATACATTGTCACTTCAAACTTTCAAACGTGCAACAGTGTCGTGTTACAACAGCGGTGGGATTCTAACCGTCCTTGCTGATAAGAAAGCTCTACACGTCTTCCGCTATTTCCGTGAGGAAGTGACTCACTTTGTCTTCTTCAGTCATCCAAGCATTACCTATTCTGCACAGCTTGAGCATTTTTATGTAAGTTGTGCAGGTCTTCCCCGGTACTTGCGCTCGCTGAGCCAGAGTCTGTTCGGCGCTCTTTTTCGAGCATCGGCATCACCAAATCCCGCTGTCATTTCCTCTTTCCCTCTATGAAGCGATCACATGTAGTAAGGGATGGTTCATGACTGTCAAACCATGTATTGCAGTTTCGTCAAGAAAGAATACCACGTTCGCCAGCTTTGTATTCGCATCCCAGCGGTTGTATTTACTTACCCGATTGTAGTGGGTGAGCCAGTCATCCACGTCTTCCCCAGGCTTGCCATAAAAGTGGCGGGGTTTTTGATAAAGCTGTGTGGTGGTCGGTTCTGCTGCTGGCATGGGCTGCGTTGAAACATCTGCTTTAACTATCTCCGTCCGTAGGAGGGGGGGGGGGGTAGACCAGCAATTCTGCTTCGGCGGTGTAGGAGAAGTTCCGTGGTAATTCACACTTTTTACGAGGTTTATTTACACGGATGTTAGGATGCGCTGGAGATTAGCACACCAGAGCGGACAGACCCAGATTTCTTGATGGGACTGCCCTCTACGTGAGAGCTTCCCTCTACACCTGGCCCCTAGCCAAGTGTCTTTCAGGACCCCTACTGTGGGAAACAAAGTTTTACCAAACCAAACCAAACCCAGTTTCCTCTTCGTCATCTGCTTATCCCGCCAAACATAATTTTCATCCAATATAGGACCACGGGAAGTGCGTGACAGTATTGAAGTGTAAATCAGTGGTAGGGTTCTCCAGCTCGGTCAATGACAGCGTCGCAAGTGCAGAGGCGTTTTGAATTTTTGTGATACCGCAAATGTGAGCCCCTGCGGTTGCAATGCTTAAATTCTGGTGCTCACCGCCGAAATTTGTAGGACATCTGCTCTGCCGTCTTCGAGGTGAACTACTCCTCTGGCTACAGCAAGACTGCACTCGAAAAATAAGATCTCTTTGCTCTCCACGACACCTTCAAAATTTCGCAGTGTCTTCGCAACCACAAAAGTCATCACACTGAATTGGGGCGGAATAGTAATGTGGTCATCAAGATTGTACACTGCTTTCGGTCGTTCTGAAGCACTTAGTATTGCGTACTCAGTCGATAAGGTCACTTACTTAGTCTGCAGGTCGATAATGGCTCCATTTTCTGCTAAGAAATTCATGCCAAGGATGACGTCGCGGAATCTCTGGGCAAGTACGACGAAGGTTGCTAAGTACGTTTCGTCTTCAACAGTTAGCCTAGAAGTACAGGTAGTGGTCGGCGAGATCTAGTGGCCTCCGGCAGTACGAATCTGCTGGCCTCTTCAGGATGTAGTCACCTTTTTCAGAGTGTCTGCGAATGACCAACTCATTGCAGAAAAATCGGCGGCTGTATCCACGAGCGCTGTCACGTGGATTCCGTGTACTGAAATGTTCACGTCGGCGAGTACAACTGCGGTGTTGCCGGAACGTCTTTTGGTCCTTTCACGGCTGCGGTGTGGCAGTAGCTGATTTTGTGTCGTCGGAAAGCTGGAGCGCAGATGCAGCGGATCAATGTGGGGCCCGTCTTGTCGTGAAACGGTGTGATCATCCGGTTGCAGCGGTGGAGGAGCTTGAGAATTATGTGAATGAGCAACCTTCCTCCCAAACGTTGCCGCTTCTAGTTTTCCCGACAGGGAATACGGGAGCGGACCCGCGTCACGCTGGCATTTGGACGTGTCTGCAAGGTAATGGCGCGGTGAAGGCGACCAGAAGTAGTCTTAGGGCATTCCGGATGTTTCAGCCAAGTACGCATTGATGGCAGGGGGCCGTTTACTACGCTGCGGCCTTCGCGCGTCGACGCTAAACCCCAGCAGACCCGTTCAGTAGTAATAGGAATTGCGGTACAGCTGACCAAACTCGCGACAGTGGTAGCACAGCGGTCGATGACAGCGAGTGCGCCAGACGTTGATTTTGCATGGACGCACCTGAGGACGTCGAGCGGGAGGTGCTGGACGAAGGTATGAAGGGGCTTTTTGGTGCTGCCTGGGAGGTGGACAGGCACGACGAGCGATTGCGGCGATCTGTGGTAGTAATGTCGGGAGTGGCTTGGGTGGATAGTGCTTGGTTGACCTCTTTCTGAACCATCTGCGAAAGACAGGATACTTAAGGGGGGTGCTGCCGTCGAACAGCTTTTGCAGCTCCTCACGTGCGATGTGCTCTTGCGGAGCACATCAGTGCTACCACTGTCATCAATGGCGGCAGCAGCAGGGACAGACGGCCGCTCGTAGTGCTTGGATCGCATCTCTAGCACTCTCTCAATGGTAGTGGCCTCGGACACAAATTTCTCGATGGTCTTGGGGGGACATCGCACTAATCAAACGAAGATCTGTTGCTTAATTTCTCTCATGAGATAGCGAAGTTTTTTCTTCGGACATGTTTAGATCAGAACGACGAAAAAGCCTCGTCATGTCCTCGAAGTAAGCGAGGAAGCTCTCGTTAGGGAGCTGTACCTGCCTGCCTGCCTGCCTGCCTGCCTGCCTGCCTGCCTGCCTGCCTTCCTGCCTGCCTGCCTGCCTGCCTGCCTGCCTGCCTGCCTGCCCGCCTGCCTGCCCGCCTGCCTGCCTGCCCACCTGCCTGCCCGCCTGCCTGCCTGTCCGCCCGCCTGCCCGCCTGCCTATTGGGTCTACAGATATCAGAAAGTTAGGAGGAGCTACCAACTAGAGTTGCCCATTTGAGGTAAAAAATTGGAAAGGAAACTTTCCAATGTTCATTTAGAGGCCGAGTCAGCACGCTACACCTAGGATACGCAGGTATACATTAATATGGCTCGCTTAAAGCTGACTTGTACATATGTCCGGTGATATCGTCATTATCCTTAAAGGCGAAGCTTAGGTGTCCCTATAATTTTTTTCGAGCGCAACGAATTCTTGTAAGGTGTGATTCGGCAGTGTTTGCGTCTGTGGAGTCCGACTCATGGTGAGATTACAAACCGCGAAAAGATTATACTGGCGCCGCTGTCACGGAGCCGTTGGAGGTAAAGGTGTAGTTGAGGTAGCATATTTGCTCTTTAGGTTGAGAGCAAGTTACATGGTCATTTATTGTTGAAGAAGATGCTCTTCAGTTTATTTAAGTTGTAGCAAAAGATATGATTGGGTAATGTTCCGTGTGGGCTGTTTGGAGCAAAGTGCAGTTTTACGTAGTATATCGTGTCTAACTGGGAGTCCGACCTACGACTGCACACAACAGCTTGGCGGATAAACAGCGGTCTACTATTGGTGCACTATAGCAAATGCATTAATTAGGCATATATAAGCCAATGGTCTGCATATAATTTCGCACTGGCTTTGAGGAAAGGCGCGATACCTGACAAATTATTACAGCTTCGACACAGCTGTGCTGAAATGGGCTCTGCTGAGCACGATAATAGAGGGTTTACAAAAGTAAGTCTGACAACCATGAGCGGCACGCTGATCCCGCGCTGGCAGCCATATTTTGTTCGCTCCATCCGTTTGTTTTGGTTCGCTTCTGTCCGTTCTGTCGCGCTTTTCACGTTGTAACCTAGTGTGCTGTGCTTGGACCTCTCTTCTGTCCCTGGTGGTGTCTGTTAGCGACGCCAAGAAGCGTATTTTGACAGCCGAGGCGTAGCGGAGCCCACCGGCCGCGCTGCCGAGCGCAGTTACAAACTGCTCTACGAGTCGTGCATGGGCCCCTCGTCGAGCCGCGCAGCATCGTCCCTATCCATGCAGGTAGAGTATCCAGAGTTTTGTAATGTGCAGGGTTATTTTTTTGTCTGTGTGCCTTTGCTATTTAATTGAACGACTATGAGAGGTGATCGCGAGTATGTTTGCTTGGTTTGCGCATTACCGTCGCTTATCCCACTGGTAGATGACACTTGTTGGTGAAACGAGCGAGAATGCAATTTATTTTGAGATGAAAGAATCGTGCGTAATTTGACGTAAGTCGGAATGGCGCTTAGCGCTTTCCTGCCTATGCCGTCGACGCAGTTATTGGCACGGGTCTCCGAAATAATCGAGGGCTGCGTAAAAAAAAAATGTGTCATGGTAATTTCTGCTTCCAGTGAGTGAAGATTGATTGGTGTGCGATAGGCGATGATAAGTTAATACAATATTTGTAATTAATTCATCAATTGATGAAATAAAGCAAAAAAAATGAAAATTGAGGGTTTAAAGGTGTCAAAATGCTAGAATCAAAAGCCAGGCCTTGGTGATGCTAATGAAGAAAATTTAGAATGTTTAATTGAAATAATTGAAGAATGCGTTCAGAGGTCTCAAATTACTCAGAGTGGAAAGACGATTGTTGCTGACCCTAACTATTGGTATATAAAAATATAAAACATTAAATAAAATAAAGAAGCAAATGATAGATATATAAAATAAATAAAAGCTAAAAATTTAAAACGTGAAGAAAAAAAAACATCGTGTGTGTGTGCGAAAGAGACGATATCGCGTCATACCCTTAACGGCGGAGCTTAAGTGTCTTCCTAATTTTTTATAACAGTATTGTATAATATAAATCAGACTTCATGAACACAGCCAGTTGCACCAAGCACAGACACTTTGCAGTAATGTGAGTTGACTTTTCAAATTTGTTTTCGTTTCAGCCGAGTTCCTCTTCCTCCGATTTCCTCGAAGCTTCCCATGACAGCGCTTTCATATGAGATTAAGGCTTCAAATGTCTACTATCTAGCAGAGGGAATAAACAAGAAATCGGCATATTTACAAAATCAACTGAATTTCAGATGGCTGTCAATTAGCGAACCATCGGGTGACTCGACAAAACACACAAAAGAGAAGCGCTCACTTCGTTAATTTATCGGCCACGCTGGCAGGTATGAAGGTACAGAATGCAAACGCGAGCTGCGCGCTCTGGACGCGGACCGAACTTCGCATGCATTATCACGTGGTAACATCTTTCGAAACGAGCTGGACGTGAGCATATTACAACACACTAGTGGGATATCATCTTGTACTGCTTTACTAAAGGCCGCGGGTTTGGCAGCCGCTTTTGCAGCATGAAACACGCACCTCGGGCGCACTAGACAGCCATATTGCTCTCTGCACAAAGCACTACCATTTCGTACGACTGTGAAAAGTAGTTTCGGTAATCATGCCCTTGTCTTAAATCAAATACACAATGGTAAATTCAACCTACGTACAAAAGGTTTCAAAGAACGTATTTGAACTAGAGCGTTCGGTATACATGCATTGCTCCTTCTCCCGTGTCCTCCATCGAAGCATAAGCTTATGCTTCAAGTTCACAAGGCTCCATAGCGCGCAAAACAACCTTGCTGTTTTAGGTGATAGCACGTTTTGTGAGCTAGCTCCCAGTCAGAGGGACGTAAATTGTAATGCTTTACATGATGCAAGTGACACTTGTAAAGCCGATTAGGATTGCAAACGAGCGGTCGCATACACGCGTATACCTTGTTTCCGTGCGCGTCTACGACGGTGCCCTTGCCGCAGAAGGGTACGCAGCTACAGGCTGGCATCATTCCGAATATAGCTTGGTGCAAGCAGCGACTGCTGTGATGTTAAAAAATGAAACAATCACTTGTGATCATTCCAATGCACCTTGCGGTGCAAGCATGGGTTCCACGAAGGCGCACGTTGACAGCCTACTGGATGGGAGGCGCGGGCGGACTGAGCAAAACATGGCCGCCGCGCACAGTTTCTTTCTCTTTCACTAGATGGCGCTAACTTTTGTAAAGCCTCTATATTTTGTTGTTAGACCGAGAATCAGGCTTAATTGACTATTTGTTGCCTTTGCATATAACCTATACTACGATTTGCTTTTCCGTTGAAGTTGTCTCGCAATGCCAACACGCGCACCGCTTTTGAGACACACAGCTGTATTGGAATGGCTGATATTCATGAGGTTAGAAAGCAACCGCTGAAAAGAGCTGTTTTTTCCGCTGCTGCAGTGATGATGCCACACTCATGTTTAAATCTTTTTTATTGTGAGCAGCGACACCAATAGGCGGCGCATTCATCGCCATCGCGTCTGCCAGCTTTATGTAACGGCGCTGTCGCTTATCACTGATTCGGATCCCTTGTGTCTCAGTAGTCGCTGTCGCATGAAGGTGGGTTCACGTATCCAAGCACGTTCAGCTCGTACAGGCAAGCAACCACCATGAACGCCAGGTACCATGCCATCAGAATGCTTCCATACAGCTTGTTCATGCGCCACTTGTTGAGGTGCGTCAGGACCAGCAGAAACACCACCGTGGACAGTAAGCAAGCAGTTGAATAGGCCAACCCTGCGTACACCAGAAATTGCACCGTGCAGTGTGAACTGCAACTCCAGAGTGCTTCACTTTTCCCCCTGGGGACCAGTGTGCGTTGAATTTCATATTACGGCCACTTTCTAAAAATCTGCAGCTGAAAGTGCAAGCATCACTTCAGCACTTTGCTTTTTCCTCTATTGCCAAACAAAAACCCAGTATTTCTCAGTTTAATGTCATCTCTCACACTCACGTGACTTTTTCTTAATGTTGCTGGCCCGCTCTGCTCACACAAATGTATTGATGTTCCGGTTCATACATACCTCAACTGTGAATAAATGTCGTATTTTACTATCAGTACATGCAGAAAATTATGTAACATGCACTTTTCACAAACACTTAATTTTCTCGTAACTACTTGTACCTGGAAAATCATAATCGGGTGATACCGAATATTCTTGCTTCAATCCCTAGATATAGGTCTCTTTGCGCAGGTGAATTGGTCTTAGGGGATCTGCAATAAATCTAGTATTTTCTCTTTTCTGTTTTTTTGGCCATAGTTTCCAAAAGTTATTTAGTATGCAGCTTAGCTTTAATACCTTCTGTAAAGGTCACATGAATAATTTAATTAGCCTCTTTACTCGGGTCTCATTAAAGAAGCTTCTGTTTCTGTAAGCCTTTTTTCTGAGCTTGCGTAAAGGATCGCCTATGCTTGCTTCAAGCAAAATGTCTACAGAATGATTGGCGTATCATAAGCTCGTATCGACATTTTTCTCACGAGTATAATCAAACTCTTCCTGAATAAGCCTTTCTATATAACATGATGTGCTTGCGCAATGACTCGAATGGCGACTGCATTCAAAAGCGATTTACTTCTCTAAAGTTACACAACACTGCTCTGGCTGGCAAAACGTGGTTCGGGGTAAAAGATCCTGTACGTTTTGCTCACGGCAGTTTGTGGAATGTATGGGAAAGCACTGCTGCCAATTAATGCAAATATTAAATTATTTTACGACTCCCTGTGAAGGCCACTGAAGCAAAACTGCCTCTATAATACTTTATCGAGTCATATCCGATGTTCGCTCAGAATACTCATCTAAAAGTTTACATAATATTTCTTATTACACTGTACTGTCTGTAGATGGCGCATATACTGGACGATATCCGTGAACAGGTAGATGTTGCTCGTGTAACATTAAGTGACCTGGTTCCAGAACTCTAAAAACCGAAATTCCTCAAGATATGTTATATTCATTTGGCTGCTCCTTGTTGTTTACTTTTCAAATCAGTTATTTTTGTCTACATTTTAGGAAGCGTTGCGCAAAGAAGACAAGGACAAAATAAGGGATACACACACGAGCGCTCGTGTGTGTATCCCTTATTTCGTCCTTGTCTTCTTTGCGTTACGCTTCCTAAAATGCAAACGCACCAACTCGCCCAATTCAGCATTCTTGTTCAGTTATTTTTGTTTACTTGTATTTGTAAAGGGTGTTGCACAATTAGACGCGCGCTGTAGAATGCTTCTCCCAGCTAAACCGCGGAATCCTTGCAGTTCAGATTTCGCACAGAAATCACATTTTGTCGCTAGTATTTTTTAATACTAAATTTGTTTGGGGTACTTGCCTGATTCGATCAGAAGAAGTAAAATATTCCCATCGCCTGCGGCGGCGGCGACGCCAGACAAACCGCTGCCCCAGCGATGGGACTGGTGGCGCCACCTCATGCTGCTTACAACAACTCTGTTGCAGGAAAAGAGGGGCCAAACGTTTCTGTCAGAAGGTTTGAGTTGTAAGCAGCATGAGGTGGCGCCACCAGTCCCATCGCTGGGGCAGCGGTTTGTCTGGCGTCGCCGCCGCAGCAGGCGATGGGAATATTTTACTTCTTCTGATCGAATCAGGCAAGTACCCCAAACAAATTTAGTATTAAAAAATACTAGCGACAAAACGTGATTTCTGTGCGAAATCTGAACTGCAAGGATTCCGCGGTTTAGCTGGGAGAAGCATTCTACAGCGCGCGTCTAATTGTGCAACACCTTGTATTATGGCAGTAGTCCGCGCGTCTTTGGCTCGTCGCTTTACAAATACCCTGCTTCTTGCACATTTACAAGGTCGTTCACTTCTAGCTATAACGCGGTCACTGCTTTTAAAGCGCTTTTTCGTTAAAGTTGGTCACTTTATAAAGCTGTGGCAAGCCATGCGAAGTGTCACCTCTGTGTCCCTTTGTGTTTCTATCCCTTTGCTTCGATACCAGTCTGCATCTAACGTAATGATGTTTTGAAAGCAGTGACCATGTTATAGCTAGAAGTGGATGACCCTGGTGGTGGTCATACACCACCAGCCGGGGGTGGATGACCTCCACCAGGGTCATCTACTGCTAGCTATAATACGGTCACTGCTTTCAAAACAACATTACGTCTAAAGGTTCGTTGGTTTGTGGGGTTTAACGTCCCAAAGCAACTCAGGCTATTAGAGACGCCAACATTACGTCTAAAGCCGGGTGGTCTAAAGTAACGGTAATGATGAACTAAGCTGCTTTATTGCAGAAGCGTTAAACGACCTATTTTATAGAAGTTAAGTTGTCGGCGTTGAGTACCAAAAATCGATGACATACCTCTCGTACGTAGTAGTTTACAGTTGACAGTTGACATGACTGGGTATAAATATGCTGCTCAGTTGTGTGATGTCCCGTGACATGATATAGTAGGAGCTACCAACATGGTTGCTCTCCTGGCACTAGAAAGTGATATCGGCTCAGATATTCCCGCACGCTTGCATCCCGAGTCAGTAATGCTACCCTTGAGTCATGCAGGCGCATTTGAGTGGGTCATTTAAAGATGGTCTTAATGTCCATATCGTGCGGTCTTGGATATGATGGGGCATCTGAACGCTCTATTTCGATATCCCATGTGATGATTATGTGTCAGATATGGCCGGTACAATTTACGAAATGATTGATTAAGCGAGTATCAAACTTCAGGCACGCAAATGACGATCCACAAAAAAAGCTCCAGAAGTGAGTCATTAACACTTTCGTACCATACTCTAGCTTGATCCTCACCCTAATTTAATCAAGGTAGAGGAAAGCTTGGTGTGAGAAATAGTCATAGCTTTCATTCTCAGCAAATTGATTTGAACACTGTTCGAATGCCAGTGCCAATACGAATTGAAACATGCCGCCAAAGCTGGGGCAGAATATTGTGTACAATATCTTCTACGCAAAAATTAAAATTGGTTTTGAGTAAACATAAAACGCAGCAACTGTCCCGACTCTTTTTGGATAACCCGTGCAAACTTTATATTACAAAAAGAAGCAAAGCATGAGTGGCAGAACGAGAAGGTAAATATTATTGAGACATTTAGGATCGCTTAGATGCAATAAATCGAAAGCATTACGGCGCCGTAGCCCAGCATTGTGGTGGAATGTGTTCCCTTTGAACAGGCCCTACGGAAGAATTACAGGCACATTACCTAGCCAATTCTTGTCTAAGTTCCTAGTCAGCATGTTGTCGGGCATGATAAATACTCGCAGGATCAGCACGGCGTTTCGCACTGCGCCTCTCATACCTTCCTCAGCAGCCATCGTCGCTGTCGGCGTTACGTGCTCGGGCGCTCGCTCTCAGATCAGGTCGGCCTGGGCGGTCCGCTTTGCGCGCGTTTAATGACGCGTGAACGGCAGTAAGAACCCACAGGAAAGCGCATAGAGGGTGTCCGTGGCTTCAGCTCTGAACAGTTTTCTTCACTCTCCTCATTACTCCCCTCGTACTTATTCTCCATAGGCGGCATCTCTCCGTTCTTACAATCGCCCGCTGTCCTCGTAAAAGTGCCATTGGTAGCCTAACTCTTCACAATAGCCTGATGGCCTTGTACAAGTGCCACTGATAGCTTGTTTTTGGCATCGAGTGGTATCACAGGCAAAAAAAGAGGTGGTTTAGTGATGGCTTCAGAAGAGTGTTTTGATTACCAGCAGATCCTGTCCGGCGTTTCGGTGGAAATGACCTCACTAAAATGTTGACAAGGTGCGAAGGCCGAAATACACGAGTAGCAGAGGCAGGGACGGAGCGTGTTTTTACCATTATGGTCGTACTTGTATGCGATCAGATATGAGCAAAATAGTGAAGTGATGCGGTGCATCTACAAAACAATCATGCCTGCTTCTCCTTGTCCCAGACTTTCGTGGCGTGTTCGAACTATGAAACTATGGTTATCCAATGACTCCCTAAGGAACACCACCCCTTGAAACAAGTAGAGCTACCCAATGATATGCGAGCAGGAATATGGAACTGGAACGCATACGAGATGGACCATTCGATAGCATGCGCCACGCGTTTTCAGCCTACCGCATCACGCCTGCAACTACTTGCTACGAAAAGATAGAATACAATTTCAATACATGAACATTAGCACAATGGCCCCTTCAAAATCATCTAGACGTTGTGATGTTTTGAAAGTCATGACAGCAAATGCAGAAATGAACTGACCGTGTCAGGCCGCGCTGGATACATTAGACGCTCACGAGGAACGGAAGAAAAGAGAATGGAAAAATGAACAGGAAACGAAAGGATCGGTAATTTTTTTTTCTGCTCGGCGGAAACCGCAACTGTGCCTTGTAGTTGCCGGAAGGCTGGATGTGGACGTAGATGGAGATATGCGCGATCAGCATCCAGAAGTCTAAACGCCTTAAGCTGCCACCTTTCGGAACACAAAGATGTTGCGGTCACTTTGACTTCGAAATGGCCATCTAAACTTGTCATCAAAGAAGTTTAACATATCGTCTCATGTCATTGATAAACTGATTTCATGAATTAGACAACATACCTAGAAAATCATTTCTCAATGCGAAAACTTACCTTTCGTCAGTGAGTTAGGTTATAGTGTTTCGATCATTGTGGATATTTTAAAAATAGTTCGCGCTTCCGAGGAAGTAATACTATTACTCGATGAAAAAACATCACATAAATTGTCTGTAAATTTCTACAGCCATAGTATGCAGGTACAAGCATAGCATTACTAGTGGTTCCTGCCATCCGGCGCACGCGGCTCGGGAATTTCGCTTGAGAAAGAGAAGGTTATAATAACAGCACTGTAATGCGAGAAAAAAAGCTGTGAGAAGCTTCCGGAGGATGGCGGATTTGAACGGTTGGGCGGAGGAAGGCGAACAAGGGCGGAGGAATGAGAAACCAGAGCATTTTTTTCTCACGGCGGCACGTGCATCCCTATAAATAATATGAAGCACTAACAGCATTCGTCGAAAAAGCCGTTACTCGGGTGAGCCTGCACTTACTGGACTTTTTTGATGCTAGATACCATTATCATGAAAAATTTGGCCAAAATTTGGTTCCAACTTTTACGTCCGGTACGCGATAGTTTTTTTTTTTTTTTGAGTTCGCGAATAATGGCAGAAACATAATTTCATGAATGAAAACACTAGAATCGCGTTTTGTGCTGGAAGCAAAAATGCCAGAAATTCTTCGTGTATTATATCTGAAGGACGCATGCACGGCTTACATTATACCTCTCAAGAGCTAGGTGCCGGCCTGGGAGAAAAAGTGTGAAGTTTGAACACCCTGGTTGGCACTGTTACCAAGACATAAATGCATGGAGCTTACCCCAGGAAGATCAAAGCCAAAACGATGGAACTAAACAGGGTTCTGTGGCAGTGCGCCGGCAGATTTCTCTTGATATTCACATCAGCTCGCCCTTGAAAAACCCGAGCGTGACGCTGACAGATCCAAAGCTTTCCATACTACATTCTTTCATTTTTGAGCTCGTGTGTCGAAAGACTGCAAGGCACCCATTATTAATATAAGAGTAATATAAGAGGAGTGCGAGAAAAATAGAATCGTCTTAATCTACAAGGGTTGCTGAATAAAGACTGAGATTGAGTCTATACTGCTTTTTCCTGTGCGCTCGCTGCGCCATCTCGGCGTTTTTGGTAAACATCGTGATTCCATTAAAATCGCACCATACGCACCATTACTCTATCTCTAATGAGGCGGCAGCAATATATATTCAACAGGAGATACTATTTCCTGGTGTGCTTGTTGTGTGGCCCCTGTGGACCATGTGTGACGGATGATACGCTACGAAGTTTTATTATCGGCTTAACCAAATAGCCTTTGCAACATATGCTTATATGATGCATGCATTTGGGCACGGCGTCATGTCTCGTGTAACTTGTTTTCGAGGGTTCAATGACTTCAAGAAAGGCAGGGAACACCCTCGATTGCAGGAAGGCGGTGGTGCGCCTGTTGCAGGTGTGCCTGAGGAAACCATCAACGCAGCAAATGCAGTAATAAAGTTTGCTGAACGCCTCGCTATCACACAACATGGCTAAACGCAGGCGATTTCAGTAGAAAGTGCTGATATAATTTTGGACGAATCTCCGATGTCGAGAATCTGCGCGTAGCGGAACGCTAGCCTTCTTACGCTAGTCCAGGAACAAAACGGTGTAGATGTCTGCCCCGATTAAAGTAGTGATAGGAGAGGAGGATGAATACCGATATCTCAGAATACTATGAGTACCGGTGCACGACCATTATTAGCGCGGAAGAGTGGTATATTGGCATGGCCCAGAGATGAAGCGCCGAAGCACTCAGTGAGTTGAAAAGGAGAGCTGTCGAGGCTCCCCAAGGCGAAACGTTGGAAGAGAATCGTCATCACATTTTTCCAACATAAATAAATAATTGGAGACCAATGCAGTTTCCAGAGGCCAGATGATAAAAAAAAGTGTACTGCTCAAGTGTTCGTAACGCTGATGAAGGAACACATCTGAAGGAAAAAGGCTCAAACTTGTGAGAAATCGGAAACTGCACACTAACTTAAAGGGTCACTTTACGAATACTATGGTATAGGCAACCTGCAATGGAGTTTGCTGAGACATGTAGCGCCACCTGGCGGCCGACGGGAGCTAATACTGAGGCGGCGCAGAAGCTGACGCCGTATATGTTGCGGCTGCTGTGTTCCTTCTGCGTTCGCGTTTTGTTATCCCAGTGAGTGCGATTTACTCATTTAGTGACTTCAGTGGTCTCGTGCGATGCTTCGACTACTACGGATGTGAACAAGAATAAAAATAAGCGCAAGGGCGGCGAGAAAGACTACCACAATCACGAAGGAGACCTAAGCGTATCGCTTGCTGGGAGAACCTGGGGAGAATGATGAGAGAAGGAGATATTGGCTGCGAGAGAGTAATGTAACTGAAATTCGTTTTGTTATGGGGCCATTGGCGTACAGACGCCAAGAAGCTAAAATAACACGATTGCCCGTGAGCGGAGGAAACGGTATAAACTTCTGACTCGGGGAGTCGCACGCTGGTTGGGGCACACTACTCAGTTACGCGCTATAAAATTTGGCGTGTACTGGTATATGCTGTGCAAGATCGAGTGGCATACGTCCAGAAAATCAACAAAGCCGTGCAGCCGCAGCATCGTATTCCAGCCGCATTTCAATGGAGGCGAAACAAGGTCAATGTAAAAAAAAAAGAATGTTCGTGGATCTGTGAACCGGATTTCTAATGCGGTGTCTATTCGGAACCACAAAGCCAAAATATCTTCAAAACTTCCAATTACAGATTTCAATAAGCATATTTATCTGTAAATTAGTTCTTAAGGTGCTGAAAAAGTCGAAGTGGCGGAGTGATAGGCCCGTGATACTGTGTACGCTGAGAATGGAACTTCGTTCTACTGTTCCGCGCCAAATATTTCTTTCACCGACTGCTCAAGCTACTCAAGAGTCTCTTGTCTTAGACGATAGAATATTTCATCATTAGTAACAGTAAAAAATTCTAACTCTTAACGACCTCCGTTACGAAAGCTTTGCCGTTGAATGCCAGCATTTCCCGCCGGCTTTCCCCAAGCTTGAGGTACGGAGATACAAAATCCATGCCAGTTATTGTTGTTAATTAAGGGCTTTATTTTTCCAACGGTGTAGGAGGCCCCCTACTCCCCGCCCCCGGCACGCACAGTTTTCGTTGATGACGCACGCTACAACCGCACAGTGCTTGCAATCGCCACGACATCCGTAGCAGGTACCGCACCATGCCTCCTGTAACTTTCGCGGCACTGTCGAAAGGTGCACCACGAACAAAAGTGTTCGTCATGGTATTAAACTTTAAAGCAAAACCGCGAGGAAATTATTATGCTGCTGTAATAAAACAGCAAGAACAAAAAAAAGAAGAAACGGCGATCAGTCTCTTCTCAGGTTCTCTCTGCACTTTCAATCTTTGGGTATGAGGTGTGAACGCAATAGGTGAATGAAAAGCTACGTTTACAACATTTTTCATTCATTTAATTATTTCTTAATTCATCATCACATATCCGACTAATGCCCTGAGAGAATAAATTTCGTTAAAAAGAATTCCGTCTACTCACGCGACATTCAAAGCTGTGCGCGCGGGTGTTCCGTCGCGAGCGGCGCGCACTTCGCGGTGACGTCGACACCGTTCACGTTTTAAACTTGAGCATTCTCGAACAGGCGGTGTCCTTTCGTCAGTATTGGTTTTCGGAAGTAGCTCTCAAGACATTCGATTGCCTTAAAACCGCAGAAAATGAGAGCCGAGATGCTTCTAGCCGTACAAAGCGAACGCAACCCGACTGCACCGGCCTACTCAGATTACTCGGCGCCGCCGTTGGCGGCGCTGAACGCTGCGCTCCACTAGCGCCGCCTGGCCACTGCAGGTTGCCTATACTTTCTCGCTCAGGCAAAATTGCTACAGCCCCTCCCCTACCTTATAGTCCTGGCCTGTCCCAATGAGACCGTTTCTGATGTACCACAGCTGGAAAGAAACTAATGGGACGTAATTTGATACGGCGCAGTACGCAGGTAATGCTTTGGAGATGGTATTCAAGCTGGCAGCCAAAAATGGCTGTGACTATGCTTTCCAGGCATAGTAGAAACGGCTGGACAAGTGCATGTCGCTTAGCGTAGAGTACTTTAAAGATGATCAAAATCTTGTTTACTAATTTACAGAAATCAATGTGTTAGAGAATCAGTCTCAGTATTTATTGAACAACCCTTGTAAAATAAATTTGTACAATTTAACCACATATTTTGCTGGCAGGAGCATATACTCCGTACTGCTTTCCTGCAAACATTTGCCAGATCAAAACGCTTGCCTTTTCCTTCCACGACGGCGGGCGTTCCAGGAGACAACACGACGGTCTTGAGAAACCATGGTAGGCCCAGCCCTACTAGAATTTCGAAGATGTTGCTGCCCAGTGCATTACAGACTGCCATGTCACCGAAACCTGTTGACAAAAATATGACGCAGAAGCCGAATAAAAGAAGTCAAAAGCGTTGCTGTGACTATGACAATGAGTTCTAGATTGCAAGAGTGATGAAAAATTGGAGCATTGTAGTAGCAATTGTAAGAAATTGGCGCATGCGGGACATATTTAATTCATTCAGAGTGAGCCTTCGCCGACGCGTTAGTATTCTTTGGATGTGAGGCTATTAAAAAAAAATATTATTTTCAGATACATTTTTTTTGCAAGCATGGGGCGAAATTGCGCACTGTTAATCACTAATGCTCGTTACTTGTCAGTAATAACAGCAGTTCGCGCTAAGTGATAATGGTCACTTTTTATGGGCCATTTTATGCGCCATATTTAAATATATATTTCAACATAATAAGTTGGCGAGAATTTCTTGTACTGGAGCTGGCACACTTCTTAGGGTCAATATGATTATTTCTTGAATTTCGCATATGCATAGCCATCTGAAACAAATCCCCAAGTCGTCTTCAGCACCACAGAAGAGGGAAAATTACCTGGCGAAAATGTGGCGCGTATCACAATTGAGAAAAAAATATTAGGAAAATTTTGCATGGTTATGCCGTAAGCGGTTAGGTTGCAGGCACGTGGAGTTTTACTTCAACATCGGTTTTAGGCGATAGCTTATAAAGCTCGTTCGAAAAGACGTCAGCGGCTTCGGAACCTCTGCCGGGTTGCAAATAATCGGGGGCTGCGTAAAAATCATAATATGGTGATTCGTGGTACAGATGATTGGTGATTAATTGATGTGTCATAGGGGATAGCATGTTAATGAAATCAGTTTAATTTACTGATTCATAAATGAAAAATTGAAAAAGTGGGTTGAAAGATTTCGAAATGACACAGTGAAAAAGCTAGTACTTGATCATGGTAGCTGAGATACTTTCGATTTGTAATTGATCAATTTGTTATTTGAAATAATTGAAAAAAAAAAAGAAAAAAATAAAACTGCTCAGAATAAAAGCCAATGTTTGTTGATGCTAAGTATCAGTCTATACAAAGAATAAAAAAATTGAAGTAGAAGGTGATAAACATCTGTGTGTGACGCTATCGCGTTTGACAATTTGTAGCTTAATTGTCCCGCTAATGTTTTTTTTCTCAAGGCTTGGTTTTCAAGGTCATCGAGGCTTCAGGCGAAAATCGAAAAAAATCGATGAATGGGAACGTCAGTGGTGGCACACTAGCAAATCTTGGGGTTGCTGAACGCCCCTCAAGAAAGCAGTGAGCCAGCAGCTGTTCGGAATTCATTGCACCCCGACATGAGTTGACTGCAAAGACGATACAAAACGCACAAAGCGAGACATTTGCAGTTAAAGCTGGAAAATACTCGACTGCGGTAACGGATTTAAGTTTTACAGCGAAAACTTAAATTCCTAGGATGCAAATCTCGAGTTTGCAGGGTAACCTGCGAAAGTTACTTGTTCAAGATCTTCACAGGCAAAGTTGCACTGAAGACCGGGACAGTTAGCATCACTTGAATATATGACTGCATTTTGGCCTTTAGGAGAAGCAACAGGCAGAAGGTGCTTGGGCGTTACGTGAAAATTTGTTCTACCATGGCCGGTCTCGATGAGCGCGCGAAAGTGCGCGCTCTCTGTGGCGCTACGAACGCCGGCCTTTTTTTTTGCCATATTGAGCGCTATATTGAAAAAACGCGCTTCATAGCGCAGCCTGCAGGCATCTGAGCAGGCTAGGATCGGGTTAGCTAGCCTCCATGCCAACCTGGACTCGTTCGGATTGAATGACTTTGAGTGTCGCCGAGCTCGACGACTACTCGACACAAAGATCGAACAAGGCCGTACGAACCATGCTATTGAGACCGATGGAGAACGCCAGCAACAGCATGGCACAAGAAGGGCACAAATCTCATTTAAAGCGTACCGTACTACTACTCTATGATATTCAGCGCTTACCTACGATAAACAGCATGTCATTATTTTTTTCTCATCTTCGCCTTTCTAGTGCAATGGTCGAATGCTCTGGCTAGAGAATGAGCGCTGTTTGCGCCGACTCGGGTTGAAAATTATCCCGTGCACATAAAGTATTTTATTTTGTTTCAAGTCAATGTGCTTCCGGTATCACACAACGGCTTAGTGTCCGAGCGGACACTGAAGTGTTAGAGCATGAAATAATATTTTTTCCTCCCTCGTTCAACGTAACGTTGCCGCCGCCACCACTTGCTCACACCCGCGCAAGTCGCGACATAGCGAGTTGAGGGTGAGAGATATGAGGCAGCTTCATAATAATCAAGTTTAAAAAATACAGTTGAAGGATTGTGTACTACGATGGATATGAATAATATATGTTTTATTAAACCAACAAAACAATTCTTGCTGCCACCCTCAATGTAGTTATCAATGAGCTTACACAAAAACCATCAATCTCAGCTTTCTCCCGCATTCTTTTTGTTCGAAGCTTCTCCATGGCAAGTAGGATTCGAACCCGCGGCGGCGAAAATTGGTAAGGGTCACGAGTGCACTACCACTAAAGTACCCAACCACCGACTCCGAAGCCTGCTTCAGAATAAAAGCTAAACTTCTAACTCAATCATAAGCGAAGGGTGACGTTTTAGCGCACTTAATTATCGTTTTGTCTAAGCGCTATGAATCATCTACATATTGCAAATTAACCGCAATGTTAATTGCATTGCAAAACGCTTATGACCTGTAGTCGGGGCATAAGGTGCAGCAGTAGCTATAGAACGAACAAGGAGACAGTGCTAAAAGGCATCCAGTTTTGTCCCGACTATTGCCTTTTTTATGAATGATTAGACCTCCTAGGGGCCACCCATGCACACGAAAGGAAATAAAAATCCACTTTATGCTCAACGTTCTTGCATGAGTACCGTCTTTGCCAAAAGTAACCAGGCTGCTCCGAACGCTGGCGGAGCAAGCACGCGGCCATGTGGCGGCGTTGCGGTCGCTGTGGCTTATCGGTGCTCGTCAGCTCCGAGGGTACAACTATAGTGGTACAACAGCTGACGTAACTTCGCACCCTCAGTCTCGCCCGTTGGATGATAAAAACTAAGCGCGTATGATGTGCGGGCTGCGATTTCACGCCTGCGAAGCCTGGTTGTGCCCAGCGAGGGCGCTCAGTATAGCGACGGGGCTAATCGCTCTTCTCGGCAACTGCCTTGAAGCAGATATTATGTCGCGTTACTCGCTACGTGCTTATGTTCTGTAATCCGCTGCTGAAACGCACCAGCAGAATTGCGCTTTCCTGCGTGTTTGATGCGCCTGTACATTAAATACTGATAACGAACCTCAAAATTTCAATATGCTTTCTCCGAGGTGTCTTGCGTACTGCCACTTTACAGGCCGTAACTTCAGTGCAAAGATATGGGAAAGCTAGTGAACCATTTCAAGCCACCTTATCTCTCTTTTAGGCTTGCAAAATTGTGTTAGCCCCTTGGGGAGGTTGCCTATAAATAAGTGCAATGATTGATTCTAACAAATTCTTGCATTTGCTTGTTGGTAAGTTTTGGTTTAAGTAATGAACTATAATGAAACCTTCCTCACACTTAGCCATTATATGCACAGGATTGCTTTCTCGTTCGCAGAACCCTTATTTCAGAGCAACATTGTCTGGCAAACCCAGCACATATTCGTCCTAAAAACGAACAAGAGCTCATAGTGTCTACTATCACCTGCTTTTCTGTTTTCCGCAGTTGCCGAGATGAGCGATCAACCCCGTCGCTATACTGAGCGCCCTCGCTGGGCACAACCAGGCTTCGCAGGCGTGAAATCGCAGCCCGAACATTATAAGCGCCTAGTTTTTATCATCCAACGGGCCAGACTGAGGGTGCAAAGTTACGTCAGCTGTTGTACCCTCGGAGCTGACGAGCACCGA
>JAJIZL010018082.1:172791-210012 GCA_023969395.1 Amblyomma maculatum | reverse complement strand
CGCCAGCCTTCGGAGCAGCCTGGTTACTTTTGGCAAAGACGGTACTTTCCGCAGTTGATGTGAACACTGGCCATACGCATCCATGTAGAGTTTCTACATATTGAATTACCGAAGAGGCGAATACTTTTTCGTGACGATTTGTAACTTTTTAATGAAGTCTTCTTACTTTGGTATTTATATTTGTATCGCCCGTAAGGTGAGCCAGCCTGGCGTGATTTGCAGGCCATACAAGAAATCCTTCGCACACTGGGTATTCGGATGCACCAGAGTTTAGGGGGGTTTTAGCAGGTCGGGTTTTGGGGCTGTACCGCGGAGACGTTTAGATAATTCACGCAGCGCGTTTCACAGCTTGCCTTGCATCATTAATCAGTCATACACTGCGAGCCAGGTTGTGTTAGGGATGGAAGCGAACGCCAGGAGAGATTGCTCAGCCATTTAGGCAGAACGGGGTTTCATCGTGATAGTGATTTTGTTCCTGAATCGGTTGTAGCGCCAAGAGACCGGCCGCCCATGAAGCATAGCCGTCTAATTGTAGACAACTGGCCTAAGGTAGGATCGAGCACATTCTTCTATACTGATCGGGAACGTATGAGAAAACGGCGTCAGCACAAAGAGAAACGTGTAGGCGCGAAGCCGGGATTAATATTTATCGTTTTCTTTTATATTGCTGCAATCGTTGAAATGATATCACTCACCTCTGCGTACAACCAGTAGGCTAGCAATTACGTCTGGCAGGGTCACTCCGATAGATAAAAACGTCAGTCCCATTACCGTGTCTGAAATATCCAGCGTGAAACCTGCGAAATGAACGGCAATTATTGATGTCATGCGGCTAACCTTTGTTATTGATATCATGCGGCCAACCTTTGTTATTGATGTCATGCGGCCAATTAAATTGTTGCAAAGATCAATACGCATGCATTCAAATTCTGAGCGATAAGCATCAAAATTTATTCAAATCTCTCTAGCCTTTAATTGTAGAAATAAATGTTTTGTTCCTTAAGAAGGATGTATCTCGGAACTATTAGACGTAGCTTGCTGACGACACGTCAAGGACATGAACACAGGGCGTAACGCTCGTGTTTCCTCAACGCGAAAACAAATTTTGGCTCTTTCACGAACAGCATTGTCCACACGTTCTGCTTCCGACATTTAACGTTGCATGCGTTGTTTACAAAAAATGCCACCTTTAATAATACCTTAGGCAGATAAGGCATGCTCGATTGCCCTAAAATAGCTCGAAATAGATTAACGAGGAGGCCTATATCTGTACATAAAGTTTACGCATCTTTGTAGAATCGGTGACGCAAAGGTGTGTTCTAAGTTAACACGAGCACACTATTTCTATCATAATAGATAGCATAGTTGAAGCTACCAAGAAGATAGAAGAGCTCCGGTAAAGTAAGAGCAAATAAAAAAAAAAGCCTAGAAGCATCGCTAGTGGGGAAAGCAGCTCGTAAAGATGAAGTAATTGCACATCTGTTTGTAAACGCATGATCTGGACACTGTGCTAGAACAACTGGCCATCCTGTATAAGCATTTCTCATAACGTCGAGCGTAGAACGCCAATGCTGTCAGATTCTATACGAAGGGGAATGTGAGAATCATATACACACGTCTACGCACATATAACACTGTTCATTGCCTAAAATTACTAAATGACCACTATATTACTTAACGTCAACATATGACTCCGTTAGCAAAAATATTAGGTAGAATTGATAAGGCTATTCGAGAGTACACCATATCCACGCTGTGAATTGGGTGAAAAAGAAATGGGCATAAAATAACCAACCCAAGCGTATTACAATAAATATTACGAGAAAGCATTTTACTAACTCATAACCTAAAATGTCCAGCACGCGTTATGAAGCCAGGGTGCAGAAAAAAAGGCACGTGGAAAAATACTGGAATACACTCAGTGCGTTGGCACGGCCACCGTATTCGTTCATAAATGCAATAAAATCCTCACGAAGACAATTATGAGGCAGCACAACACGACCTCTATAATCCCAATGACGTCTGTTAGCAGAAGGTGTTCGATGAAGTAAGGAGAGTTGTGGGTCATGAGTTGATTGAAAATACCTTAGTTACAGATTTGCTAATCTCATTGCGTTCGCAAGTAATTCAAGGAGTGAACTAGGTGGCAAGCATTGTCACCGACCTGGGCAGCTGAGCGGAACTGTAGGTTTCAAAATAATAAGTAAAGAAAGTAAAGCTCAACAGTCTCGTACAAGAGCAGCGGTTTATGACAGGTAGCTATAGACTGTGGAAATAATGAGGGAATGCGCCCCTTACGGTGACCGTGTACGCAGATACGGCATATAATAACCCTGTATCTTACCTATACCGGACTTTCGGTTAGACGCGGGAAGACAAAGAATATGGATAAGACTGTATCGGAAACAACGAAGTTAGTTTTCGAAAGGAAATTCGTAGATGTAGTTAAGACACATAAAGCGATCATAATGAGTTAGAGAACAGATTCCATGTGATAACATTCACGCTAAAATGAAGAAGACATAGGCACGGAAAGAGAGTTTATGTCAAGGTAACATAAGTGTTGGTCGCTAAGAGTAACAAACTGGATTCCAAGAAAAAGCAAGCTTAGAAGAAGGTGGTGGAAGCAGCACGCGGATGAGAAAAATGAACTTTGGCAGGGATAGCGACACCGCCAATGACACAGAACAGGGGTTTTTGGACGGCTATGGGAGAGGCCTTCCTCCTGCAGTGGTCAAGGTGTGGGTGACGATGATGGCGAAAATATATCGACACTGAAATAAGTCGGTCTGGTGGCCAGCTGTTGGCCAGCATCTCTATCATAATCTGCCTATAAGGTCTCCATATACACAATCTACGCAGACGTTCAAAGAAAAATGATTTTGTTCTTCGGAAACACGTCGTGATTCGTCGCTGAAGTCGTATTGCTGCCGTGTAGAAGTTTTTTTTTTTGATGATGATGATTTTGTTAACGCAGTAGAAACAAAAAAATTACAATAAAAAAGTCGCGTTTTGCAAACATTTTAGTCGGCAACTTGTTATAGCGACCTTCAGTTTCCTGAATGCAATGAACAAAACTAGCCTAATTAGTCCCTGCTCATGAATAATGTTTGCATAACGAAAATAAAAAATACACTTGGCTGGGGAACTCTAAAATGATCGCAGTTATCTCTCCTTGGGCGAGGAGACCTTGTGTTCTTTAAAAATATAGTTACATTTATGTGGCACATACTGCGTACCCAGGTGGCAGCGCAGCCTTTCATAGGATTTATTGTTTGCCACACACCAGAGAAAGAATAAAAAACGACGGAAAGTGGATGGTTTGGCTTGCGCGCGCGTAAGCGGTAACGTGTGCCAGGTACTTGCCAATGATGGTGATGGTCCAGACGAGCAGGTAAGATATTATTGAGATGTACAGCGTGCTCATTAGGAAGGTCCCCAGGAACCACTTGCGCCACCGGTCACGCTTGCAGTCCGGCACCGTGATGAACAGCAGCACGTTGAGGGGCAGCAGCACAATCCACACTAGTCGCGACCACCAGCCGCGAGGAAAGGCCAGCGTTGACGGGGCCGGCGCGATTGTGCGCCGGGCTATCTCCTCCAGAGCAGCCACTGCATGCACGAGCGCATTGATTTTCCAGCAAAGTGGGGGCACCAGAGCAGAGGGAGATGTAATCAAATATTTCCTAAGTACATTATGCGGTCAATCCGTGTAACTCAATTTTGCAGTAATCATAGCACACATCCTTCCTGTATGAAAGCACTCCGCCATTGAAGATTTTATAATCGCCTAAGTTAAAAGCGAGACATCAATCTACTTTGCACAGTCAATGCCTGTGATCTGTTTCGCATTCATCAGGTGTTCTTAACTGACGCTGTTTACTCTTCATCGGAGTAATACAAACGCCACCCACTGTTAGCAACTGATTTTTGTTTAGGTTGTATCCTAGTAGCATCTTAGGATTCGCAGCGGTACAAGACGAACAAGATATGAAGTACAAGCATCACGTCATTACGCCACGTTATTTGTTATGCCAAATTTCATGCTGATGACAAGGGTAACGCAAAAATTGCTTTTTTTTTTTTCTCCAGCTTCCACAAAGAAAATGAAGCTCCGGAATTCTGAAAGGACATTCACATCCTATGCATCGAATATATGACATACACGCTCATCACAAAAAATCTGCTGCCTTTGCCCAAAATATATGAATCATTAAGTATTCTTTAGGGCCTTGGGGCGGTCAGTTCTACAAAACTTGCCAGTCCCTGCCAAGAATGACCTAGAAAGAAAATAAATGCTGTCATGTTGAGAGACGTGGGTTTCTGATGACCCAGAGTGAGCGAAATCCGTTTTCTCTAAGCACTTTCTAAAGAGCTGAACTTTTCTTGGCAGCGCACCATACGACCAGACTAATTTTTAAATTCCATTCACATATACTGAGCATTTTCGAGCGCTTAAGCATACCATGACCTCATATTCTTCAATTTTTCTGCTGTCATTTACGCCGCTACCACTTTTAATACTATTTTATATCATTATGCTTCTGAAATGCAACAAAATCATTTTTTCACCTAGATAATTAGTCACTCTACATGATTTTGAACTACAGCAATATCGACGGAAATTATAATTGTATAATGAACTTCCACTTCGACGTTGTAATAATACATATCGAACATTTTTTTTTAAACATTGACTCTGCATATAAGTTAGCCATCCCAAGGCTGTTATTTGGCTACTTTGACGCCTAAGATTTGAGCTTAAACTCGTGAGACTGCGAAAGACTGACCGTCTTGTAACGACAGTGATAGTTGGTGGTGGCGTTCATAAAGAACCCCAGGTGGTCGAAATTTTCGGAGTCCTCCACTACGGTGTCTCTCATAGCATGAGCCCCTTTGGGAAAGTATCAACGCTGTAGCAGAGATCCAAGTTCTTCACTCAGTGGATTGCTCTAAGGCGCGCACTTCCTACCGAAGTAACATTTATCAAATAATAACCCGTGAGACCATGTAGTCATTCACTGCGAATGTAGAGTGTAATCAATGCGTGGGCATGGCAGAACCACAATTGATCAGTGAATCTTTTAAAACCTCCTCGACTTCGCTGCAGTGGATATCACGCTCAACTTCAAAATGTCGAGGCATTGCGCAAAATGTGAGTAAACATACGATTTACACGCGATAAACCTATTCCACATGTTCCATTCCACATGCCTGCGCTTACCGCGGAAGGAGCTAAGGATTCATGTTCGCGGTTGTCTTGGCAGCGCGGCCTGCGTGGCTGCCTACCATGCTTGCGCTTTCAGTGCTATAGATTTGCTAGCAGCATCTTCTCTAAGCAGAATTTGGAGTTATTGGCAAAAAAAAAAAAAGACCCCTGCACTCCTTGCAAAACGTTTAGAGCCCAGGGGGTTGTTTCTGGCTCATTCCGCGTAGTACAATGCTCCGGAATATAAAATTTTAATTTTTTTTCTTGTGCTCTCCAACATTAATTACTTGCTTGAGTGCGGAAGAAGCGCCACTACACGGCTTGGAAAGGTGCATCTTTTAGGAACAAGCAGCAGTGAGACAAAGGAAGGCAGTGTCCATCGTTGCGATGTTGCATGCGTGCGCGCGTGTCACTCGGTCATTCCAATGTAAATGGCGATCAAAATAATCTTGCCGTCTTCCTGTCCCAAAACTAAACTACATTCCTGCTTGTCACCGACGCCGAATTTTGGGCGAATAGGTCCTTTAATTATCGCGTGAAAACTTGAGGTACTTAACAGCAGCATTTCAGTACTTTTCAATTACTCTCGTTTGACATATCTTACAATTTTTTTCTAGCAACTTGAAGTCTCCTGTAATTATTATCTTTGAAATTTAATTGATAGGTTGCGAGAAGTAGTCATGCGTCACTTCGAGATACTCAGATGGAGCGTTAAATGGTCGTAACACGCTTCGAAGGAGCACACATGGCTGGCTTAACCTTTACTATTGTAGCATATGTTCTTATTACAGGGACGCCTTCTATGCGGCAAATTTTTATTAATGCCGTTTTTATTGCTATGGCGATGACAACACTCAATGAAGCTCAGTATTTCCGGATAAACTGATAGCATGGTGGAATTATATCTCAGTCTTACGCTTCTGCATAGAACCTCGCTTCGCGTATAACCAGAATATGCAGCTGATAAGACAGTGTGGCGAGAAGACCGAGGTTCTTTAGTGCACTTCGCGAGTTGAGAAATACAAGTATGAAAGCTTTATAACCCTCATCTTTCATTTTTTTTTAATATTACGTCGAGACGGGACAGGTCCTACAACGAGATGCCTCCATCCCTCCATCCTGAAATTTTGTGGTGAATTCCAAACTTAGACACCTACTGTCTTCGATAGCGCGCGATGTTTCCTCCCCCGTTGAGAAGCACCAATCACCTTATGTGTGTGATTGTTGAAAACATTAGCCCCCAATTTATATCACACCTGGGTAAAATTTAGAAATCTAATAACCCTGTCGTTGCTCGGAAGCCACAAAAAATGTATGCACTCTTGTCCTGAATAGATTTGCCCTTAACACGGTAACATTATCCCAGCTGTCAGATTATACAATACTCCCTAACATGAAACGGGCAGCATATTTTCTACCACGAATATGAATCTTGTTTATTTGCGCACCATAAGCCGCAAGGTAGGCCGAATCAGGCTGTCTTCCGTTTTTTTTTTTTTTTTTTTTTTTTTTTTTTTTTTTTGATAAAAAAGACATTATAACCACTGGATGCTGCACTCACCGTGCGCGTCGGGGAAGGCAGCCTTGACATCAGCGTCCTGCTGCTGGGCAGCACTGGCTGCAGTGGAAAGGAAACCAAGCGGTCAGAGCATGTTGACCCAGATATTTCGATGTGCAGCCGGAATTTTTTCCTGCGGCTGTAAACAAATTCTATAATAATTAGCCTAACCAACTCGCATTCCTTTACTTAGTGATGAAAAAAGTATTGCACTAATTAACAGGTATAAAAGTACCCGCAAGATAGCCGCTGGTAACCTGCACCGAAAAAGTGGCTTACACCCTGTTTATAGAGTGTGAGTGGAGCGAATATGACAGGAACTCTATGATTATTAATAGCACTTACAAGCATCCTCCAAGGGCAATGAGACTAGAGGACAATATTGAATTAAAAGTGTAATTAATGCAACCATGTCTTGGGACACGAAAGGCGTCACTACAAGACACAAGAAAAAAGCCGGTAACAGAAATTTCATGACTGATCAATCCCATTTATTCAAAGTCGAACGCATTAGCATGCAAAGTGACCGACTTCGTGTGCAATTTTTGTTAACCAGCTGATATATCAGAACCATAATCGTTTAAACTTTGATTCTGAGGAATAGTTTATTACTATTCTTCCTGTTATTTTCCAGTCAAATAATTTCATTTACAATTTACCCAATTATAACCACAATCATAAATATCATAAAAATATTCCAACGTCAGTATATTGATTTCGATGGGTTTTTAATTGACACTGAAGCGTCAGTCCTAGGTAAAATTTATATTCCAGCATGAGTAATATTCCTACTTTGATAGAACTGGTTTTGTATTTCAGCTGCTGGTGCATAGCTAAGGCGTAGCGCTTGGTATTTTAGTTATGTCGACTCGTTAGCCAATGTCACTGTTGGTATCTATTTCCCTTTCTGTTTCTTTTCCTCTTAGCTTCTGTCAGCCTTCCTCCTATTCTCTACACCTGGTGTATTCAGTACATGACGTCACACATTTAAGACAGACTAGATGCCGGCTTATTTTTCCCAACATACTGTTACGTACTCAGTACGTAACAATCTAATGCTACCATAATAAAATTTGGCCACTTGCCGCTCCTGCTCCGCATTGAGATGAGTGAAATTCGTCGCCGTTCTAGGGCCAGGCTGCGACGCGCAGGTAGAGGAGGCTGCTGAGTCGAGTGGAGGCTCAGCACGTCCAGGCTGTGCGCACGCGGCGCTGCTGCCGCCGCCGCGCGGCTCGCGGTGAGTACCAGGCCACGGCTAGCTCTGCGCACATACTCAGGGGCCGTCGCTGCGCTACCGGCTGTAAGTACCAGGCCGCGACTGACTCTGCGTGTGCCCTCGTGCACCTCCGCACTGTCGGCAGGAGGCGGGTCGGGCGGCGGCTCGTCTCGCAGAAAGGGCAAATGCCTCAAGAAGAACGCCTCAGCTTTACTGTCGAAGCACATGAACACCCCGTACACCACGTACGCCACCAGCAGGAGGGATGATTCAAGCCTGCGCCCAAGGAACCGCGATCACTCAAGCCGTTCACGCAATATGACCGTTTTGTAGGAAGTGCCCACATGAAGGAACTCTTAGCCTAAACAGAAATGCAGCAGTTAAAGCATTTTGCGAATGTAATGCGCAGACAGACAGTTTGCTTCTCTGTAACTAAATTTTTTTTGCCGATGAAAATCATGCGCTGATGGCATGCACCTTTTGATGGATGCATGCAGGCTTACAGCAACTCATTAAACATATCGTTGTGGCGGGTGCTTGCTTGCTTTGACATATTTTAAACGCTTCAAGGCTGTGTTCAGGCGTCTTTGGCAAGGAAGACAAATTTGCTGCGGGGAAATATTAGATATCTTTTGCGACTAGACTCAAACCTGTGAATCAAGTCCCCAAAGCACTACGTGATCGCCGTTTAGAACTCCGTGTCGCTGTAGCCTGTGACTATAGGGAAGTGCAGAAAACAACCCCTGTCGATGCCTTGAAAAAGAAGGCTTAACGCGAGAGGAAATCGGATACACACGCGAACACCGCCCACAACCTTGACTGATTGGAAGGCAAATCATGTGCTCGGGAGCAACGTGCGCATGACCAGCTATGCCAATATAAGGATACAAAACAAGGAAAAGGATAAGTGAAGAAAAATTCAACTGAAAATTATTGTAATAAATAGACAAAAAGGAGGAAATGCCGCCATTTTTTGGCAGACAAAGCAATGATTTTTGTATCAGATATGTCAAAAACCACTATTTTTCCTGTCAGAACCAATGGTTACCTAACAACCGAAAAGCATACGTTCGCTAGGCAGCAAATAATAACGCGTTATGGACGCCTCATTCATTTCCTGTCGTATGAATGCGTGATGCCTCAAGAATCACCCTTGCTGCCGGGGATTCTGAGTGAACAATGACTTTAGATTTTTATCAAAACTTTGGAGGCGTGTACAACGTGTAAAAAGCTTCGGCAGGTTGTTGTTCATGGAAAGCGACACGCATTATCTTAACCTTTAATTGAGGCAACTACATTTTGCCTTGTATAGACACGAGGACGCAGCCTACAAAACAAGAATTGCATACCTTCGTTTTTTCATGATTCCTCCATTTCCATCCTTGGCTTACTTATGAATTTCTTCCACAGATGGCAATGTATCATTCCTTCTAAATTTTCTCTGTTCTTTTGTTGCGTTATCTCCATGTTGGAGCATGTGATTCTGCCGAAATTGTGTTATTCTTTCTAGCCATTTTCATGTTGACCCTTTTGCCCGCTTGTCAAAAGTTCGCCTCCAGAATCACTGAAAAAGATGTGTATCCTATAGTTTACCCGTTACCCTCATCACAACTTCACCCCTGTGGTTCGATGGCGGAGTTTTGATATCTGTATACCTCCTCGCCAACAGTTGCCTCAGTTGACCGGATGAAGACTAGTTCACATGTCCAAATATCGCTTGGCGAACTGAGGAGGCTCCTCAGGTGTCCCTTCGCCCCACCGCTGTTGGGGAGTGGTTAGGGCGGTTGACTAGTGTGCCCAAGGAGCTGGCATCGAATCCCGGCCGCTGCGGAGGCTTTGTGATGGAGGCGAAAAACAAGGCGCTCGTGGGCTGTGCGATGTCGATGAATGTTATAGAACTCACGCTGTCGGAAAAAACTACAGAAAATTTTCTGATGCTACGACAAAATTTCTGTGCGGGTTTTGACGGGAAACCTGTTGTGACAACAGAACATGCTGTAGTAACATCAGAAATTTCTGTAGTTCCAACAGAAAAGTGCTGCAGAACTACAGACAACAGAAATATACTACAGAAACACTAGAGAACTACAGAAAAGTACTGCAAAACTACAGAATAATGTGATGGTTACGACAGAACTACAGGATATTTTGTCGTATTTTTGACACATTTCTGTAGTTTTTTTCGACTGGGCACGTGGTCGTAATTTCCTGAGTCCTTAACTACGGTGTCTCTCTTAGCCTAAATCGCCTGGGAATTTGAATCCCATGAAGTGAACCACACTAAACCAGGCGTCCCTTCATGATACTGCGCTTTTAACTATCACCTCTTCCTGGCAACTTATCTATAGCGGATCCTTGCTAAAGCACGTGACCCCGATCATTTTCTGAGCTTACGTAAGGGCGTCGCGAAATGCAGGGCTGTCTTGCTGTGCTTAAGCGAATTTACTTTGCCGTCGCAAGCGGCCTCTCTCATTCGAAAAGATGGTATATATATGCGCTGTGTATGCAGCATATATTCTCCAGGAACCGATATTCTCTGCTCAGATGATGTATTCTATAATTTTGTTTCAAGAGCAACGTCATTCTAGAGTTTCGAGCAGACGCTGATATTAAACACCACTTAAATTCCTTCGTGGGGCATCATGCTTCACCCAAAAAATTCGGAAAAGAAAGTTATACAGGGAAAAAAGTGGCCTTATATGAATATGCCTGATAGTTTCCAAAATTAGCTTGCGTGCGTAAGAAAAGGATCCTCTTCAAGCACTCATAATTGACAGCACAGGCACAAAGACTGGCCTCGGTGCACTGACGCTTACTCTAAGCCGTATTAATTGTCTGTAATGTGCAAGGTGAATGACACACATAGACACGCAGTTGAGGTGAAGGGTTAGTCATAAATTTTTGGGGCACTGGGCCTGCTTTGGCAGTGTGTTCGGGAAAAGATAAAAAAATTCTGCAGAAAGTGGGAGGATCATCATTTGCACCTTTCAGAGCCTTGTTAGCTTCAGTGGCACGCCAAGTGCCAGGACGTACCACTAGAAAGAATCACTTTCAGCCTTGCGATGTCTTATCAAGCCTTTATGTCTCCGCCCCTATAAGCGTAGGAATAATGATAGGAATACCCCTGTAGGGCTTTCTTTCAATATGATTTCCCGCTTCCTTTTTTCAAGTGCCTAAAACCTCTCAGAACCTCGCTCGCAAATGGGGAGCGCTCCCGCAATCAGCTACTTATAACCGCCCTGTCGCTGGTCAAGACTTTGCTCAACGACTCGGGACGAACCGCGGTCAGGGCGGCCGCGTTTCGATAGAAGCAAGAAGCAAGAAGCAAGAAGCAAGGCGCCTGTGGCCTGTGCGATATCAGTGCACGTGAAAGAATTCCACTTTAGTGTAATTTCCTGAATCCTCCACTACGTCACCCCTCATAAATGAGTAGCTTTGAGGCGTTAAACCCCACAAACCTAAACCTACTTACACCTCACCACCGGGGATCAAAGGCAGCGATCACTCACTGGCTGATGGCTTCGTCCTGGAGGGCAACCAAGAGGATGACGACGCTGGCACAGAAGAAGATGCTGTCGCGGTACATTGGCCAGCGGTGCAAGACAACGGCCTAGGCGCGAGTCGGAATCAAAAGAATGCAGGGTGTTAATAAATCGCGTAACGTACCTTGACGACAAGGTAAGGAAAATAAAAAAATACAGGAAAGAAGCAACACAACGTAAACAATTCTCGAGTCTAGGAGAGTCAAAGGGCCATTGCAATGTGTGTTCTACGCACAGTAGCAAGAATTTGTCCCTGTGTTTTTCTGTGTAGCCTACCTCACATTTAATGCATCCTTGAACCCGGTGTGAGCTGTGCTATCTAAACTGCGAACATTATATAAATTCATAGTTTTGGACACAACTATGCTGATAAAAAGCCCTTGGTGAGACGTTTCGACTCGTTTATAATTTCCTTCGACTCCCACTATACTTTTATTAAGTTTTTACTCATCAACCAGATGATGTTTTCTGACTATCGAGCATCCCGAACGCTCACTTAATGTGATTTAAGTGTTGTGCCCAAAGACTTTAAATAGGCTACTTACTGCGCTCCCCACACAGCCTAATTAAATGTCCTAAAGGCCTTCTCAGAAACTTAGGGGCGTTGCGGAAATATTTGTTCTTAAGTTCACGCCTGCAATACTCCTGGGTGCCAGCAATCCTACGGCAATGCATTACTTGATGCCACTCTCTAGTTTTGTAGTAAAGAATACTGCTGACGCGCCTGAGACAAAAAAAAAAACAATCATTATATTTATCATGTGGCCCATCCAACTTCAGTCACAGGCTCTTTGCCCTGCCTCCTAGCGTAGGACAGTTTCAGCATCCCTCAGCGTCAGGTAAATGAGTCTTCCTCAACGAAACTAATACGATATAAATTAATAAGCTTGTAAAAAGAGAGACGCACGCTTTCCTGTGTTATTCCTTGCCTGAGTTATTGGGCTATTCAAACAACCTAATTGAAGCAGCAATAAAAAATTGTTAATACAAGAATTGCTTTTGTTTTAGCTACGGGTCAAAATAGATCGTACGCGACGCTTCATTCGCGCCCCTCTCTCGTCGGGCTCCATGCAGCAGCAATGGCCTAGCGCGCTCCTCTTTATATACTCAGTCACAATGTGACCATAATTATCACGTGACACCGAACCATATGCTCATGTTGTAGTTCATTGCTCGGACATTTTTTACCACGGTGGTCGGCGCCGTGGTGACACCACATGTTTTAGGGTTTGACCTCTGGCTCACTTCAAGGTGATAGTCCTGTGCACGGAGACCGTAGGTTTACATCGCATAGTGAAGATATTGCTTCCAAATACCTCGGTAATCTGCAGTTTTTAGATTGCAGTCCATTTCAGAGCAAGTCAGACGAAGAACTACTTAAGATGAACGCTATTCTACGAAGGCCAAACAGAACGTTAGGCTGAGCAAACTGAAGGAATTTTGAACAGCCTTGGAATGAAAAAGCAGTCCACGATAGGTATCTGGTGTAATATTGTCAATAGCAGAAGTTACGCAAAAAACTATGATGGCGTGTGAAAGTACGATCGAATCATTATTCTTGTGACTAAGAGGTAGCCGACAATTGTTTCTACATAAGCACTTACTGACGACTGTTTCTGATGTTTTCTGCCTTGTTTCACAGAATTCACTGAGGTTCTTGAGTCGAAGCGTATGACGCTTCCTACTATACTTTTTCACGATACAGATGATCAGACTACTGCGTCAGAAGTGAGGTGCCCCAGCCGCACAAAAAGTACTAAGCTGAAGAATCAGTCCCACCAAGGTGACCAAAGACAGTAAAATTCGGGTTGCGGGAATACATCACTAAAGGTGTAAGTGCAAATATTATCACAAATTTCCTTCAACTCCTTAGGATATTATAATTATATATGTTTCAAAGCATGCTTGAAATATGGTTTCCTTCGTCTCAATTTTTTATGGTAGCCGGTGAATTCGCGAGGAAAGAAATTTGTGAAATTTTCGGAGAGCAAATGCCGTAAGTACATTTATAGTACACCCAACTGTGAGCTCATTTGTGTTGCCTGCTATGCTGTTAATGACAATAGTGGCTATGAAGTGGGCGTGAATATGCACGCTTTCGTATAACTATCGCAAAATATGCTCGCACAGACGTCTTTCCATTTCTTAGATACCAGAGAAATCGGGAAAACTTTCGGAACCGGGCTGTACTCCCCATGGAGAAGCACAGGCTCTATGCGATAGGTAAAAAAAAAACTTCCATTAAATTGAACCAACTTACATTGTTTCCGCGCCTTCAGTTACACTGTCTAATGCACCAAGAGAATATTAGCCACAAAACTCGGGCTTCCAGGGGGCATCATGTTTATTCTACTGACCATCCGAAAAGGTACCTGATGCTTGTGTAAAATGGCTTACATATTATTTCTTGACGTGCGTAATATATCTACAGCCTATTACTAGATACGATAAAAACAAATAGCGTTCAACGCACTAACCTTTCCAGCGAAAAGAGCGCTGACACTTACGACACCGGCTGCGTTCAGCACAGCCGAGCCAAGAGCAGTGCTGACGCCCATTTCCCCCTGAAATGAGCAATAAAACAAAACCACAAATGAAACGCAAAGACAAAAACCGGCACAAGTTTGGAAAAAAAAAAGAATTTTTTTCAGGAAATCTCTCAGCGCAACTTGCCTTGGCGACCATGATGGCGATGATGGAGGCGGCGATGGCAGGTACCGAGCTCGCCGCCGCCATGAAAGTCGCACCGGCCACGTCTGGGTCCACGTGCAGCACTGCAGTGACGACAGAAGAATGTTGTGTACATATACAGGTTTCTATACCGTGGTCATTAAAGTGTCCGAAATCAGTTGGTATATTTCCCAATTTTGGGGGCTCGAAATTAGGTGTGCTGGGCTCAGACATAGTATATGGTAAGCTGTGTCATGGTATATGCGGGGATTGTCATCGGAAAGCTTCAAACGGTCTTGTTCGGCTGTAGTAGAGGACTACAAGACACTATTTACTAGCTGGGGTTATTTTACGAGTATCAACAATGCACAGTACACAGCTCTCTTTTGCACACCACCTCGATCAAAGAGGGGCTCTGATGAGCTCCACTGTCGATGAGCGGAACAACAAAATGGGAGTTGGAGTTAAGTAACTCCAACCGAGATATTTTGTGCCTAAACAAATAGTAAACTAGCCACACTCCTCGGAATCGTGGTTGCACACAGATACAAAAAGCTAAGGATCAGCAATGCCGCGCATTCTACTAGGGCTATCTCACTGTGAAAACAATTTTCTTTAAACGCCACCGCATATATCATGTGTAAATTACTCGAGCTTACTCAAATAGGCAGCGCTAAAATCACGAGGAAAAATTGATTGAAACGCGCCTTTTATTAACAGCCGTCATGGTGCAATTTGCTTTGGGAATCAGTACAGGTCTCTGGCTCCATCGCAGTCACGATTTCTGACGAGTTGATGTACAGCTCATCGTCCACAGCCGCAAAGCTTGCTTCCTGGGCCTTTATCGACAGAACCTTCCAGCTTTTGCCAGAGCTTAGCGACAGCAGCACTGTCGAGGTACATTGGAAGAACCGGATCGATATAGTTCGAATGGATGGCATGCAATGGGTATTTCTGCCAGCGCCCTGCTTCGAAGGTCACAATATTCATGGCATTCCCGTAGGATATGGGTAGTAGTCACCTTGCTTCGGCAGCGACGGCGCATCCCTTTGTCGAGGTTCTTGATGAATAATTTTCTCTTGATGACGGGGTTAGTGCAGTTTTTGTTGCGAGGCGGCAGTCTAGCGTCTGCCTGGCCCTCGATAGTTTCTCCGGCATGGGGAAGGGGCGCGTCTGTTGCTCAGCGCGTTCCCCTCTTTTATTACGGAGGGGTTAAATGACCGAGTGGCTTCGCTTCCTCGTGATTTATTTCAAACCTGAGGATGCTAACCGGCATTTTTGTGCACCCGTGAATGTAGAAATTGCGTTTTGCGCGGTTATTGGAGCGAAAAGCTTCACTTGGCTTGATAACACCGTGTCTGGCGTGCGTGTGATCACTTTCAGCCACAGCTGCGCATGCGCGAACTCGCCGAGTGACGTCACTAGGAGAGGTACAGGTGCTTGAATCGAACAGCTTCTCTACGAGGACAACAGCCGTCGTCCACCACCGAAACGGTGGCGGGTATGGATCCCCAGCAAAGCGCTTTATCAGTGTGCTACGCCGCGAGTCGTGAAGCACAGCTCATAATTCCGCTTGTGTATCGTGAGGATGGTAGCGGGATTCAGCACGTGACACATACTGTGATTGGCGCGCAATTTGAAAGTACCAAAGACAAAAATAGTTAAGTCACTCATTTAGGGTGACGTCAAGGATGTGACGTCACCCATCTGCCGTCAGCTATGAGGGCCAAGCGGGAATGAGTGCGCTCCAACGCGCTTCTTGCCTTCCGTGAGTGACAGACGCTGCGCCTTTTTTAACGCGGTAGCGTTAAGGAGCTCGTGTCGCAGAAAAGCCGGTGTCGTCGGCGGCGTTGGCCGTGAGCGATAAATCCCGGCATGCACTTCATAAATAAAAAGCAACTTTCAAGATGGGCTGGGTGGGAATCGTACCAGGGTCTCCGGAGTGTGAGACGGAGACGCTACCACTCAGCCACGAGTTTTTTTTTTCTTTATTTCCGAGCCACTCAGCCACGAGTTCGATGCTTGAAAGCGGTACAAAAGCGCTTCTAGTGAATGCGGTGTTGCCTTAGAAACGTGCCGTAGAACATTATACTGCAGTGTATATCGGTAATTATGAGCATGTTAATTACAGAAGTCGCAGTTACACGAGTAGCGAAGTACGTTTCCGCTACATTTCTTCTGCACTCTGCGCACATGCAGAGCCATCTTGCGGCAAACACAGAAGAACCCCTCCTTGCAATGTGCGGCGCTGTCCCGACACGTGGCGCGCCACTCGCCCCTGACGTTTCACCGTGCACCCTCGCGGGTTGTAGAATCAAGCGTCTTTCCTTTCTTTAGATCACTATCTTCGCTCACCCGCTTCTCCCCTTCTGGCCGCGCGGGTACCGGTGCGAGGATGCCCCAATACCCTTGCGTTTATTAAGTTTTCTCGCTCTCTCCTTCCAACATCCAGCGTGCGTCACTCGAACAGTGGTGTTTAGGCGACGCGGCTCCTCTTTCCGCTCACTGCGCGATTTCTAGGTGCAGCGTCTGATGCCTGACGCCTCTGACGTGATCGCTGCGCCGTAGCGCTTCTGCTGGGAAAGCGTCCCCTGCGATGTGTGCCGAGCTGCTTCCGAGGAATCATGCTTCTGCGTGGTGCTCCTAAGCGAGATAGAGGACGATCCCATCAAGGCGTCAGCCCCATGATCGCGTCCGCCTTCATGGCGCGTAGCTGCCCGGCCTTCTCCCTCCAAGACACCGACTTCTTTGGTTCGTTCCGCTTGCCCAGGCGCACGTTTCGTTGCCGCGCCGAACGCTGCGTTGCTCGGCGCTCACCGTGTGATTCGTGAGTGCAAAGTCTGACGCGGGGCGCCTCATCAGTGATTGCTGCGCCATAGCGCATTGTCTTACACTTCTTGGCAGGTCGACGGGTGTTGTATTGCAGGGCTTTGCGCGCTCGCTCATGAGACGCGTGTGTTAAAAAGTTGTACAGTGCACTTAGAAGTGTTGAGTATGAAAACTATGTCTTTGTGTGACTCAAGAGCATACCGAGCGAATGAGTGCGCGGTGTGAACGAGGTGCAATAACGCTATCGCGCTCCACTCTTGAAGGCGAAGCTTAAGCGTCCTCCAAATTTTTTTCCCTGTAAACGAACTGTAGAACGCCGGTGACATGAAAGTCAAGGGGAGTTTAGCTGCTGACTACCGGCGCAGAAGACTGGAAGATTGGAGAAATTAACTTCTGATCCGGAGGTAGTCACTGCTTTCCGCTACGTACATCCAGGCATAGCAGAGCTAATCCATGTTTAATGTTTTTGCGTGCTGCTGCTGCGCCCCGTTGTTGGCCCATTTTGACGCCTTTGGTGCTTGCCTGTGAGCACACCCAACAAATAATAGCCTGTAAATTTACCTTCCCCTTTCCTGGAAAATGGCTCAAGTTCTCTCTTTTTTTCCCAACCGATGTCAAGCAAAACATAGCCAGTTATCTACTATGAAAAAGAAAAGAAAGCGAAAAACACGGAAACTAGAAAAGAAATACATACGACACAAGGTCGCCGGACTTACAACTGATTCATTATTATTACAACCACCTACTTACAACCACCTTATTGCTCAAGTGCGCGTGCAAAAAAACATACTGTGAGGTCATAATTCAAACACCCGATAGAAACCAACACTTATCCTCAGTGATAAACACGGGCGGATCGTTTATAGAAGTCCGCTCACTCTTTTTGGTTAAATATACCACGATAATCTGACGCTCGTGTCTAGACGTTCCCATACCAATTATTCTCGTCCAATGAAACAAAGATCAACAGTTTCTGCATTTTTTGACATGCGAGGCCGGCTTGCTTCCGGCAGTTTTTCGACAACAGTTGCTGTGTTCTCTAAGCCATTTTCGTAGATGTTGGCCACTTTGCCTGGTGTATACTTTTCCACTGGACGAGGGGATAGAATACACAACATCAACAGCGCATTTTTTAAAGCTTTTTTGGTGCTTAGGTTTATAGGCTTGTCGCTTTTCTTATGTAACTTGCTTTTAACAAAGTTTGATTACGTGCTGTTAACGTTATCACAATTTCTAGATAATATTGGCGCTACTTTTATCACTTCAAAACTTATCCGTTACTGACCAGCTCATTCATGTGGTGGAGCAGATTTAAGAGTTTTAGCAGCTGTTTGAGAACATGGTTTTCATCAAGGATTTATCAGCTCGCAAGACCATTACATTTCTTAGAACTTGTTTTTTTTTTGTGTGTGTGATGAACACTTGAGTTGGAAGTATGCTCCCAGGTTTTCAAAGGCACTTTTACGATATGAATCTGTGCAGTCTAAATTAGTAAAGCGCATCGTTGCGAACCTGTGTTTTACAAATGTCATTAAAAAGAGTTACCCGCATGTTATGCACGAAAATCTTTTGGACCAGGTGAACCGACTAACAGCTTCTGGCTTTCCATTCTATCGGCTAGTAGCTGTTGGTGAAAGCTTGGCAAGAAATTTTAAGAAGGCTTCTGTCAAAATCCCTGTAAAAAATCAGCTGTGGATTAGCTTGTGGTTAAACCTGGAGTTACAGGAGAGCAATCTGCATGGCTACGCTTAGGTTCGGCTTGAAAGTAAAGAGATGGCTTTTGTAGACAATAGCTTCCTTCTTCTTTTTCTTCTTCTTCTTCTTTCTTCGCTCTTTGGACAGGCAAGGACAGGCACTGCGAAATGGCGAGACTGTGGGCAATGTAGCTCTCGCTACAAAGCAAGGAACTTTGAGGTGATCCCTTACCTTTATAAACGTTCGCACAGGCTCAAAAGAGTTATTAAAAGGACTTGCAGCGCTAAAGGACGACACAGAGAAAAGAAGCACATAGTGCACTTGTCGAGCACTTTGCATAACATCGTCTTGAAGAGATGTAATGACGCGATCGCCCGACCACGCATTCAATCATACCACGTTGAAATAACTGGGTCTAGCTGCGTGAGTTCGGTGACACTGATGCTGCACAGGAATGAATGCGCCTTTCTTCATGAATTTCGAAGATTTTAGCACGTGCCAAGATAACTGCCCGTCACCTGTACCCTCTACCATATATTATGTGAGGTTTCATGTCATAAAACATTGTTGATAGAAAAAGTAGTGCTTCCTATGGTTCTTCTCTGTGTGCCGTCCTTCAGCGCTGCAAATCTTTTAATAACTATGAACTTTAAAAAGCCTAGCTGGAAGTTTTGCTCAAGAGAGTGTCACAAAGTTTGGGGTCAATATGACGTTTTCAGCACCCAATCAGATGCCCGACCTTTACACCCAAATATTTGGCGATGAAAAACGACAAACCCGAAAAACCAAGCACCAAAAGAGACCCATGAAATGCGCTGTCGGTGTTCTGTATTCTATCTCCACTTCACGTGGAAAAGTGTACGTCGGCCAAGCTGGCCGAAGTCTAAACAAACTGCTGAGAGAGCACGGCAACTGTTGTTAATCAGGTGCAGGAAACAACCAGGCCGCACATGTAAAATACAGGCACGGTGCACATTTGTTTCACCCCGCCAGAATAATTGGCAGAGGATAGTCTAGACACGAGCGCGAAATTTTCGAGGCACTTTTAATCAGAAAAAATTCGAGCGTCTCTTAGACGTTTCTTAAGAGGAGAGTGGCGAAAGCCTACCCATCCTATCCTATAATTTGGCTCCCATCGTTAGCCTCTTGTCAGCATTCGTTGCAGTGCTACATAATTGGTTTAAAGAAAAGGAAAGGCGCAGTATCTATCACTTCCTCCGGCAACTACACCATCGTTCCTTCGCGTGGCGTTCCTCGACTGATTTATTTATAGGAAGGGAAAGGCGCGGTAACTATCTCACTTGTTTTCTGTTGGTTGGTTCACAGGAAGGGAAAGGCGCGTTAACTGTCTCATTTGTTTTCTGTGGACACCTGAACCGCGCCGTAAGGGAAGGGAGGAAGGTGGGAGTGAAAGTGGAAAGAGAGAAAGGAGAGCCGTAGTGGAGGGCTACGGAGTAATTTCGACCACCTGGGGATCTTTAACGTGCGCTGACATCGCACAGCACACCGAACGCCTCTTCGTTTCGCCTTCATCGAAACGCAGCCGCCGAGGTCAGGTTCGAACCCGGGAACTCCGACACAGTAGTCGGGCGTCTTACTACTGCGCCACCCCGGCGGGGCCGTTTTCTGTGGACACCTCAACCGGTGCCGTAAGCCCTTCCCTTACGACGCCGGTTGTTGTTTTCTGTGGACACCTCAACCGGTGCCGTAAGGGAAGGGAGGAAGGTGGGAGAGAACGTGGAAAGAGAGAAATAGGAGCCGTAGTGGAGGGCTACGGAGTAATTTAGACCACCTGGGGATCTTTAACGTGCGCTGACATCGTCCAGCACACGGACGCCTCTTCGTTTCGCCTCCATCGAAACGCAGCCAAGGCGTTCCTCGACGCACGTTCAAGTGTGGCATTGCAGAGGGCAGGGACGCATCCCTCCTCGACCAATCAGAACGCCGCAAAAGCGGGACACACTGTCCACGACAGCATAAGCCATTACTATGACTAGTTATATACTTCCCTCACATACCACCATAACATCATCTGTTATCCTGTTTTTGTTCTACCCTGATTTGCTTTCACATCCCCCCCCCACTATTTAACGCCCTATTGGCCCTTTAGGGTATTCAAAAAAAAATAAAAAAAATAAATACAATAAAGGCTTTCGCCTTAATAATGAGCTGACTTGCATAAGCGATCCGTCTGTGGTTGTCACTCTGAAAGTGTGCCAGTCATGATCGAGTGTTTAAATTACAACCTCAGTGCGTTTTTAAGCATATGCGCTTGCACAAGAAGGTGGTTATAAGTGCGTGGTTGTTATAATAATAATCATTTGCATTTACGGCGACCGTATTTGTGCAATATTCCTTCTCGTGTGTCCTGCGTTTTTTTCTGCGGGGTTGTTTCCTGGCAGACTTCCACCAACTGACCCGGCAATTCCAACTTCGGACTTCTTGGTAAAGTGCCTTAGAGTTCCTCCGTCAATGGTCAACACGATATTTTCTTGTGTCCAAAAACAGAGTGTTAACTGTTTGAGGGTCTTTGATGTAACATAGCGGCAAGCTCGGACCTACACCAGCAGCTGTGTAACCTATATGATTAGGTCTCTATTGTTGTCTGTTGTAACTTTTGGGTATGTGCAAAGTGATCATATGCTGTTTTGATTGTCATTTGTTAACATTCATGCTTACAGTTATTTTTTTTGGAGGGTGTTGTCATCCAGCATCCTGTCATGTTTTCACATGATTGTATTGATCCCGTGCCATGGTGTTGACGGGCCTGTTTTGTACTGCTGTACTGACATACCTTCGGGAGTAATAAACTTTTTTCTTTCGCCTTTGCTTTGCGCGGAAAGAGGGCGTGAGCGTCCCTGCGTGTTTTACGTTAGGGGCGTCCCGTGGTTTTGTCATCATGGCGCCCTTAACGCCGTGGAGTCGCATCGAGGCACCCTAACAGGTGGTGTCGTCTTCCATTGGAGACAGTTCGCCTCTCTTGCTTTCGCAATCTCCTAGGCTTCACTACAGCTAAGCTACTGAGTTTTTTCTTGACACCTTTACAATGATACCATTGTTTCGTGTCACGATAGGATCTTTTCGATGGAGCTAGGTAGATATGCATAAAATAAAGTATTACCACTCTGCGAGCGTTCAGCGCATTGGATATCGCAGGTTATTCCCGGGTAGGGATGATGTCTATTGGCGTGGTGATTGACGGAAACTCTGGTCCTCGACATAGTCGTCCCAGCGGGGACCAGTCCCGAAACTGTCGTCGACGCGGCGGCCTCAATATTGGGTTTATCTGAAGTTTACTGCGTCCAGCATATGGGCACCCATTCCTTTCAAGTTAGTGAAGAGCATGGCATCCATGTCTTTAATCGTTGACGCCGGCTGCCTCGTAATCGGCAGCGAGCGTATACCAATCGTCCCTGTTGGGCCCCAAGTTACCCCGTGGCCTGCATTTTCCTGCCGTCTTACGTTTCAAACGAAACGCTCGTCCAGGTCTTGAGCCAGAATGTCAAAGTCCTGTCCGTCACTACCGGCCAGATGGGCTCCCGTTAGGGTTTTCTCACTGGGACGCGGTATGTGCGGATGGAGGTGTCTGCATTGTCACTAGTGCCCAACAACCTACGCGTCAGTTGGCATCGCGTAGCCTTTGACTACAAAGCTATCCCATGTAGCCACACATTACAAGGCCCACCTGGTGCCGGTTTGAGAAAGTTGGGCTTGGGCAACCACATAACACCCATGAGGGCCCCTTTATAGATCAAGCGGGCAAGCCCAAATTAGGCTTGCCCCTGCTTTTTCTATCTGGGCGTCATATAGGCTCGCAAAAGGTTAATGGAGTACACATTCCCGCATTGGCCCTCGAGAGTCCCGCTTGGGGACCTTTAGGGCCGATGCAAATAAAATTTGGGCTTTGTGTAGAAAATGCCTGGGCTAATCTAATCGGGGCTGTCCGCCCAAATGCCCAATAGGTCCCGCATGGGCCGCGGCGGGGCTAAATACGGGCATGCCCGCACATTGCCTACACGGCACCCTTGAGGGGTACAGGAGGAGAGGTCAGACGGAAATGTAGAAAATTCCTGGGCTGCTCCGAATGGGGCTGTCCAACAAAAGCCTAGATAATTTCCGCATGGCCTGTTGCGGGGTAGGAAGTGCTTCTTCCCGCTTCTGCCAGCCTTGGTCTCTTGCGAGGCTCTTTAGGGCAGATCCGATATAAATGTGGGCCTCAAGCAAATAGAAGACGGGCTAGCCCAAATGGGGCTGCCCACTCAAAAGCCGAATAGGTACCGCATGGTTTGCGCTTGGGTTGAAAAGCGAGCATGCCCCCCACGGTGGCCACATGGGTATTTCTTAGGGTTCAGTTCAGTTCAGTCGTTCAGTCGTGTCCGACTCTTCGTGACCCTATGGACCATGCCATGCCACGTTTTGCGGTCTCTCACTATTTTCCTAACATTACATAACTTCATCTGCAGCGCCTCGAGGATGCCATCTAACCATCGCGTTCGCTGCCTACCTCTTCTCTGGCGACCTTCAACCTTTCCCAGCATCAAATCTTTCTCCAGCGATTCCTCTCTTCACATTCGACGACCAAAGTAGCTGAGCTTTAACTTTAGAATTTGACCCTGCAATGAGCAGTCAGGGTTCATGGTCGACAATATTGACTGATTTGATCTTCTGGTGGTCCAAGGAACTCTCAAGAGTCCGCCAGCACCACAATTCAAACGCATCAATTCTTCGGCGGTCAGCCTTCTTCACAGTCCAACTCTCGCGTCCATACATCACAACGGGAAGGACCATAGCACGAGTTATACGGATCTTGGTTGGGCCTAGTAAAGAGCAGAGACATTAGTCTCTGCTCTTTACTAGGCGGTCAAGGCTAACCATGGCTCTCTTTTCCAGAAGCAGGCGTTTCCTAATTTCATGGCTGCAGTCTCCTTCCGGGGTAATCTTGGAGCCCAAGAAGAGAAATCTGTCACAGCTTCCACTTCTTGTCCCTTGATGCTCCAGGACTTTATAGGGCAAGACGCCATGATCTTTGTTTTTTAATGTTCAGTTTAAGCCCAAATTTCTCACTCTCTTCTCGTACGCGCATCAGAAGTCTCTTGAGTTCCACTTCATTTTCTGCCATCAAAGTGGAATTATCCGCATATCTAAGGTTGTTGATACGTTTCCCAGCAATCTTCACTCCTGCTGAAGACTCGTCCAGACCGGCTTTCCTCATGATGTGCTCTGCATATAGGTTAAATAAGCAGGGCGACAGTATGCAGCCTTGTCTCACTCCTTTCTCAATCGGAAACCAATCAGTAAGACCATGCCCAGTTCTGACTGTGGCCTCTTGCCCTTCATACAGGTTCCTGAGGAAACAGTTGAGGTGAATTGGAACTCCCATCTCTTGGAGAGCTTGCGACAATCTGCTGCGATCTACGCAGTCAAACGCTTTCACATAATCAATAAGGCAGTAGATGGGATTCTGGAACTCTCTTGCTTTTTCCATGATCCAGCGAAGGTTGGCAACCTGGTCTCTAGTTCCTGCCATTGCGAAACCCGTCTTGCATGTCCGGAAGCTCCCGATCCACTTACTGCCGCAGCCTACTTTGGAGGATTTTCAACATCACCTTGCTAGCATGCGAAATAAGCGCGATCGTGCGGTAGTTAGGGTACCTGAGGGCAAAGGCAACATATGCTCGTATTTCATGCGGACAAAATATGATCAGCCCAATTGGAGCTGCCCATGAAAGGCCGCAGTGGGCCCCAAATTGGCCGTAGGCAGGCTTACCGCTCTGAAACGTGTCCACTCTGTATTTAAGGCACCATTTTATTTATGTGATTCATGTTATACGGGCCGCTAGTTGCCTCTTCTGGAGGTTTCACATAACTGTCCTAAGCATATCCATGCCATGAATTAAGACTATCTATTTTTACTCTAAAACTACGTTATTTATGCAGTATTGGCAGAACATATGCAGTAGTAATTGTTCCGCTTTACGAGTATGTACTGAACTACCTAGACGTGGCTGTAGGGGAGAAGGGTCTCTTCATGGTACTCCAGGAGGTACTCCCCTGATGGGGCTGGGGCAGGTAGGTCACCGCCGCTTTTCTTTTCCTTCTTCCTACAGCCACAACAACAACAGCAACATTTTTCTACACACACCACTGAAATAAATATTCAGACCAACATTTTGGGGGTGATATGGGCCAACCCACATTATTGTAGTGTTAGGAATAAATTTTCTTATGTTACTAAGTGTCAAATACAACATAACAAAATAGTGCGCAATGTTTTACAGATGATTATTAGAACTTGGGCAGCCCCGAAAATGCCAGATTCAACCCACGAGGGCAGCACATAGGCTAGCCCGAAACGAACTGATCTCCGTAAAGCGCGAGCCCTTACAATTCAGGTATTGGAGCGGCACTGCCTGCACAAATGTCGGACCCATTAGTGATTCAGGTATGCTGCCCATATTCGGCTACTTGGGCTGAATGCGGGCAGCCCTGTTTGGGCTGCTCACGCGGATACAGATTGGGACCGATCGCGGCAAAATTGGTCAGCCCACGCGTGGCCCCTCTGGGTACGTGTTGCAAATCCCGCATGGGGCCCGTATGGGCTTTCCCCATGGACCCAACGCGGGCCTTTACGTCATTTCCCATTTTGTGCTACTTGGGATGGAGCGTGTTTGCCAGCGATGTGGCTCCTCGGACACTTTTAGGGCCCAGTGTTCAGCACTCTTTTGTTGACACTGGTATCCACGGTCATCAAGGCGAAGGCTGCGCCCTGCCCTGGCGACGCTGCAATGATGACCACCCGACGTTGACGTGTGTGGCGCGCCGTTTCTACTCGGACGCAGCGGCAAGTGCGTTTCCTTCTCTTACACCCATGAAGCCGTCAGTGCAGGCCCCATCTGCCAAGCAAGCTGAGTCGGCTAAAGGCAAGGACGGAGTACAAATTGACTCTGTGGAAGGAACGACATCAAAAACGTTGCCGAATTCGACTCCTGGTAGAATGGCGGAAGGAACGGCCAGCAGTGATGACGTGCAGTTGGACAAGCATGCGACTAGCTCACCCCAGCCTGAGATTGCTCGCGCGGCCGCTGCTGATGCCGCGGTGGCCACCAGATCATCGTCTGAGCCTTCTGCTTCAAGGCAGCTCGTGCCACATCGTTACCGCAACCTCCGTGCGCGTCTAAAGTTTGAGGCGTCCAGGCTAAGCATGGAGTTCGCATTAAGAAAGTGAAGTCGGCATCTAAGGCTTTGGCTCCACCGAAAACCCGCGGTGCCCTCGGAACGTAGGCTGGTCGTGTCATGAAGCTGGTGGCGACGCCGGCCACTGCTGGCGTTTCTAAGATTCATGGAGCCTTGGAGAAGCAAACGGGACGCCTGGAGAAGCTACCGGCATAACGAAAGTATTAAATGAGTCATTTGAAGTTGTGAGCCAAAAACAGGATGTGGACGATTCCAACAGCGCTTTCAGCCTTGGTGTCGGACAATTCCGTCGCTTTCCACGTTAAGTGAATGTGATATGGACATAGAGATCCAGCGAGAAGGGAATAAACGCTGTGTTCGTCGCCGACCTCAGGATTGAACAAGACACAAGGGCGTCCGGAGGATCACCCTCCCAAGAAGTCCCGCCCTTCTTCTGGAGGGCCGGGAAGCGCCGCTAAATGTGAGTGCAAAGCACTTTCGTGATGCCACCTCAGGGCGCGCATCTTTGCGTTCCGAACTAAATACCCGATATGGCATTAGGACTGAAAATTCTCTTTAAATGCCCAGGGGTTTCGTAATACGCGCTGTACTGTGATAGTCAGCACTTCAGCCATCAACATGCACCAGTGCGTTGTGCGACGAAGACAAAGAAGAAGTACGCTGGGCTCGCCGTTGCAAGGTCCTCTCCTAACAGCTCTCCATCTGAGCGTCAATAAACGCCCTATTACAATTGGTGGAGGTGCGGGGTACGATCCCATCCAAACTGGAACTGCGAAGCCGTACACTACCCTCTACAACCGCCATGCAAGACCAGTCCACTTCTACGCTGCCGGCCGTTCCACCCACGATCATGTGTTCTGGCGTCGTGCGCCAGCGTGACCCTTGCCTCTTCAGTGGCACGGCCGACCAAGATGTTGACGACTGGCTGTCATCATATGAAAGAGTAAGCAGCTACAACAAGTGGGATGACTCATACAAGCTCAGTAACGTCATATTCTATCTGACGGACGTGGCGAACCTCTGGTTTCGCAACCATGAGGCTGACCTGTCATCTTGGTCGACATTTAAAAAGAATTTCGCGGAAGTGTTCGGCCGCCCGGCAGTGCGTAAGCTTCGTGCCGAACAACGTTTGCACGATCGTGTTCAGCGCGCTGATGAGACCTTTACCAGCTACATAGAAGACGTCGTTGATCTCTGTAAACGAGTCGACCCGGCCATGCCGGAAGCTAACAAAATCCGCTACATCCTCGAGGGTATTTCTGAGGACGCCTTCCAGATGCTGGTAGCGAAAGATCCCACCAGCGTTAGTGAACTCGTGAAGCTTTGCCAGAGCTACGACGAGCTCCGAAAGCGGCGCGCTTCTAGGCGCCGCTCCAGTGTGTGCGACGAAGGCGTATCCGCATTAGCCCTGGGCGGTTCGCCAACTTCTGAAGGGAGCCCGCTGAATCAACAGATCAAAGATTTTATTCGTGAAGAGGTCGCACGTCAAATCTCACTCCTTCCCCATTTTCAAGACTCGGGCCGCCTCGTTCCTGAACTGGCTCCATCTTTGGCCCCTACTATACGCCGTGTCGTGCAAGAACACGTCGCTGATGTCTTGCTATCCAACCCCGTGCTGCCGCCTGTGACGGCACCTCTCACGTATGCCCAAGTAACGGCTAGGCCACCACCTTCGCCCACGTCTGGCTCCTATGTGCAGGTCCCTGCCTACCGGTCACCGCCACATGCTGAGCCTTCGTTCCAAGCCCCACCCTCAAGGTTCCGCCCACATCCTATGAAACCTTGGCGTACTACGGACAACCTTCCGATTTGCTATGCCTGCGGTCGCCCGGGCCATGTTGCACGCCTTTGTCGCCAGCGCCTCCAACCTTCACAGCCTGACATTCGACTTTATCCGTACGATACCGACTCACGCTCGCAAATGATTCCGCCCGGTTCTCAATTTATCTCACAAGATCGCCAAACGTATGCCACTCGTCGATCACATTCTCCTCGGCGCCGATCGCTTTCTCCAATGCTGCGACATTCTACTAGCACCGTTGAGGGAAACTAACAGTCGCAGTTCCGGGGGCAAGAACTGCGCTTGTTTCGAATTCCTCAAGTCCTCCGTGTCGTCCCGCTAATGTTATCAAAGTTTCTGTAGAAGGCTCCACAGTTCTCGCTCTCGTCGATACCGGTGCAGCCGTCTCCGTCATCAGTGAAGCGCTCTGCCGTCGAATTCGCAAAGTTACTACTCCGATTTCCGACATTTCGCTCCGCACCGCCTCATCACAGCACATTCACCCCTCCGCATCTTGCACAGCCCGTGTGCTCATTCAAGACGTCTTGTACCCCATCGAGTTTATTGTTCTGCCGAACTGCTCGCATGATATCATCCTCGGATACGATTTTCTATCGACTCATCAAGCCGTTATTGACTGTGCTCGCGCGCAAATTGCCTTCGCCCCACTCTGTGATGCCCCCTTCTGTGATACCCCTCCCCGCACTGCAAAACTTCTCGTCGCCCATGACACCGACATTCCTCCGTTCTCTGCTGCCCTCGTACCACTGTCTTGTGAGTGGGTAACTCCTTTTACTGCAATTTTTACACCTTCCGAAGCCGCCTCCCGTCATCCCTGTCTCCTTTTTCCGTTCGCAGTTCTCGAAATTCAAGACGGCAAGAGTGCACTTTACGCCTCGAACCCATTTTCTTGCCCAGCAGTCCTGCTCCGTGGCGAATGCATTGGACGTCTTGAAGAGCTTGATCCCGGTCATATCACCACTCTTGCTGACTCAACCCCCTCCTTCGACGTTAGTCTGTGCTCTTACGATGTTGCGACAGCTTCGACACCCTCCGACGTTTTCCAACATGCTATTGATGCTGATCTTCCACTTGCGCAACGTGATCAACTTGTCGCCCACTTGCAGAACTTCGCTTCTTCATTCGACCTTCCTCAAACTGACTTGGGCCGCACGTCTGTCGTAGAGCACACCATCGACACCGGCAAAACCGCACCTTTGCGCCAGCGCCCCTATCCTGTGTCGGCTTCGGAGCGCCAAGTAATTGCTGATCATGTGGACGACATGCTCCGTCGTGGTGTCATTCGGCCATCCCACAGTCCCTGGGCGTCTCCAGTTGTGTTGGTACCTAAGAAAGATGGCTCCTTCCGGTTTTGTGTCGACTACCGCCGGCTCAACAAGATCACGCGCAAGGACGTCTATCCTCTGCCACGCATCGATGACGCACTGGACTGCTTGCAGGGCGCCGAGTTTTTCTCCTCGTTGGATTTACGATCTGGCTACTGGCAGGTGCCAATGGATGACGCTGACCGCTCAAAAACTGCCTTCATCACACCAGATGGATTATATGAATTCAACGTCATGCCCTTTGGGCTTTGCAACGCCCCGGCCACATTTGAACGCCTCATGGACACTGTGCTTCGTGGATTCAAGTGGCGAACCTGTCTTTGCTATCTCGATGATATCGTAGTCGTTTCTACCGATTTTCAATCCCACCTGCTCCGACTGAAGGACGTTCTAACTTGTCTCGCTACCGCCGGCCTCCAACTGAATCTGAAGAAGTGTCGCTTTGCTGCTCGCCGACTAACTATTCTAGGTCATGTCGTTTCTAAGGATGGCATTCTTCCCGATCCCACCAAATTTCGTGCAGTTGCCGAATTCCCACGCCCAAAATCACTGAAGCAGCTACGACGTTTCATCGGCCTGTGCTCCTACTTTCGCCGCTTCATCTTAAATTTCGCCTCTATTATTGCTCCTCTCATCCAGCTCCTCTCCGGCAGCTCCGACCTCTCCGCATGGACACCTGCTTGTGATGACGCCTTCAACACTTTACGCCGTCTTTTGGTTTCGCCTCCCATCCTCCGCCACTTCGACCCGAATGCGCCAACTGAGATTCACACTGACGCTAGCGGTATTGGGATAGGCGCCGTTCTCACCCAACGCAAACCTGGTATCCGAGACTATGTGGTGGCGTACGCAAGCCGCACCTTGACCAAAGCAGAGTCAAATTATTCTGTTACGGAAAGAGAATGCTTGGCCATTATTTGGGCCATCGACAAATTCCGTCCGTATGTCTATGGCCGACCATTTTATGTGGTCACTAATCATCACGCTCTGTGCTGGCTGGCGTCCATCAAGGACCCGTCCGGCCGCCTTGCTCGCTGGGCTCTTCGCCTCCAAGAGTATGACATTCGTGTCATATATCGCTCAGGCCTCAAGCATACTGACGCGGACGCTCTTTCGCGCTCACCGCTGCCTCCCTCTTCGTTGTCTGATGAGATCTGCGCCTACGATTTGTCTTCGCTTGCCACTATCGACATGGCCACGGAACAGCGACGCGACCCGTGGATATCTACACTTCTGGACTTTCTTTCAAGTCACTCTCCAGGTCGTTTGTCTAGGGCGCTTGCCCGCCAAGCTCACCATTTTTCAATTCGTGACGGGCTGCTCTATCGCCGCAATTACCTTCACGACGGAAGGAAGTGGCTTTTAGTCATCCCGCGTCATCTCCGCGCCGAAATTTGTGCTGCTTTCCATACTGATCCCCAGTGCGCCCACGGCGGAGTGTTGAAAACCTACACGCGCTTGCGTCTACGCTTCTTCTGGCGTGGAATGTACCGCTTTGTCCGCCATTTTGTCCGCTCTTGCCAGTCTTGCCAACGCCGAAAAACTCCTCTCAAGTCTCCTGCTTCATTGCAGCCGTTGCCCTGTCCTGCCCGTCCGTTTGATCGTGTCGGCATAGATCTATACGGTCCCCTTCCTACAACTTCAGTTGGCAACCGCTGGATTATCGTGGCAGTGGATCATCTGACCCGCTACACTGAGACATCATCACTGCCCTCTGCTTCCGCACGCGACGTGGCTGCCTTTATTCTGAAAAACTTGGTTCTTCGCCATGGTGCCCCTCGCGAACTGCTCAGTGACCGCGGACGCGTTTTCTTATCAGACGCTCTTGAGGCTCTCCTGAAAGAATGCCGCATCATACACCGCACCGCTACCTCGTACCACCCTCAGACGAATGGACTCACAGAACGTTTCAACCGCACTCTCGGTGACATGCTGGCTATGTACGTGAACACCGACCATTCCAATTGGGACCAAGTTCTACCGTTTGTTACTTACGCATATAACACCGCGGTACAGACCACTACTGGATTCTCTCCATTCTTTCTCCTTTACGGGCGCGAGCCACCCTGTACCATGGACACACTTTTTCCCTACCGCCCTGACGTTTCCGAATCTTCCCCCCTATCCGATGCCGTCACATACGCAGAAGAATGCCGTCAGCTCGCCCGCTCTCTCACAACAGAAAATCAGTGGCAACAAAAATACCTCCGTGATACCGGCGAAGCTTCGTCATATCTCCCGAACTCTCTGGTGTGGCTCTAGGTGCCCTCCACAATCCCTGGCCTTTCAAAGAAACTTCTTGCTCGCTACCACGGGCCATATAGGGTCCTCCAGCAAACATCTGCAGTCAACTACGTAGTTGAGCCCGTCACGCCCTCTGCGGACTTGCGTCGCCGTGGTCGTGAAACAGTTCACGTGAACCGATTGAAGCCATTCTATGACCCCGCTGTGCTTTCCGCGCCATAAGTCGCCAGGATGGCTCCTTTTTTTTTACCCGGGGGAAAATGTACTGTGATAGTCAGCACTTCAGCCATCAACATGCACCAGTGCGTTGTGCGACGAAGACAAAGAAGAAGTACGCTGGGCTCGCCGTTGCAAGGTCCTCTCCTAACAGCTCTCCATCTGAGCGTCAATAAACGCCCTATTACAGCGCAAACAGACAGAAATAGTAGATTTCGCTTTCAGAACAAATTGTGATATCTTATTTCTTCAGGGAACAAATTTTACTACCCTTTCTGATGCATTGAACTTTAAGCGCGATTTTCATTGGGAGTGCTTCTTTTCGTTGGCCGCTTCGCGCTCGAGTGGTGTAGGAATTGTGGTGCTAAGCAGATCGCTTTTGCTCGATAATCACTTTACATGACGGTTTGGGCGTGTGCTAGTTTCGATTGCTTATTTTCGGCTGTGAGGTTGTGCATCATGTGTATTTATGCTCCCGCGGACTCGGCCTAATTAATAACTTCTTTAAAGGGTTGAATGTTTACTCTTTAGACGGCCGCCATGTAATAACAGTGGGCAATTTTTCATTGTGTTATAGACTCATACGTAGATGTTTAAGGCCCTTGTCGAGGGCGACTGACTTGGAACGCACATGAACAGCAGCACCTGGCTCAGCCTTTTGTGCTTCTTGATGTGCACGAGCTTATGCATGGGTCGCGTTTGTGCTGGACATGGCGTGGTGCTTCATCTGCGAGCAGGTTAGAGGGCACATATGTGCCACAGTCCCTTTCAACGTATGTGTCGGCTATGAATGCTGTGACCTTGCCTCAGACGCCCATTTATATTGTTACGGACGACAAGGAAGAAGAAGCGGGCAGTGGCGCGGGCAGGAGCGTTCGCGCTAGGCCCGCGAACATTCATTAAACGTCATCTACCATCGTAATCGGTCATGTTCTGTCTCCTGTCTTCATCGGCTTGCCGCTTCGTAACATTTGGTGGAGGTGCGGGGTACGATATCCCCATCCTCGCCTTGGAGCATCGAGGCCATCTTCAAGCCGGGACCATCACCGAGGGCCCAGGGACATCGCCGAGCAGCTTCGCCCCAGCCCTTCAAGCCCAGACCTGAACAACTACCACCGCCCAGCCCCCAGCCCGGACCTGAAGACAAGAACAGACATACCGATCAGAACCGAGATGAAGGACCCGAAAGACCCGAATGACCCGAAGGAACCGATGGACACGAACACGCAACCCCCGCCCAAGCTGCCCGACGTGACCTCGAGCCATCGGTTCCATGGACTCTGGTGACGGATGGTTGACAGCTCCAAGGGAGGCGGATCACCCACGCATCAGACATCGTACCGGCAAGCCGTTCTATTCTTCCTTCTTCCTCTTCTTCTTCAAGCATCCAGACACGCCCATCATCATGCCATAAAATCATTAACATCGCTAAACTAGAAGAAGCGGGCAGTGGCGCGGGCAGGAGCGCTCGCGCTAGGCCCGCGAACATTCATTAAACGTCATCTACCATCGTCATCGGTCATGTTCTGTCTCCTGTCTTCATTGGCTTGCCGCTTCGTAACAATATTTCTGACCACCGGCCAGTCATGCTCAGTCTTTGCTTTCATAGCGCTGGCTCATTTCGTCCGTGGCGTTTTGATGTGCGCATACTACAGGATTCGCGTTCGCATGAGAGCTTGTCGCGAGCTTTACGCGTCTCGCTTTCTGACAGTCCTGAAAGCTCTAATAAATTTGGCGGATGCACAGTTCGGTACAGGCTCATGCACTACGTCGTCGCGTTTCTCAGGAGCTGGCAGACATTGTTGCGATGAACCGCATCTTACACAGAGCGGGTTGTCACTTCCCTCTGATGCGTGCCTGATGCGACGAGTTACATAGCCGGTATCAATTGGAGCCTCGGTCCTTTCGGCGGTGGCCTGGCGTGGAAGACGTAGACCATCTGCACCTCTTGAGGTGCTCCGATTTGCGCGGAGAACTTATATAAATAACTCAGCGTTGAGCGGAGCGCCCCATTTTGCGTCCTATCAAACTAGGGATTGTGTGCGTTTCTTGACACACTTCTAAGGCATGGCGTGCTCAGGTAGTATGATTGATGTAGGGGCTGTAAAGATGTATCTAATGTTAGCTGGGTTGCCACTGGTCGCCCGGAGATGCATGACGAGCTTTGTGCACTTCCTTTTTTATAATAGGTAAAGGCAGCTTTAGAGTCAATGAAGCGCGGGTCAGCGCCTGGGTCTGAAGGGCGTCCTGTGGAATTTTATTTGGGTTTCTGGGACGTTGTCGGTCCAGCACTGACCAATGTTCTTCGACAGTGCTTTGAGCATAAAGATTTTCCGGCCAGGTTTCGGTGAGGGTGAATAATTTTGATCCCAAAACGTGATCCTGGGTCATCTTGGCCAGAAGAGTGGAGGCCGATCACGCTTCTAAACGTAGACTACAAGGCTCTCGCAGCCATCGTGGTTCGGCGCTTGAGGGGTACGTGTGACGGCCTCCCTCATTCGTTATCATCAGGTGTGCTCTGCTCCTGGCAGAGAAATACAGTTTGTCGTATGCCACTCGAGACATTATTTATTACACACAGAGACGCTTAGCTAGTGGCATCCTTGTTTCTTTAGATCAGGAAAAAGCTTTTGACCGGCTAAAATATGGTTACATATTCGGTGTTTTGAATGCTTTTCAGTTTCCGCGAAATTTCATACGTTTATTTAAGAGCATGTATGATGGCAATCAAACCAGACTTAAAATGGATAGGTGGGAAAATGACCCTTTCCCTGTGACCCGCGGTGTCCGGTAAGGTTGTCCCCTCTCGCCTCTTTTGTTTGCTCTCAGCTTAGAGCCTTATTTGATGGTTTGGTTTTGGGGTTTAATGTCCAAAGCGACTCAGGCTATGAGAGACGCCGTAGTGGAGGACTCCGGAAATTTCGACCACCTGGGGTTCTTTAACGTGCACTGACATCGCACAGCACAGGGACGCCTAGCTTTTTGCCTGCATCGAAAAGGGGCCGCCGAGTCCGAGATTCGATCCCGCATCCTTGGGCACTGTAGTCGAGCGCCCTAACCACTGCGCCACCCCGGGGGGATAGGGTGATAATTACAGAAAAAAGTATCCATTGTCTCCCCCTCCTTGGGTGTTAGTCGCTGCGTGTGGCTGCTTACGCGGATGACATTGCGTTGTATCTGCGTGGTGAAGCGAGCCTATTGCGCTGCCTTCATCTTTTTGAGAGATACGGCAAGGTGTCTGGGGCTGCGCTCAATTTTGAAAAAGTAAATATCTTTTAATTGGCAGGCCAGAAGCGCGCCTTACTGGTGTCCTACCAATTACTCGCAGCGACGCCATGCGCATACTTGGCATTGTTTATGAGGCACGTGGAATGTCAGCTTCGGCGTGGACTTCCGTCTTAAACGAGGTGCGCAGCAGACTAAAGCCAGTACCTTTGAACTACCCATGCTGGAGAAACGCTACCTTATCCACACTGTTTTTTGCGGGCGAATATGGTATCTCGCACATGTAACGCATCAACCTCTCAGAAATTTGCGTACCCCTTAGTCTCTTGTAAGTTTTTTTTGGGGGGGTGGGGGGGTGAAGTTGCACGGAACTAGTATGCCATGCGGCACTCGGCCAGCCACGTTCGAAGGGTGGGTTCGCCTTCCCTTTTTTCTCTCTCTGCTGTTAGCTGCTGGCGCTGCGCTACCTTCTTCCTCTGCTGCAGGGTGATGAGTGCCCAGTGCGGGTGCTTCCCTTCTATATTTTAGGCACAAGTCTGAGGGAGCTTGTCCCTGACATGTCACTCAACAGGGGACCTCAGGATGTCCGGATGCCTGTTTGTTATTCATGTATGGTGGCATTTCGTCGCCACGCCCGCCATGTGAGCCCGGACTTAGACATCTAGGCGAACAGAGTAGTACAGTCAATGGGATCGTTACTACTTCTGCTAGTGCTTGCGGGACGTAGGCGAAGGGCGGATTGCACTTGTTGGTTACCACTCAAAGCGTCGTTTCTGCCAGGGCATTTATGTGACTTTGTGTGGCTTTTGCAGTGGGGTGTTCTGCCTACATGAGATCTGCTGCAAAGATGGGACATTGTGCGGACAGCGCAGTGTCGGATGGACATATCCGGGTGATTTTAAACCAACCTTGGTACCTGTATTATAATGTAAATATTTATGTCAACTCAGTACTGTATATATCGCTAGACACATGTGCACCCAATAATGCTGGATGAACGTGTCGAGTGGTTTTTAACACACCTTGGTACCTGCAATATAACGGAAATATATGTCCACTCACAGCTGTTTACATCGCAACACACATGTGCAATACATACAGTGCATATGATTGCCGTATAAGTTTATATCCATTTTCTTTTGCAAATTATTCTACACTGTCTATACCTTCATATACATTGCAATTCAAGATTGCATATATCATCATCACGAACAGCCAAATTTTCTCTGTATGTAAATACTGATTTGCGATGTATTTGTTCGTTAGGATGTATCTTATGTGCACTTTACTTTGTTCTTAATCATGTGCGTTTCCTGTTATGGTCATTTGTCGCCGCTCATGTGAATGTTTAATGTCTAATAAAACGTTTTCTAAACACATTAGAGGACAACATATTTACCCCTCGCACACGATACGTCATAGCGCACATTATTTACACATAATTAACTTACAGATGTTCCGCATGTCTTCAGACGTGCTTTCAGCGCTTGACGCCACTTAATATCACTCGTGATAGTTGTTACCACCTCTTGCAATCAATTAAGTAGACGCAGTTATTAATTTTTCGAAGTTATTCGATACGGCGATCCACTTGAATCTGGTTTATAATCTTGAAGCTATTTTAAATAGTTGGCGCCCATATAAACCAAATTTCTAGTTTTGTTTCCATACATTCGCAATTTGAATCTTTTAGCAGGGCTTATTCCAGAGAAGCAGAACTGCCCACAGAAGTTCTAAAGGGTTCAATGTTGTGTGCGCTGCTTTTCTTGATTGTTATCAATGAAACTCCTTGTAACATCCCCTCTAACTTACGTTTGTATGCTGATGACCGCGTATTATAGAACAAAATTTCTTGCTCCGAAAACCATTCAAAGATGCAAAACTCTTTCTTTTGGGGTGTTACGTGGTTAATGGCAGTTAACGTCCGTAAGGACACTCTCTGAAATAAAACTGCAGCATCACTTGAATCTTTCTTTACGAAATTAACCCTACTCCTTTCGGGAACTTCAGTGGGTAGAAATATCTTTTTATTTTTCATGCCAAAGATGTTACGGGCCGAGCATGTAGAATTAATAACCTTATAAGATTTAAAAATACAGGATACCTGCAGCGCACAGTAAAGGCTGATCTTAGGGATATGTAACTACTTTTGTATAAATCACTAACCTGTCCGTTGGTTCAATACGCTTCTGCTACCTGGAACCAGCTTAAAATAAACCAAAATTAACCAATTCAATTCTGTCCGGTAGAAACCCACAGGTTCGACAGTCATTTTTGTCCTTCTACAGCATCTTCATCACTAGGCTTGAACCGCTTTCAGGGCGCTTAAGGGCCATTCTTTAAATATGATAGATTTCATTAGTAACTCTTTTTGTCGCATGAATTACTGCGGTACCATCCAAAACTAATACTCTAGACTGAACGTAACGCCGTATTTTTGCCGCATGGGAATGGCATTAACGGCTTCAATTCCCCCATCGTAGTATATAAATAAATA
>JAJIZL010018082.1:161546-172391 GCA_023969395.1 Amblyomma maculatum | reverse complement strand
TAGGTGGTGGTAGAAAACATTTATATAGGACAAATACAGGAGGTTATGCGTGAGCTGACCCTGAAGGGGCCAACCCTCACAAACACTAGGTGGAGGTCCCTAGTTCGGGACCCCAGTGGCGTCTGCCGCCGCTCGGGCTCGCCCGACTAAGGCCCGTTGGGCCTTCAGGTCGGAGCAGCCGAGCAGGGTCGCCTCCCAGTCCTTCCGGGTTGGGTTGGGGTGAGGGGGGATAGCCGGATTTGAGGGGCAGGCCCACACCATGTGGTAGATGTCCGAAGACACCACCCCACAGTGCGGGCAGCTGCCAGAGAAAGCAGGGTCGAAGTGTTTTAGAGCTGCCGGGCACAGCAGTGTGTTTGTATAGAGGCGGAGTAAGAGCCGCTCATCCGCCTTTGAAAGGCCTTTACATGGGCGGGGGTAAAGGCTGTGGCTAGATTGGTAGTAATTTACGATATCTTTGAATGTATAAGCCGGATTAGGATCAGCGTCCTGGTCGGAGGGGGAGGAGGAGGAAACTTCCCGGAGAGAGAGCGCGCGGGCGGCGGCGTCGGCAGCCTCGTTTCCAGCCAGCCCCTGATGAGCAGGAGCCCAAATAATATATCGGGTAGCGGGGTCCCCAATGTAGGAGCTATTTTGAAGTATTCGGTAGGCTAGATAAGGGGTCCAGCCCTGTTCGACATTCCGACAGGCCCCTCGCGAGTCGGAAATTATATATTTCGAGTCAGAGTGTGAAGCAGCCAATGCTATGGCGACCTCCTCCGCATGAGTTATGTTGCGGGCCCTGAAGCTAAGACCGTTGACTGTTTTCGCCTCGTGGACGACTGCGGCCGTGTACCACCCCCCATGGTGCGGGCCAGAGGCGTCCAAATAAAAATCGCCGGGTTTAGAACCATAATGGCGTGCCAGGGCTTCCGCCCGCGCCAGGCGTCTGCCATCATGGTCTTCGCGTGCCATTTTAGCGGGAAGAGGGCGTACGCGGAGGGCGCATCTCCACGGCGCTGGAATGCGTGTCCGTTCTTCCATAAGTGTCGTATGTTTGATGTGGAGCCGGGCAAGAAGGCGGCGGCCCGACTGCGTCTGCGACAAACGCGTATATTGATTTGTGAGGTGCGCTTCCCTCAATTCCCTGAAGGTGTTCACCATTCCCACTGCCATGAGGCGCTGGTTTGAGGTAGTCACCGGAGTATCGAGGGCCCGCTTATAGATTTTGCGGAGAATGACCTCGAGGGCATCCTCATCTTGCTTCCGCAGGTGGAGATATGGAGTCGAATAAAGGATTCGACTGGTTACGAAGGCGTTTGCCAGCCGCAAGGCATCCTTGCTTCGTAACCCCCCGCGTTTATTGGAAACCCGGCGGACCATGCGGCCCACCTGGTCCCCCACCTTGCGGAGTTTAGCCAATGTGGTGTCTGGCTTGCGGTGTTGGTGAATGAAGAGTCCTAGTACTCGGACTTCTTGTGTTTCTGGAATTGGACCTGATTGAAGAGTAAGTTGAATTTTAGTAGTGCATTTTGGAGAGAGGCGGATGTGCACAAATTCCGATTTCTGTGGGGAGCATTGAAGGCCGCAGCGGCTAGCATAGCGCTCTACTATAGTCGCCGCCTGCTGCAGGCTGGCCTCAATGTCTCCAAGTGAGCCCTGTGTAGCCCACAGGGTGATGTCGTCGGCGTACAGAGCATGCTGCACGCCCTCGACAGCACCCAGCTGGGCCGGCAGGCGCATCATGGCCAAATTGAATAGCAGGGGAGAAAGCACTGCGCCTTGCGGGGTTCCCCTGGTACCTAGGGGGAAGGGGCCGTGTTCGTTATCCTGAATGCGGATGTAAGATTGGCGGTCTGTGAGGAATTGGCGGATATATTGGAAGGCACGGTGGCCACAGTTGGTTTGACTTAAATGAGTGAGAATAATATCATGCGTTACATTGTCGAAAGCCCCCTTAAGGTCCAGGGCGAGTACGACCCTGTCGTTATGAGGGCACTCGAGGGGGTCAAGGACTTCACGATGTAGTTGAAGCAAGACATCCTGTGCGGATCTGTGTGGGCGAAATCCGTACATGGTGTCCGCGAAGATATGTTGTGTCTCAAGGTACTCAGACAACCGGTCCCGCACCATCGTCTCCATAAGTTTGCCCACACAAGAGGTAAGAGAGATGGGGCGAAGGTTGTCCGTGTTTATTGCTTTGCCGGCCTTTGGTATGAATGTGACCACAGCGGTTTTCCAATCATTGGGGAGTGGCGTATCTCCTCGCCATATTGCATTGATGTAGTCCAATAAAGTGGTATAAGCTGAGTCAGGAAGTTTAGCTAGTAATTTAACAGTGATTTTGTCCCGGCCAGGTGCAGTACCACGTTTCATTTTGCCCAGGGCTGCCCGTAAGTCGTGGAGCTTAAACGGCTGATCAAGCTCAGCGTTCTCAGAGCCTGCATAAGAGTACGCCTGCCCACGGGTGTCCTGTATGTTGCACAAATATCGGTCCCTGAGTTTGTGCGCGAGTTGTGTAGTATTACCAGAGAAGGTGTGGATTACACGCTGAAGATGTTTTTGTGTTTCTCTACGGGTCTGAGTTGGATCAATGAGGGCGCGAAAGAGGCGCCATGTGTTTCGGCTGGACATTTGACGCGCTGCCGTGTTGCACCTATCCACCCAGTTAGAGTCGGCGAGCTGGACCGCATACTCAGCCGCTCGCTGGGTGAGCTCGGCAATTCGAGCTTTAAGGTTTCTGTTATGTTTCTGCCGGCGCCATCGGCGGACGAGGGAGTGCCGAGCTTCCCAGAGGTGGAGTAGGTGGTTGTCCACATCCGATACCACCTCTGAAAGCTGAATCTGAGTTTCGGTGGAGCGAAGGTGTGAAACCAAATGCTGGGACCATGAGGTGTACCCTTGCTCTGTAATGGATGTTGTGTTGTCGAAATTTTGTCTGAATTTCGTCCAATCTGGGAGACGGGCTTGTGTTGTGGGTTTAGAGAGTGGACGAGTTCTGATTGTGGTATTGACAATGCAGTGGTCACTGCCGAGGGTTTCCTCGGTGTTGACCCAGTCTGCATGTTGGATGTTATAAGTAAAGGTGAGGTCCGGACAGGTGTCCCTTGTCACGGAGTTACCAAGTCGGGTTGGGTGGACGGGGTCAGTGTGAAGAGTGAGGCCCAGCGTGGACGCAAGCTCCGCCAACCTGCGCCCTCGCTTTTCTTCACGGTGGTAGCCCCAAAGCCGACTGGGGGCGTTAAAGTCGCCTACAATCAGGAGGGGGTCTCGACCCGCGACTCTCAGCGCTCGGCTAAAGAGGTCTGAAAAAGAAATGTGTTGCAGTTTAGGAGGACAGTATACATTGAGAATGTGAAGTGGTGGGTCCTGCTTGCGGAGAGGGAGGAGAGTCACCATCACATAGGAATATACAATTTGGAGGTCGAGGTCGACAAGATTAGCTGTATAATTTTTGTGGACACAAAGACAAGTCGAGGGGTCTTGTTGGAATGTCGTATAGCTTGTGAGTGCGGCGCCCATCCCTGGCTCTTGGAGGGCTACCACGGCTGGTAAGCATTCAAAAGTTGCGAGGTAAAGACGAAAGTTGGCCCGCTTACAGCGAGCACGGAAACCTCTGCAGTTCCACTGTGTTATTGTAAATGGGGAAGCCAAGTTTGAAGGTGGAAAGTGCCTACATTTAGGGGGCCCCGCCATCATTAGGATTAAATATAAATTTGGAGGGAGCGACTACCTCAGAGCCAGCACCCAAAGGCTGGGCATGGAGCTCAGTCCCTGGGTGAGGGGCAGCTTCCTCGGAGTCCGAGTCTATGACTCGACGGCTTGTTTTGGGAAGTCGAGAGGACACAACCCGAAGGGGTCCCGATCGTCGGAGAAGGCGAGCATTTTCACTGACATGTTTTGAAATCATAGCTGGAACAGTCTCCATGACCTTGGTCAGGACCTGCTCCATTGCTGCACTGATCATTGAGGTAAGTTTCATAGTCAGGCGGGCCTCCATCTCAGCAAGGACCGCCGGGAAGGCTGGTGATGATGCCACCGGCTCGCTCTCCATGTTCTCCGGGCTAGGAGGGCAGGGAGGATTAGAAGCCAATCTGCTTTCTAAAGCTTGAATTTTGGTAAGCAGCATCTCATTTTGGGCCCGGATTGCTGCCATCTGTTTTTGGAGCTCGATATCAACGTGAGAATGGGAGGGAGGGGGAGGAGAGGAGGCAACCCCACCCATGCCACTCACCTGTTTGTCATTTTTCACGGCACGGGCCCAAGCGTCAGCTGTGCCATCCGTCTTGTTAGTATGGGCTTTGTGGCCTTTTCCCCCATTCGGTGGTGGCGGAGGCGTCTGTCCCTTGGCGCCACCTCCGTCAGGGGACTCTTGCTGCTTTTTCGCTGTGATGTTGGTCTGACGTTTTGCGATGTCTTTGGTTGTGGCGCCGGAGTGTTTTGGCTTCCCGTCAGAATGCCGTGTTGCTGCAGGCCCCGAGCGCTTGGCCGTAGAGGGCGAGCGGAATTTCCTCGAGCACTCAGGAGAGTTTGTTGGGTGCCCGAACCCACACGTCGCACATTTCGGCTGACAGTCGTGAGGAGCCCGCACCCCCTCCACTGCCGGCACTTTTTGGCCACACAGGCCGCAGTTTTCACCATTCGGGTTGGGACATGTGTCCGCCCGGTGTCCAACTGTGCCGCACTTCACACATGCCGGAATTGTTCTTTTGTATGCCCGGACCAGGGCAATTTCTGAATTGTAATGCACATACCGAGGCACAGTCTTCCCGGCGAAGGTGAGCTGGGCCGCGTTGGAGGTGCCGTATTTTCGGATGTCGACGATCTCTCCGGCTCGCCATTGAATTTTTTGTTGCAGGGACGCAGTGGTCTCGCAGCTCGCTACGGTGATGACACCTTTAGAAACATTGTCGGTTTGCTTAAGATGGCCCCGCATGGCAATGGAGCCTTTCGGAGAGGCAAGTTGAAATTCGCCAATGAGGCGATCTGCCACGTCGGCAACCGGGGTGCCCGTGACAACGAGATTTTGCTCCCATGAAGGAAGCAGAGTGAGAGTAGCTGCTGCCGACTCACCCAGTAGGGCCTTGAAAGCTTCTCCCAACTGACCGCATTGATACAAATCCCGGAGGGCCACCGGTGTGCTGGGTTTGAGGACGACTTGATAGTCATCCGGATGGAATCTTGGAAGTGGTCTGGGCTTCCACTTCGGTGTCGGCTTATGAGCTGAACCGCCTTGGGACGCATCCTCGCGCTGGACGACATTTTGCTGATTTGAGAGCGCTGATTTCGCTGACGCGGCGGAGGACGCTATCTTGGCTCGTCGCTGGGAGCGGCGTTCCACGAGCTTGAACAGATTTTCATGCCGGAGAGCTGATCCCGGCGGAAGCTCTTCGGTTGGGGCAACCGGGACCGTGGACCAGGCCATAGTCTCGGGATCGTAGCCTCGCTGAGCTTGCAGAGCGGCCATATTCTCCGGAAGGGCTCCTCGGCTCGGAGACGGCGTCAGCCGCCGGGCGGAGGAGGCAGCCGCGGCAGCGCGGCCTGGGCCAGACGCTTTTCGGCGAATTTCAGCCCCGCTTGGGTCGGCGGGTCGCAGTTCGCGGCGAGAGGCACCGGAGCCGACGGAAAACACGTCAGCCCTTGGTGCGCGCTCGAGGTGAACTCCATTTCAGATAGGCCGAAGCAGCAGTTACCGACTAGCCACAGCTCATCAGCACTTCGTCTTCTTCGCACGACACGATGACCGATGATGATTACTCTCAGATGAAGACGAAGTTAACTCACATTGCTTAAACATTCCCCCTCCCAAACGAAAGCGACCATCCTGGTCGCAAATTAAATCTCAAGGTCGGCGGTTGAAGTGTTTCAAACGCGACACGTGCACAATCTCGGTGTCGCGACACCGACAATCGCGGATAGGCGATGCAGGTGTGATGATATAGTTTACAGGGGAAGTTTGTTCTAGAACCAAACGTAGCACTTCGTCTCCAGGGCGGAACGACACTGAGCGATGGGTCGTGTCATACGTGTTTTTCCTGGAAGCTTGAGTGGCTTCAGTTTGAAGGCGGGCACGATCACGGCAGTGGGCGATACGAAACACGAACTGTTCGTCAGAAGGCCCGGCAGAAGGAGTGGAAACTGAGAAGAAAGAGGCTTCGAGGAAGAAGGTAGGATGGCGGCCATAAATAACAAAAAAAAAACGGAGAGTAGGTGGTGGTTCGTTGAACGGCAGTGCTGTAGGCGAAGGTTACAAAGGGGAGTAAAGAGTCCCAGTTGCGCTGAGCGTGAATGTAGGTGGATATCATATCAGAAATGGCGCGATGAAAGCGTTCTGTGAGTCCATTGGTCTGAGGGTGGTAAGGAGATGTAGTTTTGTGCACCATGCTTGAAGCACGAAGCACTGCGGCGAGTACGGTAGAGAGGAACGACTTGCCACGATCGCTAAGAAGGAGGCGAGGGCTGCCGTGGCGAAGAAGTATGGGGTGGAGGAAGAAGTTGGCGATTTCGGAAGCGAAGCTGGAAGGAAATGCTGCGGTTTCAGCGTATCGGGTGAGGTGGTCTACGGCAGTAACGACCCAGAGGTTGCCAGTTGGAGTCAAGGGCAGGAGTCCATACAAGTCGAGTCTGATGGCTTCGAAAGGCGTGAAAGGACATGGGAGAGGTTGCAAGAGACCGGCAGGAGGCGACGTAGACCGCTTGCGTCTTTGACAAAGGATGCAAGACGCTAAATATTTCAATACTGAGGTTGAAAGGCCAGGCCAGAAGAAACGACTTTTGATGCCATCGTAGGTGTTGTGGTATCCAAGGTGACCTGCGGCGGGGTCGCCGTGAAAGGCTGGTAAAATGTTGAGGACGCAGAGAAGAAGGAACCCATGTATGGCCCAGTGGGCTGTAGTTGTGCCAAAATAATGTAACCTGGAAATGTTGAGCCGACGACGGAGATGGGCATTTGGAGGTCTAATAACACCGTTGAGACTATCAATCAGCTTTCAACAGTAAAGGTCAGCACTCGGGTGGTAAGCAAGATTGCAGTCTATATCTCGCGTGATAGCAATAAAGGTGGCGCTCAAAGACTGGATAACTGTAGGGATTAAATGACCTGACTCCGTAAGGTCAGGAGAGGAATGTGAGTACATGCGTTGCGACAGCAAAGCAATAGGACAGCCAGAGAGAGCGTCAGCGTCCTTGCACTTCTTCCTCGATTCGTAAGTGACAGTGAAGTCGTACGCTTGAAGACGGATGATCCACCGCCCGAGACGACCGGACGAAGTTTTCAAAGAGGACAACCAGCATAGGGTGTGGTGGTCAGTGACGATCGTGGAATGACGGCCGTACAGATAAGGACAAAACTTCTGAACAGCCCAGACGACGGCGAGGCATTCTTGCTCGGTAATAGTGTAGTTTTGTTCCGCAGGCGTCGGAGTTCGGCTTGCATAGGCAACACCATTTTCTGTAGAGGTGTTTGGCCATTGTAGAAGTACAGCGTGAATGCCATGGCTACTGGCGTCGGTGTGCAAAATAGTCGTAGATTTCTCATCAAAATGGTAGAGGACGTGACCCGAAGTCAGAGTACGCTTCAGAGTTTAAAATGCTTCTTCGCAAGCAGGAGACCAGACGAAAGGCGTGTCGTTGTGAAGAAGCGCATGTAGAGGTGAGGCAATAGAGGCGAAATTAGGGATGAATCTGCGGAAGTATGATGCCAAGCCGAGGAGACTGCGGAGATCTCTGACCCGAGTCGGACGGGGAAAGTGCTGCGCAGCAGCGACTTTTTTCAGGGTGAGGCTTAATTTCTTCGCTGCTTACGAGATAGCCAAGAACTTTAATAGATTTTGATGCAAAACGGTATTTCTTTGTGTTTAGCTGTAGGCCAGTGCTGGAAAGTGGTGTCAAAACTTTATCGAGATGGGTAAGGTGACAAGAAAATGACGAAGAACGAATGACGATGTCATCTAAGTAACAGAGACATGTTTTCTATTTGAGGCTGCGGAGAACTGTCGCTCATGCGCTCGAATGTAGCAGGAGCGCTGCAGAGTGCAGATGGCATTACATTTAATTCGTATAAACGATCCGGTTTTGCAAAGGCGGTCTTCTCTTTATCATCTTCACGCATGGGCATTTGCCAGTAGCCTGATCTTAAGACAAGGCTCGAGAAAAATGGGGCACCTTGCAAACAATCAAGGGCGTCGTCAATGTGAGGGAGGGGATACACATCCTTGCGAGTGATTCTGTTTAGAGCACGATAATCTAGACAAAAACGAACCAAACCGTCTTTCTTTGCACTAGCATAACAGGTGAAGACCAGGAACTGGACGATGGGCGTATAATGTTGCGCGCAAGCAAGTCAGCATTATGTTCCTGAATAATCGTGCGCTCGGTTGGAGAAACACGATATGGCCAGCGCCTAACTATGCTTGATCTGTCGGTGAGTATGCCATGCGTTGCTGCAGCGGTTTGACCCAATGTGCCGGAATTGACGTCGGACGAGTCTGCGTGCTTGTTCAATACAGCGAGCAATGCGGCTGTCTGGTCTGTTGTCAGGTCGGTGCTGATCGTGTGGCGAAGTGCTGCCCTGAGCGAGGCAGGGGATGAATCAGAGCGATCGGAGGTGGAAATGGGAAGATGAGTGACAGGCTAGGCAGAAGCAGTTGATGCAGCAGTATAGCCATGGCGCAGAAGAATGGACTCCGATGTGGTGTTGAATGCTGCGAGAAGAGAAAGACCGCTGGAGAAGCGAAGAAGGGACACAATGATGATAATACCTCTTGACAGGAGACGAGGGCGAGCTGGTGTAATCAGGACGTCGCCATCGGTGACGGCGTCAGAAGTCACAGAATATCTTCGCTGCCCGGATAGAGGATGGGATCGTCAAGCATAACAAAACGAAAGGAAGGTGGTTTTCTATCGGCAAGACTGTTGCACTTAGTGACCTCAATAGAGGGAGGGGAACACATAATGACTGCTGAGACGTTTTGGAGGAAATACCAGCCGAAGATGAGTTGATGGGCACAGCAGGATAGGACAGCAAACTCAATGAAGTGCAAGATGCCATCAGTGGTGACTCAGGCTGTACATGCTCTATAAGGATTAATATTCTGTCCATTTGCAGCACGTAAAGAAGGACCGGTGTAAGGTGTGCGCACTTTTCGCTGTTGTAAACACAAGTCAAGCTTTATAATAGAAATATTGGCGTCGGTATCAAGTAAAGCTTCCAGTACATTTCCTTACAGTCAACATGTTGGATGGGAGCAGAGGAGGAATTGAAGCGACGGCAGGCGGTGCAGGTTTATCTCCTGAAACGGCACAGGTTAGTTTTCCGTGTGGTGGGCAGAAGCTGAAGATGGAGGGTGAAGGGCCACGAAGTCCGGCGAAAGGGTGACGGGGAGCGACGACGCGATGGCCGTGCATTTATAGGCCGGTCAGGGGAAGTCGACGGAGAAGAAGAGGAACGGAGGTCATTATCGGTGTAATACTGTCGAGGAGGAAGCTGGTACGCGTCGTCACGTTGAACGTACCCTTGGCTCGCACGCTCATCTCGCAATTGTCGGCGACAGACGCGTGTTACATGGGCGCGGATGCCGCAGTAGAAACATACTGTACGTGGTGGGAGAGGCCGCCAATAACCATACACCGGTTATCGCGGGAACAGGACGGCGAGGCTGGGCGGGACAGGCGCGCGATGGGCAGGAGGGCAAGGAGGAGATGCCGCGGTAACTTCAGCATACGTTGGAACGTAGGGAGAGGCTGATGGTTCTGTAGCCATGGGACAAGTGAATGAAGCAAACTCCTTCTTGATAATGCCATGCAACTCAGGAGACCGAACAGGTGTGCGTGAGAAAGCAGGCACCGACGAAATATCATTGCGGAGCTCTTCCCGTATATTAGAGTAGATCATGGTGCGCAGATTAGTTTCGGGAATTTGGCTCGGATCTCAGGTATTGTTGAGGGGGCGTGACTGTAGATAGTCAAGTCGCTGGCAAGTGGCACGAATGTCTGCCACCGCGTGATGGAATTTTGCGCAGCTAGAGCTGCGTAGGCAAAAGAGTCAATTCCTTTTAAAATATGTCCGACGCGTTCAGCTTCGACCATGGCATTACTGACTCGCCGTCCTACATTGAGTACGTCCTCAATGTAGGATGTGTATGTCTATACTGGAAGCTGCACAAGGGTCTCTAGCTTCTTTTGGAAAGAGGCAGAACCATGCAGCCCCAACAGTTCCAAAGATCTGGCGGATCTATGTCGTGAACTGAAGCCAGTCAGGAATGGTGTCCTCATGGTTGAAAAACCGCGCCTTAGCCACGTCAGTAAGGTAAAACGACAGGTTCAGTAGCTTCATAGAAGTGTCCCAGCCGCTAAAAGCGCTGACCCGATCGTACTGTTGTAGCCAGTCTTCGACGTCGTCACCGCGGAGACCGGCGAAAACAGGAGGGTCGCGTTGACGTGAAATAACTAACCATGTTGAATGGGTCAAATGGTGAGGAAAAAGTGCACCATGGGACGTCAGCTGTGCAAAATAGGCATGGGAAGCCGTCGGATGCACGTCGGTAGCGACAGGCACCGGAACAGTAGTCAGAGCAGGCGGATGTGACTGCGCCATGGTGGTTGATGTGCCGCCAAGAACACAACCGGAACGGAGCTCCAGGGAATCTCGCATTGAGGACGCTGGGATCAGGACTCACCTCCACCCCTTGTGAGTCAGAAGGACGCACAAGCAAATTCACAAATTCACCGTTGTATTTCAGGTAGGCCGAAGCAGCAGCTACCGATTAGCCACAGCTCATCAACACTTCGTCTTCTTCGCATGACACGTTGACAGTGCTTGCATATATATATATATATATCTATATATATATATATATATATATATAT
>JAJIZL010018082.1:129402-151540 GCA_023969395.1 Amblyomma maculatum | reverse complement strand
GCAACAAAAATACCTCCGTGATACCGGCGAAGCTTCGTCATATCTCCTGAACTCTCTGGTGTGGCTCTGGGTGCCCTCCACAACCCCTGGCCTTTCAAAGAAATTACTTGCTCGCTACCACAGGCCATATAGGGTCCTCCAGCAAACATCTGCAGTCAACTACGTAGTTTAGCCCGTCACGCCCTCTGCAGACTTGCGTAGCCGTGGTCGTGAAACAGTTCACGTGAACCAATTGAGGCCGTTCTATGACCCCGCTGTGCTTTCCGCGCCATAAGTCGCCAGGATGGCTCCTTTTTTACCCGGGGGGAAAATGTACTGTGATAGTCAGCACTTCAGCCATCGACATGCACCAGTGCGTTGTGCGACGAAGACAAAGAAGAAGTACGCTGGGCTCGCCGTTGCAAGGTCCTCTCTTCACAGCTCTCCATCTGAGCGTCAATAAACGCCCCATTACAATATATATATATATATATATATATATATATATATATATATATATATATATATATATTTACGTGGTGGCATGACAAGCGATGGAACACGGCGATACAACAAACAACAGAACGATGTGATGACATGAAGATGAAATATGCTTTAATGGCCAGCGGGCCTGGCGCGAGCGCTCCGCCCCGCGCCACTGTCCGCTTCGTCATCTTCGTAGCATTACCCGGGGCCACCGAGCGATCGTCCCGATCGATTGCTAGAAGTCGAATGCATTGCGTGACCATGAACACAGACACAGGATTGGGACATGTAACGCTGAACACCACAATGAATGCGAAGATGGGAAGAATGCTTGCACCGGAGCATCAAGTGGTTTGTGGGGTTTAACGTCCCAAAGCCACTCAGGCTATGCGAGACTCCGTAGTGGAGGACTGCAGAAATTTCGGCCACCTGGGGTTCTTTAATGTGCACTGACATCGCACAGCACACGGGCGCCTTGCTTTTCGCCTGCATCGAAAAGTAGCATCAAGTCCAATCTTCACTGTTTGCCGTAGGCCAAGGCTCATGGACACGCCGAACGGCTTGGGCGGGGGTGCTGTCTTCGCTCGAGTGGTCGTGAGGTCGCTTCGTCGTGGGCTCGGTAGGGTCGGTAGGGTCCGCTTTGGGCTCTTCTTGGTCGTCGTGTGTTGTGGTCAGGGCTGGGGACGAGGCTGGCGACAGCGGCTGATCGGGTCTGAGCAAAAAGGTCTGGGGCAGAGCTGGGTGGCGATCTCCACGGGCTTTCGGCAGATGGACCTGGGGTACAGTTGGCTTGGATGGTGCAAGGCGAGGATGGGGATGAACCGCACCTCCAAGCAAATGTTACGTGGTGGCATGGCAAGCGATGGAACAAGGCGACACAACAAAAACAGAACGACGTGATGACATGACGATGAAATATGCTTTAATGGCCATCGGGCCTGGCGCGAGCGCCACTGCCCGCTTCGTCATCTCCGTAGCAATATAAATAAATAAATAAATAAGTAAATAAATAAATAAATAAATAAATAAATATATATATATATATATATATATATATATATATATATACACTAGGAAATTAAACTCTAGGAAATTAAAGGCGTGAAACAAAGGCGTGCATCTCAACACTTAATATCTTGGGTGGGTGTGATGACTTCTGGTGCTGCATTATTCATAACACATGCACAAGAGATTACAACAAGACGTCTACACTGACGATGCGTACACAACCAATTAGCTCTTTATTTGTGGCATGAAGAATGAGAAAACATGACAAAGAAAAAGGAAAGGAAGGGTAGAGTAAGAAGAGGAAGAAAATTTGGAGCAAACATTTTGGATAAAAATATTGAAGTAAAAAATAAAACTAAAAGTTAGAACGCCTCTCAGATGTTATGTGGAGAATGGCGAAAGCCTACCCGTCCACTCCAATCATTTCCTTCGCATCGTTTGCCTCTTATCAGCATTTGTTGCAGTACTACGCCCCGCCGGGGTGGTGCAGTGGTAAGACGCCCGAGTACTGTGCCGGAGTACCCGGCTTCGAACCCGACCTCGGCGGCTGCGTTTCGATGGAGGCGAAACGAACAGGCGTCCGTGTGCTGTGCGATGTCAGCGCACGTTAACGATCTTTTTTTTCTTTATTGCATGAATTGGTACAAATACATCAGTAAAAGATAGTGGTTGCTATGCCCATTGGCTGACAACCGTGTCTAATGGACTTTCATTACCACAAGTTCGCCCATCAGAATCAAGACCTCCTCCGCAGCGTCTTGCTGCTTCAAAATTTCTTTTAGTTTATACTCTTGTTCAACAAGTTAAGAAGATAGTGAGAGACCGGAAAGCGTGGCGTGACATGGTCCATAGGGTTACGAAGAGTCGGACACGACTGAACGCCTGAACTGAACTGAACTTGTTCAACAAAATAATCACATACAGATCGTGCATCGACATCACAGTGTCTATAAGCCATCCTACTCCTCCAAAACTGTGAAGGCCCAATAGCATGATGAGGTCATACTGAAAATCATCATTAACAGTTGTCAAGTACCGAATTCCACGTGGCGTCAATGGCAGCCAGTTGGTCGAAATTACTCCGTAGGCCTCCACTACGCCTCCTCTTTCTATCTTTCAATCTTCACTCCCTCCTTCCTCCCTTCTCTTACGGCGCGGTTGAGGTGTCCTCAGAAAACAAGTGAGACAGTTATCGTCTCTTTTCCTTCCTATAAATGAATCAGTAAATCAGTTGCAGTACTACACATAATTGTATTTGGTTTACAGGAAAGGCGCAGTATCTGGCACACGTTCTCCGGCAAGTGTGCGTTTGGACGGTACATCATCGCTCCTGTCATGTGGTGTTCCCTGGCGTGCGTTCAAGAGTGGGATTGCAGACAGCAGGAACTCTAGACAAGAACATATCTCGCGGAATCTAGAGGAATATGACAGTTCCAACGTTACAGATCTCGCGCATAAATCTCGCGCACAACTCTGGCGCACGTGATTTCTTCCCATTAGCCTAGAAAGGCTTTTGTCGTAAAACAGTAAATAAATAATGTCAAAATGCGGCTATCTTCTTGTCGTATTGTCCAGACGAAGCCGTAGCAATTCCTTTCTACTGAGCGCTACTGACGGTACACCTACGCACTGTCCCTCCTGATTCGAAATCATCATATATTTCTCATACGTTGAATGATATTTGTATGAAATAATATGAGATTTGTACGAGTTTGTATGAGAACTCTGTATGAGGTTATTGTGACTCACAGGTATTTTTCACTAGGGTAAAGGCTGCAGTTATCTCTCGCTTCAAATTATCTTTTGCCCCAGCAGCACCTTGGTTTCCGTGAGCCTGGCTACACATTGTTTCGCCCTTGGATCTTGTTCATACCTATTCTTTCCACACCGAGAGACGTGGGTTGCCAGGTTCCCTGGAGTCGACAATGATTCATACGCATTCCTGTGCTCTCTTAATCTCTCACTGAGGCAACGGCCAGTCTGTGCCACATACTCCTTCCCACTTGTCAGAGGATTCTAGTACACCACGTCTTCGCAACAGCTGACGAAGCGCGCGTCTTATGCAGCACGCCGCATCCTTCCTTGAGCTCACCCATTCCGTTCCATTTCCTGCACGAAATTTAAATTATTCGGAGTAGATAGCACAGCCCTAATATGAAATCACCTTGCGACCTTCTTAAGGCTATGTGAAATTCCCTGCACGTAGGGCTGGACCACAACCTTTTTCCTCACTCATCAACTTGATGGTGCAGACGACACGAACAATCGCAAAATCGGAAAAGGATAATTAAGATTCATCTAACCGAATAGCCCGAATGCAAGTTGTACTAAATATTATTTCTTGCTTGGGCCTCCGGATGGCCCAGCCAGTTCATCAAAATACAATGGCAGGTGCCAATAGTGCACAGCACGGAGGGTAAGTTGAGCACCGGCATTTTGAGTGTGTTGTCGCAGCATCAAAAGGTGTCAAAGCAAAACAATAGCTCAGGTCTGCGAAGCGAGGTGACCATTGGTATATACGTATACAGTGCTAGTGCTTTTACATCTGTTTGATGTTTTCGCGACTCGCTGCTCTTAAAATTGGCTAAAGTGAATTTCAGCCTCACAGAAAGACTGTTTCTGCACATCTCGCGATGTCAAGGGCAACACAACGTTCATAAAGGAAATAAAGTTTATGCTGCTTTTATTTTTACAAATACTGCTCTTTAACATTTCCAATTTTACGCAGAATAATATGCCATGGACTAGAAAAACATTTGAAGTACGAAATATATTTTATATATTTAGAGCGATCTATATACGAAAAAAATACTGCAGAGCACAGGGGAAATACGTGAAACCATACCTATGTCTTTCGTTTGCTTCTAAAATTGGTACGCAGATTCGATAAATTTTTCTTAAGCTAAAATTTTAAAAGGGCTAAAGGACTTTCTACGTTCATGCGAGCTGCGTTCTGAAACGCATGGTACCGAGTTCATTATTGCATTCTTTCACGCTTTCAAACACTAACCACTGTCAAATTTTGAGCGCTGCTGGTTGGTGTTGCTTATTATAACAGAGCCGGAATGTCACGCCGGCGTTGGTTGATAAACAACGACACTTTCTGGTAGTTCCAGAAAAGCTGATGTGGTACTAATTTCTTCTTCTGTCCTAGTAAAACAATAACGGATACATGCGACATGTTACTCGCACTTGCTCCATGCTGCCTGCTTGTAAGGTGCAGGAGGCAACATATTTTTTTCAGACGTCATGTCAAGATGAAATATTTTGCCTACTACAAGAGTGTTTTAGTACATCGTATATTAGAGTGGTCTGGATTAAAAAACAGCGCGAGCACATACAAACTCAGAGAAGATCGACAAACACAGCATTGACAAGCAACTGACAATTTTGTTCTGCAGCATTGAGAAGAAGAATAATTGTAGACACATGCACAAAAAGAAACGTCAACAAGAGCGATAAAAATGAAGAAACAGAGAAAGGAAACAGAATTAAGAAAATCATGACAACAAACTCACTCGGTACAATCAGCAGGGATCCACAGACCCCTAAAACTGAAAACTCTTTTTGGAATACTACTACCGAAGTGGGTACTAACGCACGCATTTCGCTGCATCAGTATTTTTTGAGCTGGGATTATCTCAGTATTGGTTTTGTACTGGCTTTTTGTGATTACAACTGTTTCATGCTAAAACGACGCGTACTGTGTTTCTTCTTCTTTCGGCCATTCACAATCACTGATCCTCCAATATCTTATATAAATTGTTCTTTCAGTCTTTAATTATTGCAGCGTCCACTATGTCCTATGTACTGTCCATCGCAGGGGAAAAGAATTTTATAAACAACCTCTTTTTCGCAAGGAACAAAGCGCTGCAAATGCCGCATGGTACACTGGACGCTCTTGCTCCTCTCCTAATATAAGTCCGGCACAAACTATCCAGACGATCAGGTGTAGAAAACACTACATCGGCACCACCGTTTCTGCCAATGTTTTCAGTGAGTGCGAAATCTAATGCAAATAGGTTGCCACAGCGACGCGTTTGCTTAGCTTCCAATCAGGTCTTAATATCCTTGCCATGGTTTTCTGCAGGGCCGACTCGGCCGCAGTTGTGAGATTTTCCAGACGAAGTCCAGCAGAAAGCATCCTTTTTACCAGCAGTAGAAAACTAGAATTCATTCTATGAAAGCACGAATTTCTTAGACAGCCTTTCTAAGCACGACCCTACAAAACCGATCTTTTCACAAGCCTAGACTGATTTTCTCGGCCTCACATGAGCAACGAACATCCGCCTTTCGCGCGTGTTGTACTTGCGATGGCTGCCTTTGTTCTGGAACAGCGGTGCCTCCATACCCACGTACCAGGCTCATAGACCGTTTTCACGTGGTTCTGCTAAAATCCGGCTCAGCTGCCTCAGCAGTGAGCGATAGGAGGAAAAGGCACTCCTCTGCTTTCCTTCTTGCCTCTAAACACGCTCTATGCACCGAAGCGAGTTAAGATGTCAGTAACATTCTAATACGTCACGCGGTATAAACACAGAAGGCAGTGTATTGAAGTTGTTTTGTGGGAATTCCGTCACTAGAACGTGAATGATGTGGAAGCGTGCACCTTTATAAACCCTCATGCGGCGATGTAGAGAGTGTCGGTTAATACAATCCAGCGTGCGTGAAAAGTATGCCTGAGCACCAGGCATAAATGGCTATTTTTGCACTATACTACAGCACTTGCATGTTTTCCAATTAAAACCTTCAATAATTACAGGTAACACTTTGTTAGAGTCCAGATCAGGTTACTTGAGAAAGAGGACACTCGCTTTCGGGTGGCAGCAACTGCCTTTGGCTGCTGAGCACGGTTGGTACTACGGTACAGCCCGCGGCTAAAAAAATGAAAGCCGAATACCGCTTATCTAACAGGTTGCGGGTATTTCTGGCATATAAACCCTTTTCATTCCCAAAGAAAATGACTGATCCTCTGCCGTACAAATTTATGAGCATGGCCTAGCAAGCAAACAGGTTTTTTTAAATATTTTTGGCTGGGAAGGCAAGCTAAAATGCGTGATTGAAAGAGACAGTATAGACGCGTGAGTCTTTCAAAATGTCGTGCCAGGTAGGTCTGGAAGAAAAGTTGTGTTTAATCGAGCGCATAAAATTTCGTGGCTACGCCTCACCTTGCATATTACCATTAGACATTTTTCACACCGTGAACTGTATAAGCACATTTGTCGGATTATGCATTTCATCATTTCATTTTATGCCATTACTCCACGATGCATCTTACAAAGCATTTAATAGCCGCATTTTATCTCCCCCTTCATTTATTGTATTACCCCCATCCGGCTATTTCCACATTTCCCTCCCAAATTCCCCTTCCTACGCAGAGTAGGATGCCAGACGCCGGCTAAATGCTCTGTTTTTCCTTAAAGGGTCTTTCTCTCTCTCTCTCGTGGCTACGCTGTACCCGTGAAACCGTACCGTTCCCGTCTCTCTCAGAGTAATAATTCTAGTTCAAAAAAAGCTGACAGTCAAGATATGCTTAGAGGTATGACGCGGCAGTGTTAACGGATCCCGCTTGCTAACACCCCGTGCGGATCCTAGCCACCGCACATTAACTTTGCTACTTCCTTAATCAGTAACATTCTATTCGCACTTCTGTTATCCCACACTTCTCCATTAGCATACAGTCCCAATACACTGCATCATGTGTAAGATCACTCGGCATAAAACACATCCCCATTTCAACTGTCGCACAAACGCGCCTGCATCATGACATAGAGGAACGTGTTTAACTTGAAATCCAAATGCACAGGAAGTTTGGATTCCGACCTAACCCTCCCGTCTCGTCATGGACCTGTACGAGATTTTTAGTACTGAATAAATAAAGAAAGAAGTAATGCAAAGCCCGAATTGGCAGCACCTGCTAACTCGGTCATGTGACCCGAACACCGATCGGTGCATGGCCATGTCAACTGCCAAATCCAACCTGCCAACACCATTCCCGTGAATTTTCCCCCACTACGAAGCCGACGGCAGATTTTCAGGACATTGGAGCCTTTAATCTTATCGCAATTAAATGGTTCTCCGTATCACGGTGAAGACTCTACGCACTGCCAAAGTAGCGCTCAGATAAGCACTTTATTTCTCACCTGTACAAACGCTACCACGCTTCTGGACTCGCCACAGCTGCGCTAGAGTAGGCAACAACAATATCTGGCCCACAGAGATGGAAGTCAAGAACAACATACCGTCACAAATAACCTCCAGCGAAGGCACGAAGTAGTCCTCGCAGATTACAGCGAGCGCCGCAAACATGTACAGGGCGGCCAGCACGTGCACCACAATTCCACCCTGTTCGCGAAGGGCTGGACTCATCAGGGGCCGTGGGAACTGTTCAATAGCGGCCACGGTGCAGTTTGACATAGCGCCCGCGCGCACCACCGCGCATTGCAGCGCGACGGCCAGCAACAGCCAGCGGGACAGGGCACCGGCCATGGTGCAGCAGTCGCTTGTATGAGGTGTCTTCGGCGCATCTGAGCGCGCCGCGGAGCTTATCAGCGAGAACACGCCCGCGTAATCACTGACGCATTTGACTGGTCGCCACGGCTTATCAGCCAAAGTGCGCAAATCTAACGGGGCCTCATCAACTCATTAAATGTCTACGCAGTTTAACTCCCGCGACAGGTTATGGTGGAGACTGCTGGGGCAGTTCCGCGCACTAGCTCGTCCGTCGCCACATCGTCAAGAGCCTAAGCGCTGCAAATGTAAACATACGGGTTAATGGTGCACATAACTACACTTTTTGGACGGCTACCACTTTGTAACGTCACATTCCATGACTCCTACAGGGTAACAAGGTATTTTATTTCACGATGTATTAGGATAGTATTTTGTGAGGAAAGTGCATACATTTATTTCAGAGCGCGTACGTTATCATTTTTTAATAACTCTGTTACTTCTGGTAACACGACGCGAGTCTGTGGTGTGCGCTGCTGATCCTTACATTGTACGATGACCCTTCTACTCAGCTCCGCTCTAACCTTACCTTCTATATTTATGGCGACCCTCTTCCTCACCGCGCAGTGCAAGCATTTAGATGTTTACCGTTTTAACCTCCCCTCCGGTTACGCTGATCACTACTATATTCTGCTACCACCACTACAACCACACAAACTCATGAAAGGGGGCGAAAGAAAAGTGTAATGCAATTACTGTTTGTACGTTTTCGCCGCAAATGTGAACCACAGCGTGCTTCATAAAGAGACCTACCTGCGCAGAGTATCTGCTATTGTGTTGCTACGAGAAGCAGACCTATGAAGCTGATTTTTTTTTCTTGTAGGACTTTGGTTTAGGTTAACGTCTTTTAGTTTCAGGGCGAATTCGGCTCCGACGATTGATCAGTATCGTATAAGTTACTACGTTATGAGAGTGGAGCTCTTTCACTGCATATTGCATTTAAAGCCCTCATTTCCCCCTCGCGTTCTCCGAAAGCTTTTCGTTTGTCCGGCCGTGATCACTAGTAAGGGTATTTGAAGCAATAAATAGACAAAAAAAAATAGAGAAAAGATCTAAAGTCTTTAACCTCTGAGGTAAAGTTATCTGGGACAATAATGAGAAATAAGAGTAATATTGCTCAAACATGCATCGACGTAAGCATAACGGGCGTAAACGAATATAAAAAAAGCTTCTCAATCGTCTACTCAGCATTGTCGCTTATGCAGCCAATTATTCAGCCTGCTTACTTTTGTGATGGATAATGGCAAGGAAAAACAATTAATCTCAGCATAAGAGATCGGTAAAGAGGTGTGTCAATTTTGCAACTGGCGGAACAACAACCACAACAAAAAAACTCGCGCGAAATTATTTCAAAATTAAAACACAGACAAATGCAACAATGGCATCAATACTCGCACAGTGAAAGTTATTGCGAGTTCAGAAAATGTGAAATCTTTTCTTGTAGATTTGAATGCCATTCTTTTGGGCATTGTCTGCCATCTAATTTTTGCTCAAATTGTTGTTGGAAGCATTGCCTTGTAGCAGCCCATAACTGAATTGATGTGGTTTCTTTTTACAACAACCACACTTTATCTTCCAGTGCCGGATAAAACTGCCACGCGCGGCGTCTGTTGCACAAAAAGCCCGATATGTTGCTTTTTATTATTTTTAATACTTTCATTATCATCATCATCATCAGCCTGACTATACCCACAGCAGGGCGAAGGCCTCTCCCATATTACTCCAATTGACCCGGTTCTGTGCTAGCTGCATCCACTTTACCCCTGCGAACTTCTTTACCTCATCCGCCCACCTACCTTTCTGCCGCCCCCTGCTAGGCTTTCCTTCCCTTGGAATCCAATTTGTTACCCTAAGCGACCATCGGTTATCCTCTCTTCGCACTACATGTCTTGCCCATGCCCATTTCTTCTTGATTTCCACTAGAATGTCGGTAACTTGAGTTATTTCTCTAACCCACTCTGCACGCTTCCTATCTCCTAATGTTACCCCTACCATTTTTCGTTCCATAGCCCTCTGAATTGTCTTTAATTTAAGTAGAACCCTCTTGGTTAGCCTCCACGTTTCAGCCCTCCACATTTCCTATACTTTAAATTGAAGTTATGAAAATTATTATAATAGCATTTGCTTCGGTGGAAATAAAAATTTTACTACCTAGCTCTAGACAACTATAAGCAATAAGTAGTTTGTTTCTGGAAATGTTCATGCACCCCCCCCCCCCCCCTTTTAAGCCTTCGCTAAAGTTGCGTATAATAGACGTTTGTAGACCTCACACCATGAGAAGTAAAGAATGTTCAGCACATTTATTATAAGGCTTTATATACATCGGTAATAAGTGATTCACATAATCGACTGGAATTTACGAATTTATGCTTCTTAACACATTCAGAGATAAATATGTATAGGTTCATTCCACATGACGTCATCGAACGAAAAGGGGGAGCGTCGTCCGCCATTTTTTTGGTCACGGGGGCGACGCTGCCCGGTCGTCGCATACCAAGTTTGACGTATGGAGGATTCACATGACGGACAAAACCGCGAAGCGCTATCGCGATCTGTCATTACGTGACTATAGTGAGCTAGAATATTCTAGCACACTGTAGACATGACACTTAGTGAGCGATTTCCACTGCTTTGCTTCCGTCCGCGAGCAGCGTTTTTGCAGCTCAGATTCTCCACGAATGACATTTTCCTTTTGTTTTTATTTTTTGTAGTAGAAAGCTTTCCTTCCAAACTTCGATACCCAAGCATGTATACAGCGTAATATCTATTGTAATAAAATGCTGGAGAAAAGCTGACTTTGAGGGACTGACTTGTCGGCCTCAAAACAGGCACGAACGGGTGTCCCGATCATCTTAGCCCGACTCTTGTAATGCGCGTAGTGGTATGTCTGGTACCCACAGTTACAGAGAAAAGATAGCAAGAGATAATTAGTAACGAGGAGGTATTCCTCGCTTTCCTCTAGCGCCTTAGAGCGTTTGCAGTTATGCTGCATAAGCTTCGGCTTTTAAGATGTACTGGGAGCACAGGGGCAGCAGTCCGAGAGGTTCTCCAAGTATTGATAGTAGCATGTTTGTGAAGTTGCCATTGAGTAAACGCGATACCTGCACATAGACAACCGCGTGTGTATCCCATCGAGCGGGACAGTCAGCAAGGCAATGCTTTAGCAAAACGACGCAGCAGAAGCAAAAGTGGCGTCTATCCCAAAAACGTTGACAGATGTGCTGTTCTTGGCGTTTAGACAGCGTAATTGACCATTGGTAGCAAATTACAGACTTCACAAAACCTTGGATCTATTGAATTACACACGCGAAACATCAACAGAAGACGACGATGACCAAGGCTATAGCGGACCGGAAGCGAAAAACCTCTTCATTATTCCCGTCGTCCCCCACGCGGCAGCCGACCGTGAATACAACCTATAGGGAAGAACACCGCTCAAAATCCGATGTTCTCATGATAGACTGCCTTACTACGCTATCTTGCTGTCCACGATGTTTCAGGTTAATGCTAACGTACCAATTGTATCGCGGAAATATTCACTTAATATTTGACTTTACACCTTTCATTGATTTTTTTTAAGTTTGCCGGACTGGAGAAAAAAATAAAAGTCGATATTTTTTGTTCTGTTTTTCTAGATGTTTCAGAGCTCCTTTAGGTCCTTTTCATGGCACCGTTCGAGCGCTTTAACCGACAATCAACGTGCTGACCATAATTTGTTTATATCCCATCACTTAGTCGAGGAGAGCGCCACAATTCGCGTAGCCGTGCACGCAACGACCCAGTACCATCCGCAAGGCTAAGGCGGATTCTGAAATTATATTGCAACAGTGCCACAATGTCATCTTCGACCTGAATAACCCGCCTTTCCAAGCGGATGAAGCGGTCTACCAAGAGCTGCAGCCAACTCCCGTCAGCCGCGCATCGGCGTCCCGCGACAAGCTTTGTCATGCACGGCTGTTCGGATGGGTGAACAAGTATCAGTTAGCGCTTCTATTCGATCCGGTCTAGGTCGTGCGGCTCGATGGTGGATCAAGCTTTTCAACCATCGTTTTTAGTGGGAGAGTAGAACTCCAGAGCACCCGAATCCACTATCTCGTGCACGCGAAAGGGTGCCGTATCGCTTCTTCGAAAGCGGAGTGCTCGGTCTAGGTCGACACAGGCTACGCCGATATCAGCCAGGATCCGGCCTCTGTCGCTCTTCGTGGTCGAGGCGTCCAGACAGCAGAAAGAAAATTGGGCAGCAAGAAGCTGGAAACGGCTTAACCGACAGCTTCTAGTAGATGACCGAAAAGACAGTCCATCTAAAAAACAATATTCTCCGTGCCCTCGCTGTGTCACCATTCAAAGCACAGCCTCTGAATACGGTGGTATATTCCTTCCGAGCAGGGGGTTCACGTATTGAAATATGACGCGATTTATATGGCGCCTTATGAGAGCATCGAGGTTGTCCAGATTGGGCTGCTTGTAAGGGGTCATGCCCAAATAGTCAAGGTCGTCTTTCACTGAGTTAGATATATTGCGGCACTTTTAGACGACTTTGCCACGAGATCTTTGCGTAAAGTATAGTGTTCCAGAATTGAGAAGTGTGCCCTCTTTCGGCACGCAGCAGCAGTATGTAGGTAGCCGCCGGAGCGATGAAAAGCTTAGGTGGTGCTGTCATTCGCAGGAGCGCTCCAGAAGCGCGCGGGCCGCTGAGTCTGGCCGTCTGCTTCTGCGGCTCGTGTCCTGCGTTGATTCCGTTGCATCGCGTTGTTTTCTACTGTACTATAATGTGTTGTTCATGATTGATCAGGCAGGAAAGCACGTGTCTGCAGAGAGCATAGCACAGATCTAGTCCGCGCCGTTGTGCTTTCACCCCCCCCCCTCCCCCCACCCCACTCCTCCCACTAATGGTATGCCCTATTTTTCGTTCTTTCTTTTTTTTTTTCTTCCTCATTTCGCGCTCTTTCTGCTGTCTTCCCTATTTGAACCCTTCTCTTCTCGAGATACACTTTCTCCACACAGTGGGGGGAATCACGTTAGCCGTACAAACGAGGAACCCACCCAGCTTCTTTCAAGTCCACTTGATGAGCTTGACTGCCTTGTTGACGAGGGTAGGCTCGAGGGCGTCGAAACTGCTTTGAATACCCTTCCTCCAGGTGATCATAAGTACGTCACTATGCACAGTTCTAGCAGTCTCATAGCTTATATTGCAATATATGTGGCTCGAAAGTTGAAGCCCAAATCAAAATGCAGTACTTGTTTTGCGTGTTTCATTTCGAGTGAATCGTGGCGGCACGAAAATAAAATAAAATAAAAATTCATCTGAAACTCCCACCATGGAGGTCTTCTTTATCTACCTGCAGAGCTTAGCTCGGAAACAGGCTTGAAGAGTCTTTGACTTTCTTTTTTTTTCAGTTTAGGGCACATTAATGCAAATAGCATGCGTGAATTTGGGCTGTTTTCGCAAAGCGCAGAGGTTTTCAAGCTTGGATGTATGACAGAAATGACACTTCTCATAACGAACGTGTACGTCTTCGTGCGATATTCTTGTTTTATGTAGTCATTAAACGAAGTGCAGAGCTCTAAAGTAGAGCATATATAAAAGACCTGAAGCGTGAGTTGATGGAAATAACTGTGTTTGAAGCTCTATCTTATGAGACTACCTGTGTCTTGTGTGTCTTCATTTTTGGCAGCCTAATTTCTTCATGTACTCGTAGTTGTGACATTTTCATATAATTCCGAACTGTTTTATATGTTGGTACCATATATGCTTGAACTATTTATTTATATTCACTTAAGTCGCGAATTGTTAATTCTGCTGGTTTTTGAAGTCCTCAGTGATGTTTCGTGAATCTGTATGAGCTCTTGCTGATCTATTTCGTTTCATATGCAACTGGCTGTTCATATTGTTACGTGGTGGCATGAAAAGCGATGGAACACGGCGACACAACAGAAACAGAACGACGTGATGACATGACGATGAAATATGCTTTAATGGCCAGCGGGCCTGGCGCTAGCGCTCCGCCCCGCGCCACTGCCCGCTTCGTCATCTTCGTAGCACTACCCGGGGCCACCGAGTGATCGTCCCGATCGATTGCTAAAAATATATTGCATGAAGTGACGATGAATACAGACACAGGATTAGGACATGAAACGCTGGACATCACAGTGAATGCGAAGATGGGTGAATGCTTGCCCCGGAGCATCAGGTCCAATCTTCACCGTTCGCTGAAGGCCAAGGCTCATGGACACGTCGAACGGCTTGGGCGGGGGTGTTGTCTTCGCTCGAGTGGTCGTGAGGTCGGTTCGTAGTAGGGTCGGTCGGGTCGGCTTTGGGCTCTTCTTGGTCGTCGTGTGTTGTGGTCAGGGCTGGGGACGGGGCTGGGGAGAGCGGCTGGTCGGTTCTGAGCACAAAGGGCTGGGGTAAAGCTGGGCGGCGATCTCCACGGGCTCTCGGCCAATGGACCCGGCGTACGGTTGGCTTCGACGGGGCAAGGCAAGGATGGGGATGAACCGCACCTCCAACCAATGTTACGTGGTGGCATGACAAGCGATGGAACACGGCGATACAACAGAAACAGAACGACGTGATGACATGATGATGAAATATGCTTTAATGGCCAGTGGGCCTGGCGCGAGCGCTCCGCCCCGCGCCACCGCCCGCTTCGTCATCTTCGTAGCAATATCTATCCGCCCACCATCAAATCAAGTATTCAACAGCCCTTGTCATAATTTCTTTCTCCAAGGAATTTTTGCATATCCTATTTATATGTGGGGCAAACAAAGTACGATAGCTTAACGACACCTCACATTGCGTTTTTAGTGCGAGCGAGCGTCGATGGAAGATTTCAACCTAGCCCGTGTAAATTGGCGCATCCGATAACAAAAATTGCTGACCCTAAAAGTACGATAGGCATTCGTCACTGAAACTCCTGTTAACGTTCGAGAAATAAAGTACGCAATGAGTCCACGAAATTTCTTACTATTGTTTGCCATTAAATTGGCAACCTGTATATTAAATTGGCTGTATGTGTAATGCCGTTTATACAATTTTTCCCCTATGATGGCCGCTTTTATAGGAAACTATATAGTTCCTCTATTAACGCACAGTATTGGCTTAGTGCATTTAGTCAAGCGTGTGGGAGCTAAAGTGACTCAATTTATTGCTGCGCACCTTCTTGGTCCGAAGAACTAGCGGTGGTGGCGGCGGTTCACCCAGCTTTCTGCTCGGCGCTTATTGCCCTCCTCCTACATAAAGCGCCCTCTCAATCGCGTGGAGCGGTCATCGCTGAAACGGCCAGCTCACCGGCGGCCGACGGCCCACTTCTCAATTCTAGAACACTAGACGTAAAGTACCAACATATAGCTGACGTACTTTCGGTGCCGTTTTGTCTCTTGAAGGCGTTAATCGAGTCAGCTGTTACTTTCTCCAGGGACATTTGTTCGATAACGCTCAAAGCGTCCACCTTCAATTTGAGCCTCTTGTAGGTTTCTGTGCTGTTGTTCGCAAATATCCTTGGTTGTGGACAAGTTCCTGATATCCGCCGTTTATATTTTTCACTCAGCAACAGTCCGACAGGTGGCTGCAGGCGTTTTTAATGTCTCGTTTTTGAAGAATTTCTTCGCACACCGCTTGAGTGCGGGTAGTTCAGTGACGTTTTTCTTTTGTGTACTAAGCGCTAAATGTTACCTTTTCTACTCATGAAGCGTGACGCAATTGTGCACTCATCGGAAGCACGTCTTGCACACTACTCGTTCTCCCCTTTCCTGTAAAATAATTTTGAACGCAGCCTACACGAGAACTGTGAAATTGTTGGTTCAAGAAACCTCGTTAGGAAGGCTCATCCGTAACGGCGTGATTATATGTGCACTGAAGTTGGAAAGGTCGCTGATGCAGCCACCAAAGCAATAAACAGCTGCGCCGCTCCGCAACAGATGTTGCTGCCTATTAGTGAAGCCATGTCACTCTTCGCTGTGAGTGTTTTTCCCAAGGACGACCGCATAGGAAGCCATCAAATTATTCCCGGCGCAATACTCTGTTATTTTAGGTAAATTATAGTTTTGGAATATATTAAATACGAAAGCAGGAGTGCGAAATGATTAGACATTAGGCGTTTAGAGAACAGTCCTAAAGTGTTAGGCTTTACGACTAGACACTTGTAGAAACTTATTCAAAATGCATATCAGTATTTGGGCAGGTACTTAAAACTGACCTATGTGGTATACGCTTGACCAAAAACTTCAACATTCCACGCAGTTTGTAGCTTATACCAGCACTACGCTAATGACTTGGCAGCGTCCCCAATCGAACGTAATGCTTCATTTTTAGGGTACCCAAGAGGTACCCTCAGTTACAACGACTCGTCAATTTTTCTCGACTGGTTAGCGCACCAAAGATAGGCATCGCGGTAGGGCCGTCTATATTCATCATCCTCCTGATCATCAGCCAAACTATAGCCAGTGCAGTGCGAAGGCGTTTCCCATATTTCTCCAATTAACCCGGTGCTGTTCTAGCTGAGTCCACCTTATCGCTGCGAAATTTTTAACCTCATCCGTCCACCTAACTATCTGCCGCCCCCTGCTACGATTTCATTTCCTTTCCTTGAATCCTGTTTGTTACCCTAAGCGACCCTCGTGTATCCTCTATTCGCACTAAATGCCCTGCTCTTACCAATGTTTCTTGATTTCCACTAGAATGCGAGTAACTCGATTTATTTCTCTGACTCACGCTTCCCAGTTACACCTACCATTTTCAGTTTCATAGCTCTGTAAGTAGCACTCAGCTGAAGTAGGACCCTTTTCGTTAGCCTCCACGTTTCAGCCCCATAGGTGAGTACAGGTAAGATACAACTGTTGTATACTTTCCTCTTGACCGATACCGGTAAGAAAAAGTCGGAATCTGCCAGTACCTACAAAATGAACGTTATAAATAGATGTGCTGTTTAAATAAAGGTGCGGTGATTAAATAATGATTGTCGGAATAAAGTGGTCGCAGGTGGCCCTGGAGAAGGTTAATTGAAGGCGCATAAGAGAGGGATTTATCCTTCAGTGGATACAATTAGCGAAATGATGATGACAATTACAGATTTGTTTGCAATGCTTCAAGGATATTCTTATAACAATTTAGGGAAAGTGAAGGCAGTCTTTCCTTGAAACCTATGGCATTCATAAATTTAGAACACGCACATTTCTTGAAGGGAATTGTTTTCTGCAGCAACTCTTTTTCCTGTGTAGTAATATTCTACTAGAGCACTTAATATATGTAGATCTTCACTCGGAAGGCATGCAGCCGCTGGATAAGTGCCTTTGCTATCGCCGTGAACATTTTCTAGAAATTGATATTTTAAATACCTAAGCGGGAGGCAAGAAAAATAAAAAAGGTTTTGATGCGCATAATAAAATGAGCTATTTCCTACAATTTATTAAAAACAAATGTATCCCAATACCCAAGAATTGCTGCCGCATGACAAGCAATTTATTTTGCTCTAAACAGATGGGCTTCCACGTCATGTGGAATAATGACAGACCTTTATTTCAGTGAGCATTCAAGCAAACGTATTATCGTTTTTGTGTAGAAACTCTCCGATTTTGGACATGTGCCTTCCGCATTGATCTTTTGCGTACCCGGGCATCAAACAAAACAACAAGCGTTCATATTTTTCATAGGTTTGAAAACTACATATATTAGCACCCTCAAGTGTCTTATTAAAAGTAAAAAGAGCTAAATAACTATCCAACAATAAACAATTCACTCAATAAAAATTTGAGGAAAAGCTTCCAGCACAGTTATCACAAAAATATCTAGAAATAAACAAAGCTGGTTTTCTGCACCTTCTCTTTATAGCTAGTAGGGGTCGACACTGTATGGATTGCTATTTCTGTGGAAAACAGATGTGTCTCAGACAGCAGGAAGGTAATGTGCATTTAGCGAAAAAGAAAGCATTATGCTAGAACAATATCACCATCCTAAAGGAGTTGAGAAAAATCAAAGATGATATTAAGGTAGTTTGAAGGCCTGAAGGTTTGAAGTTCGCTTTCTAATCTTATGCTCAACTATACGCCGTCAATATGTTTGCAATTCTGCGACAATCTTTGCGACACAATTTCCACAGTTATGTATTGCAACCTTCATAAACGCTCCTCGCGCCATGCAGTCCGGTAGAGAGGGAATTATTAATATAAAGCGATTTCTTTATTCATCATGATATGCGACTCGGGGATAATAAAGCTGGCATCTGAAAGCTTGCACGGAATTCAATTTCCGTCACTTCTTCCCTTCGCCTTCGAACGAAATAAAATCACTTATCAAAAAAAAAAATTGCGTCACGAAATTGCGTCACGATGAAAAAACGAAAGAATTAAATCCTGAACGACGCGTAGTGATGAAACTCCACTTATTTGGCAAATCACAGAGGTCTGGGAGGATGTAAGGGCATATTCACTCTGCTTACTGCATATTATCACTTTCGAGAAACCTGCGAGATCTTTAAATGAATTTTACAGTGCTCTTTCTGTGTGCTTTCTTCTCTTTAATTGGGATCTCAGAGTAAGTTTCATCTATTTTCACTGCAAATATCCATGCAACAGAAAACAAATATATGTGATAAACGACAAGCGATATCGCGGCGGCCTTCAAATTTCAAGGAAGTCCTTCATTTTATATAGGAAATACGGTGCTGTTGTTTAACTCAGTCAATAACATGATATATTATTTCCTAACGCCAGAAAATGTTCGCCATCGAGCCTGTCTAAGCCATTTGGTTTTGAGCTGAACGCCTGACTCCTCCTTATGGTTACGTTATTCCAAGTGCAAAGCTCGTCACGCTTGCTGCGCTAAGTGATAAGTAAGAGAAAACTGAACGAAGCCTGAGAAGAAGCCTCCGTCCTCTACTCAACATTTCGACAAATGGACCCAGACGGAAACAAAGACGTGAGTTAACGACGTTCTCATCAAGCTTTGCTCGGATTCATTTAACTTTGGTAATCCATCTTATTCACCTCGTTTTACTATAGATTATGATGCCACTTCAGGTATTTGTTGTGTTAAATATGTATCTTGGAGGCACACTCATTGTACATATACAACAAGCGCGTTCCTGATGGCCTGCGGAGGAGGACGAATCAAGCTACCCTTGCTGACTTACTTGCAGCCGCTGCAGACACTTTCCCTGCTTCCCTTTTCGCTAGGACTACGGCTGTTTCAAGGCGAAACCCTTTCTGGGCTCATGGTGCGTCGGCTGGAGGTTACCGCCGGACGCGTCATGAGGAAATGTCCCCCGTATGAAGACAAGCTAAAGAAGGAAATATGATTGGTAGTGATAGTGATCAATAGATATTGTAATAGAGATTGGTATAGATCATGATGACTAATATTGACTAGTAATGAGAAGTCTATGAACCATATGTCTAACTGCGAATTGTAAGGACAACTGATCAGAACGAGTAAAATGCTTTGTAATGAGTAGTAATGACTAAAATGACTACTAACGAATTGCAACGCCTACAAATTATTCGTAATGCCCCATATGACTAGCGACGGCTTATAGCATCGACAAATGTTTCAAAATGACTAAACATCCTTAGTAATGAGTCGTAATGACTTAAAGGGCTACTAATAAATAGTAACGATTACAATTTACCAATATGTCAAACAACGACTTGTAACGACTGCAATGAATTAGAAATGACTGGCAATTACTTTCAATGACGTCTACTGACTATAAATGACCAATATTCTAACGATGACTTGTAACGACTACAACTGATTAGAAATGACGAAATGCTCATCAATAAGTAGTAATGACTAAACTGAGAGGCAAAGAGAAAGAATTCGGAAGGAAAATGAGGTAAAGCGAAGAGGCAAGAGAAAAAGGCGAATGGTAAGATGAGGAAAATTATGTTTTCGCCGTTCAAGTCTTAGAGATATCTCAAGAGATCCTGGAGTCTGTGGAAGCCTGCACTGTGGTAGCTATTTAAGTGTTGCTTTTGCTTATACTGTTTTTCTCGTTTTGCTACCATCTTTTCCGCATGTTATTTCGCTGCAAGCTATTATACGGTTCTAGCCATAGTTAGCCAGCGTCCTTTCAATCCTCTGTATTAAAAGACTTTAACCCCTCTCGTTCCAGTTAGCTTGCTTATGGGCAAGCCAGTATACAGAAAGAAATTAACGATCATTATATTTGAACGTACCAACTTCTGAGATTGAAGTTCAGTTTGTGTAGCTTTTGTAATTTCAGATAGCGTATACAGCTCGTTCCGTCCAAAAGCTGTCAACGTCGTAGTAGTACTAGTGTAGTAGTAGTATAGTTATAGTTGTTGGGACCATGTGTCGGAAAATGAAAAATAAAATTTAGAAAACATCCGTGTGGGAGACACGCTATCTTGACATACCATTAACGGCGGAGACCAAGTGTCCCCCTAATTATTTGGGTAATAGTAAAAGCGGTGCATTGTCAAAAAGTCATTTACCGTGGTACAAAAGGGTCGTTTCCTTTGATATGCTGAGAAGGAAATCTTTAAAAAAACTGATTATTCATTGCATTTTCCTATAGCCAATCACACTTGTGCAGGGCTTGAGCGATTGGACGAGGAGAAAAGTCAGCTCTTGGCACAGCTACTTTCCTTGAGACAATGCACTTGTGTCTGTTCGATCGTTATCACTTTATAACTGCAGCAGGGTGCAAGTATTGCCCGTATAAAGTTGTACCTGTCTTAGTGTTTAGTAGTGTTTAGCTGTGTTTGCTTGCTTGGAGTGTTAGAGCACTGCTCGAGCGGTCTAGACAAAAGGGGCCACCTGCATACATTCTATAGAGCTGGGGACTGTACAAGTCAGATAATGTTAGCAATTATTGTTATCCTGAAGAAGATGTTGTCAAGAGTAGCAGGCACTAGAAAAGGTGACTACCACTACGTCGTAACAAGCATACTGCTGCGCTCTTACAACTTTTCAGAGCTCAAATGCTTCCCCAACGAGAACGGCAGCCATTTAGTCCTCCTTGGGTAAGTACATTGAAGGTCTTCTTAGTATTGCTTATAAAAAAAAAAGCTCGCAGGTTTTTTTTTTAGAAAAACCATAAAATCCATGGCTCGTACATAATATAGATCCTTCACCCATTTTTCATTTCGGATAGAATTTGTTGTTTTCATTCATCACTGTTGTCGGTAATATACACAAGGCTTTCTAGCGTCCATGGGACAAGCTCTGATAGGCGAATGAACCGTAATATTGACTGACACATTGAGAGGGGAAGGCGATCGTCGATGTTGGTGCCTGTTACACTGTATTTTCTGTGAGCAGTCGTTTTCGGCATTGGTCAAGCTGCCCAGAGCAGCTCCAAATTCTGTCTCTCGCAGTCGTCACGTTGATTTTGTACTAAACGAAATACAAGGCATAATGTGTTCTTGTGGATAGAGGGAATAACTTCATTTGCACACTTTCAGACAGCGACGAAGACTTGAGCCTTGACCGCCGTCATCTTTCTCCCCTTTCAAGAGGCTGGAACCCTATGGGGATTTAGCGATGTCGGGGGCCGGATGGATGGTTTTCTTCAAATGGTCATGAATGTCTCATCAAGGAATGCAGGCATCAGAAATTTTTGTGCAGACGCATATCCTCACTAGCTCCAAAAAGAAATCATGTCTTATTGTGGACCCGGTCGAAAAAAAATACAGAACAGTGCCTAAAATACGACAAATTATTCTGTACTTTTTGTCGTAAATGTCAGAAATTTCTGTTGTTTTGTAGTACTTTTCTGAAGTTCTGTAGTATTTCCTGTAGTACATTTATGTTGTCTGTAGGTCTGCTGCACTTTTCTGTTCAAACTAAAAAAATATTCTGATTTTATTACTGAAATTGTGTTGTCACAACAGGCTGCCTGACAAAAACATTATGAGGGACTTTAGCGACTAAAGTAGTGAAAGGCGAAAGCCTGAAAAGTGACAGAGGTCAGCACGGGCACAGTGCAATGCCCGCGCCTCGCCATGGAGGCTCCTCCATCCTGACCGAGGAGGCCTCAGCACCATTTGATGGAGGCGAAATGAAGTGGTGTCCGTGTGCTGTGCGATGTCAGCGCACGTTAAAGATCCCCAGGTGGTCGAAATTACGGTAGCTGTGGCCTACAATCCAGCATCCCCCCCACTCACTCACTTTATAGACCCTCCCTGTAACTCGGAAGAA
>JAJIZL010018082.1:111795-129392 GCA_023969395.1 Amblyomma maculatum | reverse complement strand
ACGAAATACAAGGCATAATGTGTTCTTGTGGATAGAGGGAATAACTTTATTTGCACACTTTCAGACAGCGACGAAGACTTGAGCCTTGACCGCCGTCATCTTTCTCCCCTTTCAAGAGGCTGGAACCCTATGGGGATTTAGCGATGTCGGGGGCCGGAGGATGGTTTTCTTCAAATGGTCATGAATGTCTCATCAAGGAATGCAGGCATCGGAAATTTTTGTGCAGACGCATATCCTCACTAGCTCCAAAAAGAAATCATGTCTTATTGTGGACCCGGTCGAAAAAAAAATACAGAACAGTGCCTAAAATACGACAAATCATTCTGTACTTTTTGTCGTAAATGTCAGAAATTTCTGTTGTTTTGTAGTACTTTTCTGAAGTTAGTATTTCCTGTAGTACATTTATGTTGTCTGTAGGTCTGCTGCACTTTTCTGTTTAAACTAAAAAAATATTCTGATTTTATTACTGAAATTGTGTTGTCACAACAGGCTGCCTGACAAAAACATTATGAGGGACTTTAGCGACTAAAGTAGTGAAAGGCGAAAGCCTGAAAAGTGACAGAGGTCAGCAGGGGCACACTGCAATGCCCGCGCCTCGCCATGGAGGCTCCTCCATCCTGACCGAGGAGGCCTCAGCACCATTCGATGGAGGCGAAATGAAGTGGTGTCCGTGTGCTGTGCGATGTCGGCGCACGTTAAAGATCCCCAGATGGTCGAAATTATTCCGAAGCCCTCCACTACGGCTCCCCTTTCTCTCTGGTCACTTTCCCTCCCACCCTACTCCCTTCCCTTACGGTGCGGTTCAGGTGTCCACAGAGCAAGTGTGACAGATACTGCGCCTTTCCCTTCCTATGAACGAAAAAATGAAAAAATGAAATGAAAGCCTGAGAAGTCTCATCTTGTCTAGCGTCTCTGCCATCTGCAATCCCACACTTGAACGTGCGCCAAGGAACGCCACGCGACAGGAGCGCTGTCTTTCAATGACGTCAACTGACTATAAACGACCAATATTGTAAAGCACATATTCTAACGCATTTCTAATGACCAATATGCTAACGCATTTCCAAACGCACACTTGTCGGAGAAAGTGTGACAGATACTGCACCTTTCCTCCAGAAATCTCATCTTTTCTAGCGTTCCTACCATCTGCAATCCCACATTTGAAAGCGCGAGAAGGAACGCCATAAGACAGCCGCTGCAAAATTCGGTAGCAGGCTAGCCCCCGCCGCAAGCGGCGTTGCCCTACCAGTCACAGCCCCATAAGGCCAGGAACAGCAACCTTTCCCAGAGCGCGCGTTCAAGTGTGGCATTGTGGATGGCAGGGACGCATCCCGCCTCAGACAATCAGAACGCCTCAAAAGTGGGACACACTTTGTCCATGACAGCATAGCCCAGCATAAGGTTTTCGCCTTAAAACAGCACAGCAATTCTGTCAACAGAAAAAAAAGATTATGTAGTATTTTTCTGACTGGATTACAAATTAATACGGGCTGCGAGGTTCACGATGTGTTGGCTCTTCTAAGAAATGATTGGCAGGCTAGCCACACTATCTCCAAAGTTTCTTTTCTGGCTATTTGGTGCCCCCTAGAACAAGAGCTGGTATTCGCTGCGGAGATATGTGTACGTGTGTGGCACACACCCGGACCTCCAAACAGTTTATACCTGGCATTATGGTCCCTAGCGCAAGCCGTGCCTCGACGGCGTGGCAAGCAACGCCCAGCACAGGTTACCCACATTCATAGGAATCAATAAAGAGTCACTTTTGAGAAAGAAACTCGTTTTCCCTATCTCTCCGGTCTATAGTGAATTTATGCTTTGTACTGTGATAGTCAGCACTTCAGCCATCGACATGCACCAGTGCGTTGTGCGACGAAGACAAAGAAGAATTACGCTGGGCTCGCCGTTGCAAGGTCCCCTCCTCACAGCTCTCCATCTGAGCGTCAATAAACGCCCTATTACAATTGGTGGAGGTGCCGGGTGCGATGGCATCCAAACTGGAACTGCGAAGCCGTACACTGCCCTCTACGACCGCCATGCAAGACACGTCCACTTCGACGCTGCCGGCCGTTCCACCCACGATCATGTGTTCTGGCGTCGTGTGCCAGCGTGACCCTTGCCTCTTCAGTGGCACGGCCGATCAAGATGTCGACGACTGGTTGTCATCGTATGAAAGAGTAAGCAGCTACAACAAGTGGGATGCCTCATACAAGCTCAGTAACGTCATATTCTATCTGACGGACGTGGCGAACCTCCGGTTTCGCAACCATGAGGCTGGCCTGTCATCTTGGTCGGAATTTAAAAAGAATTTCGCGAAAGTGTTCGGCCGCCCGGCAGTGCATAAGCTTCGTGCCGAACAACGTTTACACGATCGTGTTGAGCGCGCTGATGAGACCTTTACCAGCTACATAGAAGACATCGTTGACCTCTGCAAACGAGTCGACCCGGCCATGCTGGAAGCGAACAAAATCCGCTACATCCTCGAGGGCATTACTGAGGACGCCTTCCAGATGCTGGTAGCGAAAAATCCCACCAGCGTTAGTGAAATAGTGAAGCTTTGCCAGAGCTACGACGAGCTCCGCAAGCGGCGCGCTTCTAGGCGCCGCTCCAGTGTGTGCGACGAAGGCGTATCCGCATTAGCCCTGTGTGGTTCGCCAACATCTGAAGGGAGTCCGCTGAATAAACAGATCAAAGATTTTATTCGTGAAGAGGTCGCACGTCAACTCTCACTCGTTCCCCATTTTCAAGACTCGGGCCGCCTCGTTCCTGAAATGGCTCCATCTTTGGCCCTTACTATACGCCGTGTTGTGCAAGAACACGTCGCTGATGTCTTGCCGTCCAACCCCGTGCTGCCGCCTGTGACGGCACCTCTCACGTATGCCCAAGTAACGGCTAGGTCACCACCTTCGCCCACGTCTGGCTCCTATGTGCAGGTCCCTACCTACCGTTCACCGCCGCATGCTGAGCCTTCGTTCCAAACCCCACCCTCAAGGTTCCGCCCACATCCTATGAAACCTTGGCGTACTACGGACAACCTTCCGATTTGCTATGCCTGCGGTCGGCCGGGCCATGTTGCACGCCTTTGCCGCCAGCGCCTCCAACCTTCACAGCCTGACATTCGACTTTACCCGTACGATACCGACTCACGCTCGCAAATGATTCCGCCCAGTTCTCAATTTGTCTCACAAGATCGCCAAACCTATGCCCCTCGTCGATCACATTCTCCTCTGCGCCGATCGCTTTCTACAATGCTGCGACGTCCTACCAGCACCGTTGAGGGAAACCAACAGTCGCAGTTCCGGGGGCAAGAACTGCGCTTGTTTCGAATTCCTCAAGTCCTCCGTGTCGTCCCGCTAATGTTATCAAAGTTTCTGTAAAAGGCGCCACAGTTCTCGCTCTCGTCGATACCGGTGCAGCCGTCTCCGTCATCAGTGAAGCGCTCTGCCGTCGAATTCGCAAAGTGACCACTCCGATTTCCGACTTTTCACTCCGCACCGCCTCATCACGGCACATTCACCCCTCCGCATTTTGCACAGCCCGTGTGCTCATTCAAGACGTCTTGTACCCCATCGAGTTTATTGTTCTGCCGAACTGCTCGCATTATATCATCCTCGGATACGATTTTCTATCGACTCATCAGGCCGTTATTTACTGTGCTCGTGCGCAAATTGCCTTCGCCCCCCTCTGTGGTGCCTCCTTCTGTGATACCCCTCCCCGCACTGCAAAACTTCTCGTCGCCCATGACACCGACATTCCTCCGTTTTCTGCTGCCCTCGTACCACTGTCTTGTGAGTGTGTAACTCCTTTGACTGCAATTTTTACACCTTCTGAAGCCGCCTCCCGTCATCCCTGCCTCCTTTTTCCGCTCGCAGTTCTCGAAATTCAAGACGGCAAGAGTGAACTTTACGCCTCGAACCCATCTTCTTGCCCAGCAGTCCTGCTCCGTGGCGAATGCATTGGACGTCTTGAAGAGCTTGACCCCGGGCATATCACCACTCTTGCTGACTCAACCCCCTCCTTCGACGTTAGTCTGTGCTCTTGCGATGTTGCGACCGCTTCGACGCCCTCCGACGTTTTCCAAAATGCTATTGATGCTGATCTTCCACTTGCGCAATGTGATCAACTTGTCGCCCTCTTGCAGAACTTCGTTTCTTCATTCGACATTCCTCAAACTGACTTGGGCGGCACGTCTGTCGTAGAGCACACCATCGACACCGGTAAAACCGCACCTTTGCGCCAGCGCCCCTATCGCGTGTCGTCTTTGGAGCGCCAAGTAATTGCTGATCATGTGGACGACATGCTCCGTCGTGGTGTCATTCGGCCATCCCACAGTCCCCGGGCGTCTCCAGTTGTGTTGGTACCTAAGAAAGATAGCTCCTTCCGGTTTTGTGTCGACTACCGCTGGCTCAACAAGATCACGCGCAAGGACGTCTATCCTCTGCCACGCATCAATGACGCACTGGACTGCTTGCAGGGCGCCGAGTTTTTCTCCTCGTTGGATATGTGATCTGGCTACTGGCAGGTGCCAATGGATGACGCTGACCGCTCTAAAACTGCCTTCATGACACCAGATGGATTATATGAATTCAACGTCATGCCCTTTGGGCTTTGCAACAGCCCGGCCACATTTGAACGCCTCATGGACACTGTGCTTCGTGGATTCAAGTGGCGAACCTGTCTTTGCTATCTCGATGATATCGTAGTCTTTTCTACCGATTTTCAATCCCACCTGCTCCGACTGAAAGACGTTCTCAGTTGTCTCGCTACCGCCGGCCTCCAACTGAATCTGAAGAAGTGCCGCTTTGCTGCTCGCCGACTATTCTAGGTCATGTCGTTTCTAAGGATGGCATTCTTCCCGATCCCACCAAACTTCGTGCAGTTGCCGAATTCCCACGCCCAAAATCACTGAAGCAGCTACGAACTTTCACCGGCCTGTGCTCCTACCTTCGCCGCTTCATCTTAAATTTCGCCTCTATTATTGCTCCTCTCATCCAGCTCCTCTCATGCAGCTCCGACCTCTCCGCATGGACACCTGCTTGTGATGACGCCTTCAACACTTTACGCCGTCTTTTGGTTTCGCCTCCCATCCTCCGCCACTTCGACCCAAATGCGCCAACTGAGATTCACACTGACGCTAGCGGTATTGGGATAGGCGCCGTTCTCATCCAACGCAAACCTGGTATCCGAGACTATGTGGTGGCGTACGCAAGCCGCACCTTGACCAAGGCAGAGTCCAATTATTCTGTTACGGAAAGAGAATGCTTGGCCATTATTTGGGCCATCGCCAAATTCCGTCCGTATGTCTATGGCCGACCATTTTATGTGGTCACTGATCATCACGCTCTGTGCTGGCTGGCGTCCCTCAAGGACCCGTCCGGCCGCCTTGCTCGATGGGCTCTTCGCCTCCAAGAGTATGAAATTCGTGTCATATATCGCTCAGGCCTCAAGCATACTGACGCGGACGCTCTTTCGCGCTCACCGCTGCCTCCCTCTTCGTTGTCTGATGAGATCTGCGCCTACGATTTGTCTTTGCTTGCCACTATCGACATGGCCACGGAAAAGCGGCGCGACCCGTGGATATCTACACTTCTGGATGTTCTTTGAAGGCCCTCTCCAGGTCGTTTGTCTAGGGCGCTTGCCTGCCAAGCTCAGAATTTTTCAATTCGTGACGGGCTGCTCTATCGCCGCAATTATCTTCACGACGGAAGGAAGTGGCTTTTAGTCATCCCCCGTCATCTCCGCGCCGAAATTTGTGCTGCTTTCCATACTGATCCCCAGTGCGTCCACGGCGGAGTGTTGAAAACCTACACGTCCTTGCGTCTACGCTTCTTCTGGCGTGGAATGTACCGCTTTGTCCGCCATTTTGTCCGCTCTTGCCAGTCTTGCCAACGCCGAAAAACTCCTCTCAAGTCTCCTCCTTCGTTGCAGCAGTTGCCCTGTCCTGCCCGTCCGTTTGATCGTGTCGGCATAGATCTATACGGTCCCCTTCCTACAACTTCAGCTGGCAACCGCTGGATTATCGTGGCAGTGGATCATCTGACCCGCTACACTGAGACATCATCATTGCCCTCTGCTTCCGCATGCGATGTGGCTGCCTTTATTCTGAAAAACCTGGTTCTTCGCCGTGGTGCCCCTCGCGAACTGCTCAGTGACCGCGGACGCGTTTTCTTATCAGACGCTCTTGAGGCTGTCCTGAAAGAATGCCGCATCATACACCTCACCGCTACCTCGTACCACCTTCAGACGAATGGATTGACAGAACGTTTCAACCGCACTCTCGGTGACATGCTGGCTATGTACGTGAACACCGACCATTCCAATTGGGACCAAGTTCTACCGTTTGTTACTTACGCATATAACACCGCGACACAGACCACTACTGGATTCTCTCCATTCTTTCTCCTTTACGGGCGCGAGCCACCCTGTACGATGGACACACTTTTTCCCTACTGCCCTGATGTTTCCGAATCTTCCCCGCTATCCGATGCCGTCACGTACGCAGAAGAGTGCCGTCAGCTCGCCCGCTCTCTCACAACAGAAAATCAGTGGCAACAAAAATACCTCCGTGATACCGGCGAAGCTTCGTCATATCTCCTGAACTCTCTGGTGTGGCTCTGGGTGCCCTCCACAACCCCTGGCCTTTCAAAGAAGTTTCTTGCTCGCTACCACGGGCCATATAGTGTCCTCCAGCAAACATCTGCAGTCAACTACGTAGTTGAGCCCGTCACGCCCTCTGCGGACTTGCGTTGCCATGGTCGTGAAACAGTTCACGTGAACCGATTGAAGCCATTCTATGACCCCGCTGTGCTTTCCGCGCCATAAGTCGCCAGGATGGCTGTTTTTTTTTTACCCGGGGGGAAAATGTACTGTGAAAGTCAGCACTTCAGCCATCGACATGCACCAGTGCGTTGTGCGACGAAGACAAAGAAGAAGTACCCTGGGCTCGCCGTTGCAAGGTCCACTCCCCACAGCTCTCCCTCTAAGCGTCAATAAACGCCCTATTACAGCTTGCAAAAGATCATACGTACTTTACTGAACGAAGAAAACAAATCACGACTGAATCCAAGAGCAGTAGTAAATTTAGTTCTCGGGTGTACGAGAAAGCTAAAATGAGATAGTTGGATGGAAAATGTGTTACTGTAGCCGTAATATTGAATTGAGAGCAATATATCGAAAAACAAATACACACGTTATTTCAAAAGCAAGGCTCCCGTATGCTGTGCGCTGTCAGTGCACGTTAAAGAACCCCAGGTGGTCTAAATTTCCGGAGTCCTCCACTACGGCGTCTCTTATAGCCCTAATAATTCCTTCCAGCCTGTTCTTCTCCACATTCCTTATATTAAGAAGAAAGTTACGTATGTCATTCTACTTGTTACGAGCCTTGTACGAATGTAATTTGATTCGTTCCCGTCATTTGCATCGCCTGTGGTCAATTCTACAAAAGCGCGGTGCGGTCTGCTGCGCGCGGGGACCCAATTTACTTTTTTCCCCATTTAAACGGTTGTTCTGATACAATAGCCCTGGAACCATAATCCTGTCGGTCTTTGAGATATTCCGTCCCATAGTTCTTTGTTAGATTCGCTTGAAAGACGGGCTAAATCTACTTTTCGGGTGGAATGACAGCAATTTTCGAAATTTTAGGAGAGGACATGAATGAACTGTTGTTCGTCATATACATGGCGATGTCGAGCGCAAACATGCAATGATTTAACCTCTTTATCGAGGCTAGTTTTCCTGAAAACCCAGTTATGGCCATGTAAATAGAAATGAGGACAGTAAAGAGATGTTTGGATTATCCTGCTGGGAAGCTCTCAATGCTTCGAGCTCTCCAAGGGGCGAATTTGCTCAACTGTGTCGTGAGAGAATTTTATGATGACGTTGTAGGCATCCTGGCCTAGTCATAGGTGTCTGCTATTCTCTAGGACCGCCTTGTGCGTGCCTTTGTCGAAAGTCCTGGTCAGATCTAAACACAGGATGACCTTCGCGTCCCGCATGCCGGCGTCTAGAATTTGGTGCTGTAGTTGGAGCATTACATCCTGCTTCAAGTGGTTGGACTTGAAATCCACCATGAAGCTAGGTTAAAGGTTGTTGTCCTCCATGCAGGCTCACGAGGGTAAATATATATGTCTCAGATTTCCGGTCGAAAGAAGCTCTTCTGGTTCAGAAATGAGAACTACCTTAGTCGTCTTCCACTGCTTAGGCATTATCGGCCGGCTCCCAGCATATATGCTTACACGCAGTGAGTGCTATTATAGATTTATCGCACAGTTTCTGAGTAATTTGTCGCGCCCGTAATCCGGTCAGTGTGCCGATGTTTTATTAAGCCTAGCGATTCCAGCTCGAATTTCGAATCTTCTGATGGGCCTGCGCAAGTTCGCGTTGGGCGTCGCGTCGTAAGTGGCGACGCGAACATTGGCGATGTCTCAGAGACGTTGTTTCAATTTCTTGCTCTCTACCCTCATCATTATAGTATATCTTTTGTAGAGGTTTTCTTTGGCCGTCTTAAAGCCACGTTGGTCAAGGACGTATTTCAGTATGTTCCCTATCTTTGCCACATATATCCCTCCATATTATTTCACATCGCTTCCCAATTTTGTCTAGAGAGTTGAAACGCGTAGTCCTCTATCTCTTATTGTGTCTCACTGTCCCTCATCTAAGTTTATGTTTCCAATTCTTCCCTTTAGACCTCTTTTTCATTCTGGGTTTGGTTTCCCACATATGAAGGAGTCGGCTGCTTCCAGCTTCCAATCCCAAGGCCTCTTCTATGTGTTGGTTGCTTTACGGGCATTCGTTTTGAATTCTTTAGACAGTTTCAATATTTATCTGTATATCGTCCACATATTGGTCTCGGATTTGACTAAAGACTTTTTACTCGACGAGCGATTGGGGCCTACTACGACTATTAAGACCGGCGCAAATACCGTTTCCAGAATGGAGGGATCGCTGCCTCAAATTTCTTAGGTGTTGAGCCAGGTAGCTTTGCGGACGTTTCAACACAGATGAGGTCGAGAGAGTTGCCTACGCTGACGCGTTTCCCCGTTCTAGTTAGCGTTTGGGGACTGTGAGAAAGGTAAAACCCTATTGAAGCATATGCAGCTAGGGCTTACCACCCTCGAAATATTCTGTTTGGCGCGCACAAGCAGCGCAAAATAGCGTTGAAATCCCCTGCTGCAAGCACTGCTGGCTCGTTTACAATACGTAGAGTTCTTTTTATTTTTTGATGGAGAGGTCTAAAACGATGTTTATTCCTTTATTTTTGACTACTGTAACTATAGAGCATGTTAGGCTGTTCTGCGTTTTAGTTTGGTGGGGATAAGTTATATTAAAACGCGTTCTACGTGATCTAGTCCTGTGTAATGCGTAATTACATTTATTTCCCTTTTAAAGAGTGCGGTAACTCCCGACCTCTCACCAGAGGTTCCAGCCTGCTATCGTAATAATTTTGCTGTCTTCGCGCTTTCACGAAGAGCGATCACGTCTACTGTCGTTACGTTAGAAGCTCGCTTGCGGCGATACCACCACGAGTTCTACTGCCATATATGTCTATAATATTCTGTGTTTCGCCAGTTTAGAGTTGTTATATTACTGTCATAACTACGCCAGACTTATTTTCTCACGCCTCTCGCCGAGCATTAATGGCGAATAGATTGGCTCCGTACTTAGTTTTCTACATTAGCCCCTGAATGATTGCCAACATGCATCGAATTTGTGCTCGAAGTTTGTTGCCTAAAAATTACAATGTTTTGTTAATATTTGCGTCTAACCTTTCTGTGTACCTCCGCTAAAGTGAGCTAAAACTAAACACATGTTGTGTTCAAGAAGAGATCTTCAAATGTTGTCTTTTAATGGTCTTCAAGAACAGAGTGTTATCAATTCTTGTCATAAAGGAGAAGTGAAATAATATAATTAAGAGCTGGGTTCATTAGCAAAGCACCTAGCAACAACAAAAAAATAATACAGGGTAGAGAAAAAATTCACCCGTAACTTGCGTTCTCCCATGAAATTACCAGGCATACCGAATTTATTCCATCTTAAGCAATAATCAACAACATACCAACAAGCATAAAACGATCTTAAAAGCATAGAGAGGGCTTTGGACATGTCATAACCGAAAGTTTAACTAAATTCAGCAAATACTAAACGGAACTTTTGGCGCCTACTCCTTAAAGGGAAGCTCTTTATAGAATGCCAACTTCGTCCAGTTTTATATTTATTTTTATATTTTTACATATTGCAATACATTTTCGCACATAATGTTTATAAAGTACTTACAATTTCTTTTGTGAGACTTCGATAAAAATCGAAGATGGGGCAGTTTTTTAAATTCGAGTCAAAGTTGGTGGTTTTTTTATAATTTTGAATTTGGCCGATTTCTAAATAATATGGAGAACGGAACTAACAAGTCTAGAGATTCCAGTTTTTCTAGAAATAGACAACTGTGCACGGATAATATAGAGCAAAAGTTTCCGTGGCAACACTTTACTAAGCCGCGCCGGAATGTAGGTCTGAAATTTGACAATCTTCAAAGTCAGCGGTCAGAGTTATACTTATTTTTATAATTTGAAATAATATATTGCAACACTTTTTCAGGCCGTAATGCTTGTGAAGTAATGAAAATTCTTGAGAGGGATTTCCATAAAAATTGATCCTGGTTTTCTTTTTAAATTGGAATCAAAGTTGCGCCTTTTTTGCTGCTTTCGAATCTTGTGCGAATTTGATGTGTTGTGGAGAACACGGCTAGCAGTGTAGCGCTCTCAATTCTGCCTGAAAGTTAGGAAATTATCTGCATAATAAACGGAACTGTAATGCATAACGCCCGTATTTAAGGTTCAAAGCGGACTTTTTTGTGGCGCGTGGCTTCTGGACCAATGTTTGCGATTTTTTTATTAAATAAACTGCAACATTTAAACGCGTTTTCAATATTTATCATAAAAGTGAACGCTGTTTAGAAATAGTGGTTAAAAAAAAATAGATCACAAGATTTTATTGCGCTAGCAGCAGGTCTTCAAGCTTCCAACGTTTTGAAATGAAAACTACGCCGTATTTTTGTGCCGCTACGTTTGCCAACCAGATTTAAAGATTACATTGAGAATATATATATATATATATATATATATAAACTTGAAGTAGGTGCTACACGGTGGAAAATACAACACTTTAATCCGATGTTTCGGCCGGGGTCCGGCCTTTGTCAAGGAATGTAGAAAGAAGCTGTCGGTTCCCATTTCTTATATACATGCTCAATCGAAGAACACGTGACCAGCCACTGTCAACAAATAAACACCAAAATATCAAAAACAAGATTTCACACGCGTGATGTAATGGCGATGCAAGGTAAATAGCTCGAATGGCACGTGTTGCGCTTAGGTCATGCATCTAATATGTTGCACAAAGAAAGGAAGATATATCACTAAAGAGATTGTGGTCACTATCAGCGCACAAAACAATATATCGCGAGGTTTTGTTCTGCGTGATAACGTTTCTTCCGCGTTCTCCTCAGAAGTGAACGTCAGTGCTAAAGCTCCGTCCCAAACAAACATCGTCAAAATATCAAATTTTGCCTTATCTGAAAAAGAAATTGCAGTGCTTTCGCGCGGCTTGAATTTTTGTCCAGCGACACGCGGGTATAACGAGTTCCAGCCAGTAAAAGACTTGGAGAACTTCACACGCACTATGAGACTACGGGAGTTTTTTCATGAACGGCCCTCTTCTACGCATATGCCGTCACATTATCAATGGACCCCGCTTACTCAGCGAGATAAATACCTCGACCTATATATATATCCGCTGTGCAACAAGACATTCTAAAGGTATACGAAAAGCGCACTACTTTTAAGCACAATCTGTCTGCAGATGAAAACAAGGCAATTGATTCACTGCAGAAACGGCATGATATTGTTATCAAGCCCGCAGATAAAGGTGGCGCAGTGGTAGTCATGAATAAAAGTGATTATATCGCTGAATAAGAAAGGCAACGTAATGACACCACGTTTTATAAACGTTTGGACGCTGATCCTACTTGCAGGTATAAAGAAATCGTAATAGACAACATGTTGATGAACTTGTCAAAGACGGAAAGCTATTTGAAAAGGCAAGCCACTCGTTAGTACCCCTCAGCCCAATCGCAGGGAGATTTTATCTTTTACCCAAGATTCACAAGCCTGGAAACCCCGGCCGTCCAATAGTGTCAGGCATTGGAACGGTTACTGAGCCTTTGTCCCGCTATGTCGACAGCCTAATCAACATCATTCCGCCAACATTTTCGTCATACCTAAAAGACACAAACCACTTCTTAACACATGTTATCGACCTTGACGTTCCTCATGACTCCCTACTGGTGACGATGGATGTAGCTTCTTTGTACACTAATATTCCCCATGTAGATGGTATCCGTACGGTGCTCGACGCATACGACGATCTATCATTTATAACACCGGTCGACTCCTCCACTCTGCCAGTCCTGCTCAAGCTGATCCTACAGTTTAATAATTGCGAATTCAATGGCGATAATTTTGCACAAGTCAGCGGTACCTCGATGGGAACTAAGATAGGCCCAAATTACGCCTACATTTTCATGGGACTACTTGAGGAAACATTCCTTGGTAGATGTAGCTCGAAACCCTTTTATTACAAGCGCTACATAGATGATATTTTTTTTTCATCTGGCACCACGGTGAATCAGAACTTATGTCCTTTATAGCAGGATTCAACAGCGTGCACCCATTTATTTCTTTTACAGAATCATATTCGAGATCGTCAATAATTTTTTTGGACGTAACAGTGTCTTTGTCTGGCACTAAACTCGTGACTAAACTTTATAGGAAACCGACTGACAGGCATCAATACCTCCATTTCGAGAGCAGCCATGCAAGGCACTGTAAGACCAGTATACCATACAGCCAAGTACTTCGTTTTAAAAGAATTTGTTCAAAAGATTCCGACTTCGTTGACAACTGCGGGAAACTGCGTGATGCCCTAACAAGACAAAGATATCCAACGCAAATTATTGACGACGCAATAAAACGCGCCGATGTAATGGACCGCAATGATCTCCTTAGCTCACATGAACATACTCGAAAATCCCCGAACACCACTTTAGTGCTAACCCATTGCGCGTCAGCACCAAATGTTAACGGCATTCTCCGAAAACACCACAATATCCTTATGCAGAGCAGTCGCCTGACCCAAATCTTCCTAAAACCACCTCGTGTCACACACCGAAGGTCGCGAAATTTGCACGACTTGCTGACTTCATCTAAAATGACTAACACTCTTTCAACTGGATGCTGCCCTTGCCAAAAGCCACGTTGTAAGGTGTGTGATCATATGACTACCACTACAGTAGTGAAAAGCCCAGCATCAGACGCTTACTATAAAATAAAAGGTGATTTCACTTGCGACAGTAGCAATGTCATCTATCTGCTTCAGTGTTCTGTGTGCGAACTCCAATACATTGGACAGACTGAACTGCCATTCAGGTTACGATTCAATAACCACAGATCAAATGCTAAAAGCTTGCCTAACCTTCCGCTTTCCAAACATGTCGCGATTCCGGGCCATTCTTTTGACAACATTACAGCCACAATACTGGAATCTGGTTTTAAATCTCATCATGAAAGAGAGGTTCGAGAATCCTTTTTAATCTACAAATTCAATGCAGTTACTCCTGGTCTCAATGAAAACCTAGGGCAAATATCTTTTTTTTCCCAAGACGCGTGATTAGTATTCAAGTGAAGGTGCTGTACTATGTTTACGTTTTTACATGTAGTTGCTTTCAAGACAATAGAGTGCTCCAGTAAACTTTATTTGAACTTTCTACATGTCAGCATATAAAAATATCTTTTTCTGTATGTTTCACTAGCGACTGCGCCTCGTGTATTGGATTTTGCATTTTTTTTGTGTGTGTAAAAGATGATTACATAACTTGCGTATGATTCTTGGTAATATCTTAAAAGATGCATGTCACCCGTTAATAATTAGGGGGTATTATTAACGATGCGCCCTTAACGGTGCGCACACTCCCAGACACCCTTAGAGTGAGTGGGTGTAGCTGTTCCGGTCGCAAAGGAGATGCCCTCGACTTGCGTGGCAAGCTCAGCCGGAATTCAACTACCTTGTAGTGACAGAAGGGGGTGGTCGTGTGGTGCCCAGCGGTCGCCGGTTCAAACCAGAGTAAGGATCGGAGTCAGAGGTAACAAACAAAACACAATTTATGCACAGCAAGAGACGATACAAAGGAATACAAAAGATCACTTGAAATGCAACAGACGAGAGGTTCACAGAATACAAACGCTAAGCATGCAACTACCGAATGATTCAATAACACAGGCTTTACAACAGATCAAACACGAGAGAGTTAGATAAACAAACACCAAATTGTTCACCGGGCACTGTTGCAGTCCGACGCTTCAAGAGTCACGATGTGGCCGCCATACGAGACGAGCGCCGCTCCCTTGAAAGTCCGTGGGCTTGCCAGCAGCGGGTGATCCCCGGGAGTCCAGCCAAAGCACAGGCGAGCACGTCGCAAAACACTGACGAACTGACTGACTGACTGACTCACAAGCGGCGCGGTCTCTTTAAATAGGGCGCGCCGCGTCTGTTTGTTAGCACACACCAAAACTAGCGCGCACACACACTTAGCTTCGCTGGTTATAGCGCTCCCTCTTCCTCTCGTCGAGCCGCGCGTCGTCATTGGCTAGGTCCCATAGAAGATTCTGGAATTTTCTGGCGGATTCCAGTCCGATGAACCACCGTCCTCCCCGGGCAATGGGAAAGAGGGTGACGGCAACGCGTACAAAGCTACGCGCTCTCCCGCGCGGGGAAGGGGGCTTTTCTCTACATGCTTTCCACGCGACGCAGCGCGGGCCTCGCGCCGTGCCGGCTTGATGAAAATGTGCGCCGATTTCGTGACAATGTCCCTCCCTCAAAGAATATTGTCCCACAATATTCACACAACCACGAACATCGCGCGCACATGCATGCGCTCACAAATATATGGGGCAAATGTCCACACATTGCACAAATTTCACAACTGCCATAACACATTACAAAATTCACACATCAATGCCATGATGTTCACAAACATAGCACCACACTGTCGTCAGAAACACATAAGAATCAACAACACACAGCTTTTCAAATGCGAAGCGCACAAACCTAAATTCCGAGCGTAATTACAACCCGCGATCAGTGCGTGACACGCTTCTGTCCGCCAGGGATTCTGCCTTCGCTCTAGGCTCTCGCATTTGAGAAGCTTCTATGTTCTCCGATCGGGCTACTGAAAATTCCCTGAGGCATGACTTATAGTCCCCTTGCAAATCACACAACCAATGTTTGCCGATAATTGCCCCTACAACCAGTAGCGCTGACGGATACACGGAAACCTATGCCAACGTGCACAGACCAACAAAAAGAATCACTGTAGTAGTGCTCTTTCCTAGGCACCGGTATTCCTTCCGCTGAAGGTGAAATATTCCAAGTAATGCCCCAATAAGTAGAAGAAACACTGGGGCTACCTGCATCAATGACGGCCTAGGCATTCCTGACCTAATTTCCTGAGCCGTCCTTTTCTTTTCAGTTTCCTCCTGAGAGGCTTCCTTTTGTTTATTCTTGTCTCGAGGCTTTTCTTCCGGCTTCTCATGGCCTTGCTTTCCTCGCCTTGCCTTTTTCTTTTTAGATTCTTTGCAGCGCACAGGCGAGGGACTTTGATCAGGATCCTCGGGAAATGTTGCGCCCTTGATATTTCCCAACACTAAATCGTATATAGGGCGTTCCATGCACTGGGCTGTCAGTTTCCCAGAATAGTATGGCGTCTGTACTTCTAATTTTGCCTCAAGGAGTAATTGGATTGAGCCGTCAATTAGCCTCACAGGGCATTTCTCGCCAGTTAGATCATTCTCATGAATCAAACATCGTCTAACGATTACGGCACTGCTACCTGTATCTCGTAGCACAGAAATTGATTTTCCTTTTAGCTTTCCCCTCGAAACCGGCATCCAATTCACCGCAGATCCAGGTTGTGCATGTACTACGGCGTTCACCATCCGGATTTTCTTGTCCTTCTTCCGATTAACCACCTTCTCTGCTTCCTCCTCCTCTAGGTCGTGCACCACGCGGACTTTCCTGCCGTTCTTAAGCTCAACAAAGCCATTGGCATCTTCTTCCTCCAGGCGACATTCCGACTCTGACAGAGTCCTCGCGCATGCCGCCTGCGGAGCTGCCTTGTCAGCGTCGGGACACGACATCGCTTTGTGGCCCTTCTGTCCGCATTTCCAACACGAGGGTGGATTGTTGGTTGCGAGTTTGCGGCAGTTAGGTGCGATGTGGCCTAGTTGTCCGCAGAGATAGCACCTCGGAGGTGACTTTACGCTATGTTGTGTCCGCCGGAATTCGGGCTTTTGAGGGGTTTCAGAATTTACAATTTTGCTCATATTTTCGCCTCCCTGGGCTTCCAAATACTGGTCTGCGAGATCCATCATTTCGTCCAATGTATGCGCTTTTCTTTCTTTTAAATAAAGCGACAGACCAGGATGACAGCTGCCCAGGAATTGTTCCTTAATTAGGAGCTCGCGAAGTGCGCCATACTCTAGTTTAATTTTTGAGAGTTCAGTCCAGCGGTCGAAATAATGACTCAGTCGCGCAACACACTGTGTTGCCGTTTCACCGTCCATAGGTTTTCCAGTCCTGAACTTCTCTCCAAACCCATCCGTCGTAAATCTAAACCTTTTAAGTAATGCAGCTTTTACTTTGTTATAGCTGCCTGCATCCTCAGGAGGAAGTCTTCCAAACACACTTAATGTTTCGCCGCTAAGGCAAGTGCTCAAGATGGTAGCACATTCACTGTCTGTCCTATTTGCATTTACGGCGATCCTTTCGAAACGCAAGAAAAACGCGTCGAGATCGTCTCTTCTCTCGTCGTATTTCGGAATCAATTTACTTGCGTCTATCCGCAAGCTGCTGTGTCCTTCACTGGAGCTATGCACTTCAGCTAAACCGTTGCTGTTCCCGGAGTTTTGGAGCTGAAGTTTCATAGTCAGTAATTCCTTTTCTCGCTGAAATTCCTCTTCCCGCTCCTTTCGAGCCTTCTCTCTTTCTTCCTCGGCTTCCTTTCGAGCCCTCTCTCGTTCCTTTTCTTCTCTCTCTCTTTCTTCTTTTTCTCTCTGGCTAACCCATTTGCGCAGTTCGGCACCGGACAACCCCAGCTGGGTGCCATCTCCACCAACTCTTTCAGATTCATATGTGAAGCGCGAACCGTCTGGGTGTAGCCTAAACACTGCTTAGCGAACTTCGCCTAAACGCTTCCGCGCGGCACTACCTCTCGCTACCGCTCTGCTGCTACACTGTTTACGACCTCTTCGTAAACTCTTCCAACTCATTCACCGTCCTCTGAGCTTGAGTGCACCAAACATCCTGTCGCGGACGCCAGAATAATTGTCACCCGTTAATAATTAGGGGGTATTAATAACGATGCGCCCTTAACGGTGCGCACACTCCCAGACACCCTTAGAGTGAGTGGGGGTAGCTGTTCCGGTCGCAAAGGAGATGCCCTCGACTTGCGTGGCAAGCTCAGCCGGAATTCAACTACCTTGTAGTGACAGAAG
>JAJIZL010018082.1:84525-111395 GCA_023969395.1 Amblyomma maculatum | reverse complement strand
GAAGCCGTGTCAGCCTCGCACGACTCACGAACACGCCCAGAGGGCTTAGGCTGAGTAGGGGGAAATGTCACGCCTCTGACGACGGCGAAGTGTTGTGATGGTCTGGGAGAAGAATAGGAAAAAGCGTTGGTCCCTGGGGCTAGTAGGCTTCACCTTATCCCACTGCCATATCACTTTAAAAAAACACCCCTTTGCTATTTCATCGTAACAGCTTGGTGGAAGGTGCTCCGTTCGATCCCTAAGTACGGTGCAGCAAGAACAACTGGAGTTTCGACGTAGTCGCCGCCTTGCTGGACTGCCACCGCTTCCAACCATCATGGACCACACCGATTCTAACAGTGCCAGCCGCGACGCTGCAAGCCAGGCTGGTGACAGGCCTGCCCCCTCCAGCTCTATTCCCTGCCAGCCTTACCGGGAACCACGACCGTTTGCAGGAGAGGAAGGTGAGGACGTTGAGAAGTGGCTACTTCATTATGAACAAGTTAGTCGGTACAACCGGTGGGACCCTATCACCATGCTCACAAATGTCGTCTTCTTTCTAACTCACACGGCTATGACATGGTCCGAGAATAACGAGGACAATTTGACAACTTGGGAACGGTTTGCCACCGAGATCAAACAGCGTTTTGGTGACTCTGTACCGAGCAAAAAGCGGGCTGAGCAGACCCTTGTCCAAAGAGCTTAATTGCCGGATGAAACTTGCACCACTTATACAGAAGAGATCCTCAGGTTGTGCAGATGTGTCAATTCCAACATGCCCGAAGAAGAAAGGGTCGGCCACATTTTGAAGGGTATCGCGGCTGACGTGTACAACTTTTTAATCGCCAAAGCCAGCCTTGAAACCGTCTCCGATGTCATTAAAGACATCCGCGCTTTTCAAGCTCTGAAAACGCGTCATATTGAGCCAAAATTTGGGCGGCTGGCCAACGTGCCTACCGTGGCCAGCCTTGATGACCACGCCCAACTAGATCTTCCGTCGACGATCCGGCAAATCGTGCGGGAAGAACTCCTGCGGCTCAACCCACTTCCCCTGCACGAATCAGCTGAGGTCTCTGTCCAGAGGGTATCTAGACGGCCGGCTTCACCATCACAAACGATTACCGTTCAGCCTTTCCCACAAGCTCCTGAAGTTGCAGCTTCCATTGACCATCCTCCTATGCATTTCGCCAACCGGAATGCGTCGGTGCCTGACGCCCCACGGTATGACGTCGCCTCAAGTGCACACATATCTTCCATTCGATCTACCAGGATTCCTGAGCAGTATGAGCATTCAGCCAGACCTACGACGCACCCAGCTGTTCCTTGCTCTTATTCGCAACAGCATTTTCTACCTTCCCCGCCGATATGCTACCGCTGCGGCGTCGAAGGTCACATCGCCAGATACTGCCGCAGTAGGTTCCCACCTCGCTATAACCGTCCGGCGCTTCCAACAGTACCCAACAATCGGCAATACAATCCCGTTTTTCAACAATCAAATACTCAGCGTGGGTATTACCGCAACATCCATAACAAGAATATCCGCGACCACTCCCCTGCATCTGATAGAAGTGTTACTCCACCACCCGCCTTCCGTGCGCGTCGTTCTCCATCACCACGACGACGCTCCATGTCGCCTCAGCATCCTCAGCAGGAAAACTAACCAGCGCGACCAATGGAGGTGAGGCCGCTGGAAATGTGCTGTGTGCCAACATCCCTCCAACTATAATGCTCAAAAACAAAATTCGTGTGTTTATTGATGGTGTGTATACATTAGCTTTGGTGGATACGGGTGCGACTGTGTCTGTGATGAGTAATCAGTTTAGGCGCTTGTTGGGACGCAAAGTGATGTTTGAATATGACCGTGCTTCAACGTTTTGTGGTGTGAGTGGAGAGGTGTTGCGGCCACTAGGTGTGTGTAGTGCGCAAGTGTCTGTGGGTGGTGCAATTTTTCAAGCCGAATTCGTATTCTTACCCCACTCTACGCATGACATCATTTTAGGAATGGACTTTTTGAAGTTTTGTGGCGCTACCGTGGACTGCCGAAGTCAAGAGGTTCATTTTGACGGCTCGCCTCTGCCGACTATTTTTGAAAGTGGCCGCAATGAAGAAACAGTTTTTAGTATTACCGAAGACACAGTAGCTCCACCTTTGTCTGCCATGTTCGTCCCCGTGTCCGCTCCACTTCTTGAGCAGGTTTCATTTCAGGCCGTGGTGCACCCTGTTCACTCAGCATGCCTGAAGAAAAATGTTATTATCCCTCACTGTATGATCTCCGTGCATCACGGTAGTGCCTCGTTATGGACAATCAATCCATCGTCCGAGCCCGCAGTTTTACCAGCGGGACTGAAGCTTGCCTCCTGTGAACCCGATGCGCCCCACATCGTTGCTTTGGTCACAGATGCTACGAGTGTCACTGTAACTCTGCCTACTGATGAAACTTCGATCTTCCGCATGATCAGCGCCGATCTCAGCTCACCTCAACGCCGTACTCTTGTGGATATTCTTCTACCCTTTTCGCCTATGTTTGACTTTTCTTAAACAGATGGACCGATCTCTCGCCCTGCACATCGGACCCATCATACTATCGACACTGGTTCGGCTCGTCCCATTCGTAAAAGCCATATCGCGTGTCCCCATCTGAGCGCAAAGTCATTCATGAGCAAGTGGAGGACATGCTACGGAAGAAGGTGATACAGGAGTCATCTAGCCCCTGGGCTGCCCCTGTTATTCTTGTACGCAAGAAAGACGGTTCGTGGCGATCCTGCGTCGATTATCGGCGTCTAAATTCTGTTACGAAAAAGGACGTCTATCCTCTTCCTCGCATAGACGATGCCCACGACTGCCTCTCTGGTGCGTCCTATTTTTCTTGTCTTGACGTCAGATCTGGCTACTGGCAAATTCCAATGGACCCTGCGGATAAGAAAAAAACAGCCTTCGTAACGCCAGATGGCCTTTCTGAGTTTAATGTTATGCCATTCGGGCTGTGTTGTGCCAGCCACATTTGAACGCTTTATGGACACAGTCATGCGCGGCTTAAAATGGGACATTTGTCTTTGCTATCTGGACGATGTCGTCATATTCGGGACATCCTTCCAAGAACACAATGACCGTCTAGTACGCGTCTTGAATTGTCTGCACTACGCCGCCCTAATTCTAAACTCGAACTTTGGAGAGCGCCAAGCGCTGGTGATAGGACACCTTGTCAACAGCGGCAGAAAACTGCCGCTGTTGAGTCTTTTAAACCCCCGCAGACAGTGAAGGAGTTGCGCAGTTTTCTAGGGTTGTGTTCGTATTTTAGACGCTTTATACATCGCTTTGCTGACGTTGCTTACCCATTGACATGCCTTCTCAACAAAAACTCCACTTTTGACTGGACACCAGACTGCGACGCGTCATTTCGTCAGCTGAAGTTTCTTTTAATATCGAAACCCATCCTACGTCACTTTGATCCTGCTGCAGTGACAGAAATTCACACGGACGCTAGTAGAATTGGTCTCGAGACAGTCCTTGTCCAACGGCACGATGAATGAAAGCATGTTATCGCGTACGCAAGTCGTACCCTGAGCAAGCCGGAGCGAAGCTACACAGTCACCGAACAGGAATGCCTGGCTGTAGTTTTCGCTGTGCAGCGTTTCCGTTCATATTTGTATGGACGGTCATTTACTATCGTAACTAACCATCATTCACTCTGTTGGCTGCGGAACCTTCGAGACCCATGTGGTCGCCTCGCACGCTGGGCCCTCCGGTTACAGGAATATGACTTTGCCGTGGTGTACAAACGCGGGAGGCGTCATGCAGACGCAGATAGTCTTTCTAGGATGCCAATGGCCACGACTGGACCTGACAGTGACGATTTCGACAATTATATATCGACCCTCGAGCCAGCGTTCCCCGACACGAGTGTTTTAAAAACGGAACAGCAAAATGATAGCAGTCTGCAGCCTCTCTTTGCCGCCGCCGAAGCCAGCGTACCTACAAGCCGTTTTTGCGTGCGTGATGGCCTCCTATGAAAAAAGAGCTATTCGCCTGTCGGCCAGCGATACTTACTCGTAGTTCCCAAGACGCTGTGCACGGACGTATTGCATGTTATGCATGATGATCCAACTTCTGGGCATTTGGGATCGGTTCGAACACTCCACCGTGCTCAAGAAAGATTTTACTGGCCCAGAATGCGCTCGACGATAGAACAATACGTTGCCAGTTGCGAGCATTGTCAACGCCACAAACGTCCAACTGCAACTCCATCTGGCTTGCTGCACCCTGTAAAGACCCCGACAGCTCCGTTTTATTAAATAGGCATTGACCTCGTAGGTCCTTTTCTGAAGTCCGTGGATGGAAAACGCTGGATTGTAATCTGCGTGGACTATCTCACACGTTACTGTGAAACCGCCGCTCTTACATCTGCTACGGCGCATCAGGTGTCGCTTTTCTTGCTGCACTCAGTCATCTTACGACACGGGCCGACACGAATTGTCATCACTGATCGGGGCCGACAATTCACTGCTGATGTTATTGAAGAGCTCATGCGTTTATGCTCCGTAACTTTCCGACACTCGACGCCATACCATCCCCAAACAAATGGCTTGACTGAGCGCGTAAACAGAACGCTTATCAACATGCTAGCCATGTATGTGGACGCAGGGCATAAGAACTGGGACACCATACTACCCTTCATCACGTATGCGTTTAATACCGCCACGCATGAGACGACTGGGTACAGTCCATTTTTCCTTCTCTATGCCAGACCGCCACGCTACCCCCTGGATACTATCCTGCCCTTCACAAGCCGTGAAGACCCCTGCCTGCCTGAGAGCCTCTGTCGCGCCGAAGAAGCTCGGAGAATCGCCCGATTATGGCCTGGTGCTTCACAAGAACGTTCTAAAGTGCGATACGATGCCAGTCACCGGCGGGTCACGTACTCTGTAGGTGATCTAGTCTGGCTGTGGCGCCCAATTCGGCGCCGTGGCCTACATCAAAAACTTTTGGCCCACTATGACGGACCATATGTGGTTGTCAAACGCATCAGTGACTTCACTTATGCAATAGCCCGCCTGACAGCATCGGGTCATCGGTCTGCCAAAACCGAACTATGTCATGTTGCCCGCTTGAAGCCGTGTCAGCCTCGCACGACTCACGAACACGCCCAGAGGGCTTAGGCTGAGTAGGGGGAAATGTCACGCCTCTGACGACGGCGAAGTGTTGTGATGGTCTGGGAGAAGAATAGGAAAAAGCGTTGGTCCCTGGGGCTAGTAGGCTTCACCTTATCCCACTGCCATATCACTGTAAATAAACACCCCTTGGCTATTTCATCGTAACAATATATATATATATATATATATATATATATATATATATATATATATATATATATATATATATATATTGTGAGCACTGTGTGGCGCTTCATCTTCCACACAGCTGAACATGCTGCTTCATCTTCATCCTGCTCCCTCTTGTAGATACCCATCGTCTTCGCGGAGTGTGTTTGGCTGCAGTGCGCGACCAAGGGTTCAGGTCTGCAATAAAGCCTGATCCCCCAAGTCCGACCTTCGCGTTGCCTTACACGTGGTGGAGGTGCGCCTTGATTTCCCCGCTGCTTCGTCACCTGCATCCACCTAGAGCTTCGCTCTGGCCACCATTTGACCCCGACCACCATCGTCATGACTCAAGAGGGCCACTCCGCTATTCCGGCTTCTACCAACTAGACTCCAGCTCACCTTGCCACTTGGAGTGTCAGTAGCCGTCAGCGCGACCCGCAGATGTTCGCCGATCTCCGCGGCGACGACGCTGATGACTGGCTCGACAGCTAGACCGGGTCAATGCTTTCAACCGGTGGGACGATTCTCTTAAAATAATTAATGTGTCCTTTTATTTGGCAGATGTGGCCATAACGTGGTTCCTAAATCATGAATCGACGATTCCGGACTGGGCTACCTTTAAACAAAAGTTACGTCAGATTTTCTGCGCTCCTACTGTTCGCACGGAGTCCGGCAAGAAGAAACTAGAAGCCCGACTTCAGCGGTCCAATGAGACCTATACATCTTATATAGAAGATGTCCTTGCACTTTGTCGGCGCATAAATGACACCATGCCTGAGGCCGAGCGGGTTCGGCACGTCCTTAAAGGTATTGGGCCACTCGCCTATAACGCCCTGGCCGTGCAGAACCCTACCACAATCGACGCCATCATATCGACTTGTCAACGCCATGACGAACTACAGTCAATACGCCTGCAGCCTGATCCCACTTCATTTGGTTTCACTGCCGACGCTGACCTCCGTGCGCTTATTCGCGGATTAATTCGTGAAGAGCTCTCGGCTCAAGGTAATATGTTCCGCCCTGCATCTGAGCCACATCCTTCAAGTGCCGGCCTGCGTAGCATTATCAAAGAAGAGCTAGCCTCAATGACCTATTCCCCCCCAACATCAGTCGCTCCTACCATCTGTCAGGTGCCAACGTACGCCCAGGTCACGTCTTTGCCTCCTGCAGTAGGAGCGCCTACGCCACCGGCGCCCACCACTGCTCATGTCGCTGCATTGACACCACCTGCCGCGGCGCCGACATACTACCCCAACTGGCGCCCAGCCCGCCCTGTTTGTTATTACTGCGGGCACCGAGGCCATATTTCCCGCTTCTGTCGTCGCAGGCTCCAGAATGAACGCCGCGGCTACGACTCATTTGAAGCAGACTACCCTCCTCGGTTGTCCACCGTTCATTCCCTGATTATCCCCGACGTTCATCACCCCCGCCAGAAAGCCCCGCTCCGCCTGCTGGTTACAGGCCTTCAAGACGCCGTTCTCCTTCGCCTTTTCGCCGCTCAACCTCGCCTCTCCGTCAAGCTTCACTAACGACCCCCCCCGCCATTCGGAAAACTGACTACTGCAGTTTTAGGAGGGAACACTGCACTCTTCGGCCATCCCAAAAATCCTCCGCAACGTTCCTGGAATATTATTTTAGTGTGGGTTGAAGGTTTATCTGTTGAGGCTTTAGTTGACACGGGCGCCACTGTTTCTGTGATACACAATGACTTGTGCTCCCGCTTGCGAAAAGTGAAAACGCCTTATGATGGACCTGAACTCCGTGGAGCTAATGGTGCAATAATTCGGCCTTTTGCTAAGTGTACTGTGCGAGTTTTTGTTGATGGTGTCCGCCACCATGTACAATTTGCCGTGATGTCACCGTGCACTCACCCAATTATTTTAGGCTGGGATTTTCTGTCTGCCGCATCAGCCAGCATTTCGTGTCGCGACAGGGTCATTTACATGAACGAGAGCGAACCGTCTTCTGAACTTCCCGAGCCCCGTCATCGCCTGCTTGCCGCTACTAACTCAGTGTTGCGCCCTGGATGCGAACAACTTGTCGCGCTTACTTCTACTGATATTGATAACGGAGATATGCTAATCGTGCCTTCTGATCGCCATCTGACCCGTGGAATCGCGCTACCACCAAGTCTTGTTCGGTTTGAGAATGGCACAGCGCTTGTCACTGCTTCGAACACTTCCCCAGAGCCCATTGTGCTGACTAAAGGGACATGTTTTCCTTGTGCTCCAGACATTCACCCGGTGTCCCTCACCGCCCTTACCGCCCCCTCTTCCTCACCAGCAGCTTCTTCCGATGCTTCTCTCTGTGTTCTCTTTGGCACCATCAATCCTGACCTTCCTGCGACTCACCCCCAAGCTTTGCAGGAATTACTTCGAAAACACCAAGCCTCCTTTGATGTCACTTCTCCAACCTTGGGCCGAACGTCTTCTGCACAGCACCGCAAGGTACTTCTATTGTTAGCCGCCGCCCTTACCGTGTTTCCTTATCAGTACGTAAAATCATAGAAGATAATGTGAATGATATGCTCCGGCGAGAAATTATTCGGCCCTCAGCTAGCCCCTGGTCATCTCCGGTCGTCTTGGTAAAAAAAAAGGATGGATCCGTGCGTTTTTGCGTTGATTACCGCGCACTTAACAAAGTCACTCGCAAAGATGTTTACCCTATTCCATGAATTGACGACTCCTTCGACTATCTTCAAGGGGCCGAATATTTCTCAACTTTGGATTTGCGTTCCGGTTACTGGCAGATACCGATGCACGAAGCCGACAAAGAAGAAACCTCATTCGCTATTCCCGATGGGCTTTACGAATTCAATGTCATGCTTTTTGGACTTTGTAATGCCCCCGCTACGTTTGAGCGCATGATTGACACTGTTCTTAGAGGACTTAAGTGAAAAGCATGCTTGTGCTATCTGGACGACATAGTTATTTTCTCTGCGACGTTTTCTGATCATTTATGCCGCCTTGATCAAGTATTAACGTGCCTGGGATCCGCCGGTCTCACAAAACACAAAAAAGTGTAATTTCGCCAAGAAAGAAATCAAGATCCTGGGCCACCTCGTCAGCCGCGATGGCATTCGACCCGACCCTGACAAGCTTGCTGCAGTTTTGAACTTTGCACGCCCTCAGCGGACTAAGGAACTACGCAGTTTCCTTGGCCTGTTTTCGTACTTTCGCCGTTTCATTCGCAATTTCGCTACCATTGCTGCACCGCTCCACCGCCTCTTTACCGTCCGTACTACTTTCAATTGGTCCGAAGAACGCGAAAAAGCTTTCCAAACCCTAAAGAATGCCCTCACTTCGGACCCTGTTCTCGCTCACTTCGACGATATTGCTGCCACCATTCTCCACACCGATGCCAGCAGCCTCGGTATCGGCGCCGTACTTCTGCAACGTGATACCACTTCTCGGGAAAAGGTAATTGCGTTTGCCAGTCGAACGCTAACACCAGCGGAACGCAACTACACCATCACTGAGCAAGAGTGCCTCGCCGTCGTTTGGGCAGCTCAGAAATTCCGCCCCTACCTCTACGGCCGCCATTTCACGATCGTTACCGATCACCACGCTCTGTGCTGGTTATCAACCCTCAGAAATTTGGCTGTACGCCTGGGCCGTTGGATTCTGCGTTTGCAGGAATACCACTTTGATGTCATATTTAAATCGGGTCGCAAAGATCGAGATGCCGATGCTATTTCCCGCTGCCCGCTCCCAGAATCACCACCTAGTGCTTCTTCGCGCCTTCCTGCATGCACCCTCGACGTCCCAATGTCGTCCAGAGCTCCAAACACCCCCTGTGCTACTCCTGCCGCTGCTCCAGATCGCTACGCCATTATTTCATACCATTGAGCAGATCCCTACTGTCTTTCCCTAATCAACCTTCTCACCGGTGCTCCTCACCCTCCTACCGCTAGGATGCGCAGGCAACTCCAAAAGTTCAAACTTGACAACGGCGTGCTCTCCTGCTATACTTATTGCTCTGAAGGCACCCATTGGGTTCCCGTTACTCCGAGAGCGCTTCGCACCCGTATCCTGGTGGCTTTCCACGATGATGCCACAGCCGGTCACTTAGGCTTTCATAAAACTTACCACCGCGTGAAAACCCGTTTCTTCTGGCCAGGCCTCGCCTCAAGTGTGGCAAAATACGTCGCCTCTTGTCTGCCATGTCAGCGCCGCAAACGGCCCACTTCTCCTCCTGCTGGCCTAATACAGCCGCTACCTTGCCCTGCTACTCCTTTTGCCGTTGTTGGCATAGACATATACGGGCCACTCCCATTGTCCGCACGAGGTAATCGCTAGATCGTCACCGTCGTCGACCACCTAGCACGCTATGCTGAGACCGCTGCCCTGCCTAATGGCTCAGCACATGAGGTCGCGATCTTCTTTTTGGAATCGCTCGTACTGCGCCGTGGGGCCCCTCAAGTGCTTCTCAGCGATCGTGGCCGGACATTTCTGTTGACGATTGCAGCCGAAGTTATTGAGGCCTCAACCACACATCACAAATTGACCTCCAGCTATCACCCGCAGACCAATGGGTTGACTGAGCAGTTCCACCTCACGCTTTCTGACATGTCTATGTACGTCGGCCAAGACCACCGAAACTGGGACGTAATATTTCCTTTTGTTACGTTCGCCTACAATACGGCTGTACAGCGGACCACAAGTTACACCCCGTTTTTCCTCGTTTACGGCCGTTCTCCCATTACCCTTCTTGACGCCTCTTTCCTTTCTACACATGCCAGTTCCTCATCCTCTCTTCCTGACCATTTCCTTTCCCGAGTGGCCAAATCTCGCCGGCTTGCTCGCGTCAACACGGAAGCTAGCCAGGAAGACCGCAAGTGCCGCTATGATGCAACCCACCTCCAAGTTTCGTTCCGTCCCGGCGACGAGGTGTTACTTTGGACCCCATTACGCACTCCTGGCCTTTGTGACAAGTTACAGCACCGTTACATTGGTCCTTACACAGTTCTTGCAAAAACCTCCCCGGTTAACTATCGCGTCTCCCCTGTTTACCCTCCTCCGGACTGTCGTTACCGTGTCACTGAAGTTGTCCACGTTTCACGTATGAAACCTTTTATTCGGCGCATTCCTGCGGACTAATTGCAGCCAGGCTGGCCGCTTCTACTGCGCGGGCGAATTAGTGTGAGCACCGTGTGGCGCTTCATCTTCCACACGGCTGAACGTGCTGCTTCATCTTCATCCTGCTCCCTGCTTCATCCTGCTTCATCTTCATCGTCTTCGCGGAGTGTGTTTGGCTGCAGGGCGCTACCAAGGCTTCAGGTCTGCAATGATCCCCTAAGTCTGACCTTCACGTTGCCTTACAATATATATATATATATATATATATATATATATATTGGTGTCAGTCTTCTGCAGTCCGGCTTCTCTAACACGTGCTACAAGGAATAAAGAGAATCATACTTCATTCATACGTTTGACACTTTCAATCATGGCATCAACGCTGCTCCTGGGAGACCTTCCTTCTTAAGAGGCGGAACTTAGGGAGTCCTATAGACTATCAAAACGCGCGAAACATAATTCTTAACATATTCAGTCACGCATTCACACTACATGGACGCCAGTCGTGTTTTCTTTTTGTGTCGCTTCTTCGGACCATCCCCTGGTAAGCATCCACGTTATTCTCAGGAAAGCTTTTCAATCATCTCAGAACAAAGAGACCACTCTACGGCTCTGCGGGCCGCAAACCTTGTCAAACCTTTCTTTTTTTTTATTTATATTTCACATTCAGTACCTCGATTTATTTTAATGTTTTTCTTCCTGTCGTTTGTATACATTTTCATAAATTTAAGTTTTTGAACTTGTGTCTAGTGTACCTTTGCCAGCATGTGCCGAAGAGGAAAATAACGACACCATAACTCTCTCATGGCATTGTTCCTACGCCCAGATTTTCCAAATATTGTAACCCTCAATTCGTTTCGCACTATGATTTCCCGAGTCACATATTTGTGTCCTTTTCTGTCATCTTCCCCTTTGATCTGTCTTGCTTCCGCCGCATTTCTAGCACATGTTCCTTTTGTTTGTTTCACGTAGGCCGCCGGTTTGCTGTGCAAAAAGTGGAGCCGCTAAAGTTTAAACGCCACTATGATGATTATGGGAGGAAGGACCCGCACGGTCTGGAAGCAAGTTTACGCAATACCAAGAGAAGGAATGTGCCGAAAGCACACAGCGCGGTTTCCAGCAGCCGTGGTGGCCGCTAAGAAGTGGCATTCGGTGGTCGCGTCTGTACCTTCCCACCAACATACGAGGAGGAGTAGTAAGAACTATCGTCCGTGGGTATTAGGAGTATCATGGTGTGTTGCTCGCGGCTGCAGACGACCACGACACGTATCACGTGCCAGTCATGTACGAACAGATTGGATTCGATGGCTCTTTCACCGAAGGCTGCATTGCTGGCCTGCGGTGTTTACGAAAGGAGGCTGTGTTGGGTGTCTACATACAAAGCTTAACAGAACCAACTCGTCCTTCCCAGAGTGAAGCAGTGTGCTATGGGAATTCGATAGTAAACCATAGAGTCTGATTTGTCCGCGCTTTGGGGTCATAATAAGCGTACTCTAGTGTTGCACTCTGCAAGAGAGCGCAACCGTGGAGCTATATGCGCAACTAAGGGATGGTTTCACAGGGAGTTTGCTGAGGATTTGAGCAGTGGATTAGCAGAGGGGGTCTATCGTAAGAATATGACTGTGGCGATGGCGTAAAAATATGTAATTTCAGGAGGCCGCACGAGGAGGCGGCGAGGGGACTGCTGAATTGGAGAGGAATCACCACGCGAAGAAGGCGATAAGGCAAGTACGCACAAACGCGCAGCCTTAAGAAGGTATCACAATAACCATCCATACAACGGCTACTATCGGGAAGGTCATGGCGAAACAGAAGGCATGCGCAGCAGTAGTGTAGCCACCGTGGTAAGAAGCTTGTCGGTCGGCACAAAACAGCCAAGCCGACAGCATCAGGAAACTGCAATGTTACGGCAGCTCCTCTGTGAAGAACGCAGTTAATACGTCCTTAGAACCAATAGTGGATCCCAACAGCAAAGTCCTGAACAGCATGAATACTACTGCCACTGCCAATTGAAGAATGCAGCGGCTGGATATTGTGGCTTGCTAAATAATGGAGGAGGTTTAATCTTACTGAAACTTGTTTAAATCTAAGGAAAGAATCCACTGCGGTGGCTCCGTTGTTAAGGCGGTTGGCTACTGAACTATAGCATTCGTGCTCGAACCCGACAGGATGGAATCCGCTCCGATAATTTTTTATTGTAAGCATTACAGATTGACTAGCCAAAGCGACTAAATCTGAATTCTACCTTGAAAGGTCCGGAAAGTCATTAGCCAACATCCGGCAAATTAACAGAGCTAACAGGGGATTTGCGCCCAGAGACTACTGCTCGCACTCTAAAATTTAATAGGACATTTGAGCTTCGTCATATCAGAAAACATCTTAGAGCTTTCAACACCATATTTCTATTTCGCAAATTTTTACGAATCCCATGCTGGGGCACAAAAGTTTTCAAAGTGTTAAACGCCTTCTAGAAAAAAGGACACCTGCATTTGTAATGAACGACATGTCATTCATTAGAATCCCCCATCGCAAACTAGACTGCGCAATGACTAGCAGATAACAAATGGGAAGGGAAACTATATGAAACCACCTTCAACGCTGTACAAAGAACGATTGCATCCCAATTTGGTACAAAATCACACCAGTATTTTCTCCGACACCTTTTTTTTTTTTTTTCCAATATTAGCTCATGGCGACGGTGTCGTCTGTTCGGACGAACGACTTTGTACGCTTTGAGTAAAAGCGGGCATAGGCACCAGCAGAGGCTGACTGTTGTATGACGAATCTAGAGATAGGTTGTATAGAAAGGAATGAACAGAATGAAGTAACGTTAACCCAGAAGGTGATTGCCCAGTGGCAACCCCGCTGATATAGATGGTGGTGGGTGTCGTATTCATACAAAGGATAGTAGCGACAGAAAGAACCTAGATTATGGTTTTGCTGAAAGGGGAGGATATGGCAAGAAAAGAGGGATGCAAAGCCGGAGAAAGGTTACTGATAGGCACCCGAAGGATTTTCTCCTGAAATAAAGATGAGAGTGAGGGCAGAGGGATGCCTATATTAAAGGGGGCATAGTTGTCGCGGCAGGCACTAGTAATGGTGGTTGCATGAGAGGACAAAGGCACGGCGAGAGTGCAGGAATGCACATCTTGGGGGTGGTTTCCTCGTAAGAAACTTCAGGGTGTGTCCGTTTAAAGGTGCATAACGATAGAATTCAAACATTACACGTTCCGTTGCTGGAGACTGGTGTGGCAAGCAGGGCTAGTTATGTTCGCTGACGGCGTCTTCTCGAGCCTAAATCCGCACTCTAAACAAGAACACTAGCAGAAGAATGTTGTTGAAAAAACTGACTGCATAACTCTTCTTCCCCGTGTATCATTTCGAATTCTTTAGCTAAATATATAGATATATGACACTACCCTAACAGTTCTCTCAGAACCCCGCCGGGGTGGCGCAGTGGTTACGACGCTCGACTACTGTTCCCAAGGACGCGGGATCGAATCCCGGCCTCGGCGGCAGCTTTTCGGTGGAGGCGAAAAGCAAGGCGTCCGTGTGCTGTGCGATGTCAGTGCACGTTAAAGAACCCCAGGTGGTCGAAATTTCCGGAGTCCTCCACTACGGCGTCTCTCATAGCCTGAGTTGCTTTGGGACGTTAAACCCCACAAACCAACCAACCAACCAGTTCTCTCAGAAGATAGCTCTCAACATTGAGGGCAATTGAAAGTTTCTTTAACTTTGTATTAAATGGGCCAAGGTAGCTTATATTTCAAAATAAACTCCATTTTACAATTTTCAGTGAGTATGTAATATTATACTTCCACGATGTAGCTTAATAAATGAAGTATATACTTTGAAATGAGCTCTTCATGAAATGAGGTTCCTCTCTTGTATAACGCAACAGGTTGGTCCGGTGATCTATCATTCAGTCTTTAGCGCTCAGCTTGTAGAGTACTTTAATTGACCATCCATTCATCATCCGCCTCACTACACGTACAGTAGGCAAATACCTCCCCTATATCCAATCCCTCCTCGCAGGCTCCATATCTCATCCGCTCAACTAACGTTCTACCACCCCATGCTAATCTTCCTTCCCTTGGAGTCCATTCTGTCACCGTTAGAAACGATGGCATTAATTGACGAACCTATGGCCATTTTCTCGTGATGTATATAACAATTATGATACACCTAATCCATTCTTATGTGCTTATAAAAAGTCCCTCGTTCATTTCCTTGTGAAAATGTTACACCCACACTGGCTTACAATTTTCTGTGCTACAACTTTTTTTTTTTTCAATTATTGCAGGTTGTTTGGCTGACCTATTTCCTATTTTTGGTTCCTTATTTAGCATCATCAAGTATTCGCGTTTCATTCCGGACATTCTGACACTTAAAAATCCATTTTCAATTTTTTAATGTCAGCTCAATTCAGTCATTGATCAATTACACCCTCTAAATTTTCTTAGCATCATCGAGCATTCGCTTTTTTCTGAGAATGTTAGGACCTTTGAACACAGGTAGTTCCAAGTTTTCATTCTTTCAAATAATATTTTACCAATTACATACTCTTAATTCTGGTAATTGGCAATATTGTCACGTAGTGGTGACGAGGTCGACGACACAAATGAAGGGGTCGATGATTGCACTAAAGAAATTATTTCTTTGGGCTGACTTTCGCCCGCAAAAGAACTAAGCAACTCGGCGGCGGCGATAGAAACAAACGTGCTCGTCGATCGTCGAGCAAAGAATGCCCATCACACTCGGCAACGCTCAATTTAAAGGCTGCACAGAACAATCTAGATAACGTCGCAAACAACTACCAGCACGGGCCGGAACATTGTGGAAAGACACCCGAGTGGCCGGAACCTTCGAGACAGATCTCGGTGCATCTTGCGCTACAACGAAACTGATAAAGGTGTGACTCGCGACATCGAGCATTAACAAACAAAGATTACGGAACTGATACGCGGTCCAGAATCAGAGTGATAAGCCTGTATGCCGGCGGCTGTTAAAAAACAACAAATTTTTGAAGGTTTAGCGGCAATATCAAGCATTGACATTTCACACTGAGAGGTTTGGCACATTTTAAGACTGTTTTGTTATCAAGTACACCCTCTAAATGTTCTTAATTAGCATCACCAAGCGTTGCGTTTTCGTTCTGAGCACTTTGACAGCATTGAAGCCCACGCTTTCTAAATTTTCGTGTTTTTTTTAATTTTCTCGATTATTTTATTGATCAATTACAGAATCTAAGTTTTCTTAATTATCTTTTTCAGTATTAGCTATTCAGGAAATTCTGAGCATTTTGAGACTTGATTACCCTCTTCCAATTTTTTCAATTTTTCATTGCTTCATTTCTTCTACTAATTACTAATATTTTCTTAACTCGTCATCGCCTATTATATATAGATAAATCGCCAATCTTTAGAATCACAAATTACCATGATATAATGTTTTTACGCAGCTCCTTATTATTTACTACACGTTGTGGCAATTACTACTTCTAATACTATTACTGCTATCGCTAACATGCCGGCAGATTATCTACCGAACGAGTTGTCTAAGCTATTGGCCTCGAGATCGAGCAGACTCGCCACCTATTGGCATAGCGGCGAACCCTACCCAGTGTGGATGCGTGTTCGCATCGCGTCCCAGCCCGCAGTGATTTAGAGTTTGCGCTGCGCGTGCGGTGTGTGCAAGAGCGCTTTTTATTTGTTTCATGGTTTCTGTGCGCTTTGCTTACCTATCTGCCACTTGAAAAATACATATGAACAGGGTATTACCCCAGGCTCCATTAACAAAATATTTGTTCATATTGAGTATGTCACACAAGAAAGGACATCACCAGTCACGGTATTCGGCGCTTGAGATTCTTTGACAAGCGGTGTCTGAAACGAAGCGCTGATGTCGTTATGCGTCGTGCCAAAGCACAACAGGTTGCTGCAGTCAACACAACTTATAGCAAACACTCAAACATTGTGTATTCACGTTTCTGTTTGGAATACCACAGTACTGAAACCTATGGCCGCAGGCCGCTGCATAAAAAATCCATTTTGAACAAGCCTCTGTGCCTTCTGTGTCAACGATATAGTTGGCTGAGTACTTTTTCTTTTTTTGCTCTTAAAGCATGCATTGTCGCGGTGTCTCAGTGGTAGAGCGCTCAACTGCTGATTTCGAAAACGAGGGGTTCGATCCCGGCCGTTTCGAAAGGAGCTCCTCAGCTATGGGGTTTAACTTCACGTTAAACAATCTCACGTGGTCAACGATACCAAGGAACGCCGCTACATCATCCGTCATATAGCCGATGTCGCATGGCGCGTTAAACCCATATTTTCCTTTTTATTTCTTCTGAAAGTGGCTTTACTGAGGTTTCAAGAGGGAATATAGTCCCCTGTAAGCTGCACGGCGAACATCACAAGAACACAAGTCTAAGCACACACAAGCGAGCTCGAACAGCGCGGCATCATTTCGTCGTCCTTTTCCTCGTTTTCATGATATCCGCTCGTAGTTTACTACTGTTTCCCCAGAGCGAAGAGAGCCACTCTGGTGACCTATGGCGAGGGCAAGAGGAGCGGGTCGTAGTACGTTTTGAGGTGGCCCACGTCCGCAGTTTCGCGGCCGCATTGACGCATGTCCGAAGAGGAAGTCAGTGGCTCCACGATATAATTTACAGGGGAGGTTTGGTGGACGACGCGGTTGGGGTCATGGTACTCAGTTCGAAATTTTGATTGAAATCCAGGTGAGGTGCCAGTAACCCAGAACAAAACGAGGGATACTGTAGGGAAAATGTGTGGCGTCTATCTTTGTCATGACGATGCTTCTGGCGGCCTTAAGGCGGGCCAACTGGCGACATTCCTCCGCATGCTTTGCAACGTTGAAAGGGGAGCCCACACTGAGGAGTTGGGACGATATGTTAAGATAGTGTCCATCGTGGACGACGCCTCATGCCCATAAAGGAGGAAGGAAGGGCTAAATTCGGTGGTTGACTGCATGGTGGTAATTAAGCGTACGTCATGAAAGGAAGAACAGCGTTCCAGCTGGTCTGATCAGCGGCAACGTACATAGTGAGCATATTTCCGAGAGTACCATTGAAGAGCTCAGTCAGCCCATTAGTTTGAGGGTGATAGGCTGCGGTTATTCGATGTGAGATGTGAAATTTGGCCAGCAAAGCTTCAACGACGTTGGAAAGATAAACTCGACCTCTGTCACTCAGCAGCTCACGCGGTGCGCCGTGGCGAAGAACAAAAGGATGTAGCAAAACTGGACACTTCACGGGCAGTAGCGGCAGGTAGGGCGGCGGTCTCCGCATACCAGGTGAGGTGGTCGATGCCGATGATAATCCAGTGGTTCCCAGAGACCGTGCAGGGAAGTGGCCCGTAAAGATCAACGCCAACGCGACCAAAATGTAGGGCCGGTTATGGAAGTGGTCGCAAGGAGCCAGACGCACGAGGTGGGGATGAGTTGCGGCTCTGACAGGCGGTGCAGGAGCGGACGTATATTTATGAAAATAACCATACATGCCTCGGCAATAGTAGCGTTGAGAAATTCCTTCAAACGTCTTGACTACACCATGATGTGCACACTGAGGGTCAGCATGGAAAGAGGCGAAAATTTCATATCGTAAATGGCGGGGAATGACGAGAAGCTACCGTCGACCATCAGGACCATCAGGCATATAGCTGCAGCGGTAGAGAAGGTCGTCTCGTAGGGCGAAGTGTGGTGCTTGATGGCGTAAAGTCCGAGAAGGCGCAGCGTTGGGACAGTGGACGCGATGTCCGTAAGAGATGCGAGCCACGGGTCTTTGCGCTGCTCTGTAGGCATAGCAGCGATGGTTAGAGATGAACGGACAGGATCAGCCGCCGTGGAGCAAGCAGTGTCGCTGGATAGGGGAGAACAAGAGAAAGCGTCGGCGTCCATGTGTTTACGGCCAGAGCGGTATATAATGCGGATGTCAAATTCCTGAAGCCGGATAGCCTATCGTGCGAGGTGGCCGGATGGTTCTTTAAGAGAGGACAGCCAACATAACGCGTGGAGTTTGTGACGACCTCCAACTGGCGACTGTACAAGTATGGTCGGAATTTCGTTAGTGCCCGCACAATAGCCAAACACTCCTTTTCCGTAACTGAGTAGTTACTGGCACTTTGGGATTATATAGCTGCATGTAAACTTTGCGGAGAGCACAAGTAGGTAAAAGGATGCTGGCTGGCTCTTTGGTACGATAGCATAGAATCGGGTGGGGAGCGATGGGGGAGAGGCTACGAGGTTAACGAAAGTGAGGAGATGACAATAAAAAGAGAGGGTTCTTGTGTGTTAGCGACTGCAGGGAACATGTGTGGTGATTTTGGGGGCGAATTCTCCAATATATTTAGCTACGGATGGACGCCCGTACACTTTGAAATGGCATTTTTTTTTTCAGGAATAAAACCTTGTGCACTTCTCATTTTGGTTCCCGCTCTACTACTTCTCACGGCGGAGAACTTTGCCCTGAGAAAGCATGCACAGTGAGTGGCACAATTCCTCTTTAACTATTTGAGCAGTGAGACGCTAAACGCCACAGCATGTTTAAAATATTTAATGAAACTTAGAAATTGTCATTTCTACTGGTTTGAGAACACTAGTCAGCACATTGAAAAAATAAACCGCGATAACGTTTCAAGCATGCGCCATATTAAGAAAAATTTTCACTTAAAAAAAGCCTTTAAGTAACACAGGTAATTATCATTACATATTACATATTTGATAAAGTACAGCTAGCGTTCAGCTTAAAGACATGATTACATCGACTCGTATTTAACATTACTCAGAGGAAACTGGGAGGGGTACAGCTATTACAGCCACGCCAAACATATGTCCTGTTCGTTTGCAGACGTTTTGCACAGTTTGTACTGTTCACTACAGGATGTCGATTGGGCCAGTTCAAGTGGGCAATCTTTTGCATCGTCAACCGTTGGTTTTTTCTCCAGCTTGCTGAACAAGTAACACTCTGAAACAATAAGATTACAAAGGAAAGCTTTTAGAATAAGTAAAATTATTAGGCTTAGCAGTTAGAATGGAAGTTAAATGTTTAAATCAATGTTAATATATTTGAATTTTTGTGTTTCAGAGGCGTAGCACCATTATATGTATTCTTAGCTGTAAAATGAAATCAATCCCGCACTGAAGAAGCCGCATAAAAAAAACGTTTTCCGGCACACAAGCGCCTCCTTTAATGGTATGGCGCGGCAGCCAAAATGTCAATGGTTCCCGTCTGCGGTTCCCGTTTTGGATCTTCTTTCGCAAATTAAATTCAATGCTATCCAAATTTTTATGTTTCTACAACAAAAAGATGCGTCCTGTAGAAGTTCGAGGGCTGAAATTTGCTACGAACTGTTTGAGAGGGGCCCAAGAACATCTGTACTCGGTGTCTGTGAAAGAACGCACAGGCCACCTTAACACTTTAGATGCACTTCACATTCGCAGTTTAGAAGCGAAATTCATGAAAGAAAAGCTTGCAGACGGTATTCGCAACCTCGATACGAAGCACTACCTAGTGACCAATTTATTCGGTGGCTAGCTTTCGGGAACGGACACACAGGCATATAGTACGCTTCTTTGACTAGCTTTCAACACGTAATTCGTGAATGTATGTTACCCAAAGATGTACTATATTGTCACGTTATTGGCGATTAGGACTAGGTTATCAGAGCCGGTGCAGGTGTAATTACACGGTCCAAGCTTTAGGTACAGTCTTTGTCAAAACTATACGGCCCAAGAGGTTCACTTCTGAGCACTGTAATGTGGCTGCTGGCAGCAATACTAGAATATGAACGTAAGCTAGAGGAGAATGAAGGCGAGATTTATCAACTACGAGGTTTCGAACGCTAGAGCTGCTTTACGAGCCTCGTTACTGTGCTTAAAACAAAAATCCTTGGGCCGTATACTTCTAGTCCGCAGCCGATTCACTTCGTCCTTTTTCTCCGAGCGCCACTTCAACGTCTTTCGCTCCGAGCGCCTCCTGGCATTCCTCCCTCCTTAAGCGTGACGCACACCGCACATGTGCACACAGGTGGACAAAAGCAAACGAAAAAAAAAAAGTTTGCAGATGCCGTCTTTCAGTTACCGCGTAAAACACGGCTTCATGCGTATGACATGAACTGTCTCTGGACGAGGTAGCCGACGGCTGTCTCTGGGAGGACTCATAGTTAACGTCGCTGCGGCGCCGCAAGACTTTATATGGTCCGAAGTGACGCAAATCAGCTTTTATGATAGGCCATGCGTCGAACAGGAGTCCACACCCACACCTGGTCCCCGGTGTTGTAGGAAGCTTGTTTGTGGCGGAGGTTTGGTTTGGTTTGGTAAAACTTGTACCATGCACTTGTTGCGCCTGGAATGGTTGCTTATTTTATGCATATTTCTATATTACTATAATCAATGTCAGTTATTTGTTGTTGTTTTTTTCTCTCTGTCTACCGTTCTTTTTTTTTCAACAATTCTCTCACTGTGTATATAAGCAATGCTACTCATTGACTGCTTTCTTTCCGTGATACTTTTCGTCTCAGTTTCATTTCATGTGTTATTTCTTCTTTTGTGTTCTCTCGGTGTGTGTAAACATGTTTGTGCATTTTCATTTTCGTTTCTTTTTTTTTTATTTTTGCTGCAGCACGAAGGCCACATGGTTGTTCCCGCGCACATTAAATAAAGATTGATTATTATTATTATTATTATTATTATTATTATTATTGTTATTATTATTGGTTGCCAAGAAAGTAAAGGCGCGCTGACTGTCCTGTGGCTACCTGAGCCCCGCTGTAAAGGGAGGGAAGAAGGTGGGAGTGAAAGCAGAAAGAAAGGGGTGCCAAAATGCAGGGCTCCGGAGTAATCTTGACCCCTTGGCGATCCTTAACGTGCACTGACATCCTTTTCGTAAAACAGTATACTCTTCTGACAAAGATACCTTCTCCGAGCTGGCCCAGTGTGCTCTCTCCGTGCTGCTCTTGTTTAAAGTACACGTTCGGCGAGTCACCGAAATATTTTCGCATATAAACAGGAAACCTAATGGGAACAGAAAGGATGAATCCCATGTTTAGTTATTCAAGCCAGACTCCGACGGGAGGGTAAATGCCGCACAAACTACGAACTGCTCGCAAACTAATCCAAATGATCGCCACTATCTGAGTGGGTACGTTTGCAGAAGTGCTGGAATCCCTCTATAGGACGGGTATGAGCGGGAAATCGCCCACAGAGTGCTCGGCAAACTGATATGAAGCGGACGACGTCTTGTTGGGAATATAGGTGCCCGCAGACAGCAATTTGTAGTCAGAAAATAAAGACGTATAATTACAATTTTATTTTAAACCTACAGAGGATAAGCATGACACTTTTTGCACTGAAAGTATTGCTAACTTGAAGTTTAGTCCAAGAGAAAAAAGTGCTTTTTAGTACATTGAAAATACTGGTAGTATGTTTTCATGCCAAAGACAAAATAAAACGCATAAAACTTTTCGTTTCATTGCAAATATTGAATTTTGCGATTTTTAGCGGATTTTAGTTGTTCCATCTTCGGGTTTTCTATTTTTGAATTGTGAACGTTGCTCCTAAACATCCAAAAGGCAGAGAAATAGAATAGTTTAATAGTTGCATAAAGTGACTTCGGCGACTATGCCTGTCAAAAAAAAAAAAAGAAGAATTACTGCTGTGCACAATAAAAGCGAAACTCAAAAACTAAGACGCATTAGTCAGAGACTTCTATTAGAACAATTTTTTGTCATTATCATTAAAGAAAACTCATACAAATTTTGCAAAGCAATCAATCTGCTTACGCACAGCTGTTGGTCATTCAACATTGCAAGTCAGCCATGCTCTGGTGGTGAAACGATCTCGGAACATTCTGTATCTACTTTATATTCTTTGATTCTTCCATTGATAGTGGCACTTTTACTTCCTTTGCCTTTAAATTTTTGCCACCAGATTTCCAAACTATCAATATATCTACTGAAATCCCCAGCATCTTACTTGGTATAGACGCTATGTATTTTCCTCGACCTGCTCCCGATAGTAACCCTAACGTGTTTTGAAAAGGTGTTCAGAATGGTTTGTACACTATCTAGCAGTACATATTTCAAAATTTTCTAGGCGCCGGAAGAGTCTCACGAACTTGGAAGGTCTCGGATAGCGTTTCTGTTCGGAAATCGGGAAGTAAAACAATTAATTTCGAACTAAAGAACGATTTCAATTTTCCCTATGCGCTGCTAACTACTGCAACGAATTATTCGTAAGCACGTCATTCAGTATTAAACTACCAACGATATTCTTTCAAATCATAAGCATGGATAGCGCTCTGGGTTTTCTACCTTTACTGAGTTAATTTATTTGACTCTAGATATATCTTCACCACTTAACTATCGTGAACAGGTCCACGCCATATTAATTGACTATTTCAAAGGTTTCACAAGGTATGCCACAATAAGCCTTTTGGCCAACACTCCGCACTTCTACCACAGGCGCCTGTAGTGATAAATTAGCCGGATGTGTCCCACATCACTTGCACCTCAGGACTCAAACTATCAGCTACAATCAAGAACAATAATCAGCGGTTCACATTTGCTCTTGTGTTGCACAGAGCTTCGTTCTGGGACCCCCTTTATTCATAATACTACTATTTAGTTATGATATCTTCAAAGCGGTTTCTACCATTATTTGGACGATTCGTTTGTACGCTGATAATTGTGTTCTGTATTCAACCGTTTATAGTGTAATCAAAATGTGAGTTTAGAAAATGATATGCTTTTCTGCTTATATAACTGCTGCAGAACTTGGAAAATAGAGAATAACGTTCAGAAAATGGTAGCAATGATATAGAAAACAACCCTTACAATTCAAGCACGTTAACATGGAACGCTCATTAGAAAGCATTCACGCATTCCAGTACCTTCGCATAGCATTCGCACTATACGAGCAGAGTCATTGCGAGAGATAAGCTACGTAAAAAGAACTTTAGAAAGAGCGGCAAAAGAATGCAAACAACTCATAGATCCCTCGTCAGGCATTTTTTTTTTAATAGGCGTCTGTCGTGTGGCCCCTACATCTTGTGTGCGACAGAAATAAACATGTGTCAGTACCGAAATAAGTAATCAGATAAATGTTTAACCGATATGGTCGTAACTGTTGCCCTCCAAAGCATTACAAAGTGATTTCACTGAATACACACGAGAATAGACGAAACGATGACAGGCTTATTATGCTACACAAAGTTTTTTAGGTAGGCAGCTGCCACTCAAGCAACAAGTGCCTCTGCATCTAATATGATTTTCACTTTTATGCAGACATTCCTGCATTGCCTCAGGCCGGATACATTAGTATGTGTAAATAGAACAGAAAATAAGCTTCTCATCCACAATACCCCGAATGTTTTGGTGTTAGGAATTCGAACCTCACTATAAAGCCTAGGGTGTCGTCGCTTCGTTGCACTTTTTTGCAAGGCTGTGAACATTTACACTTGCAACATTCTGTCAATCAGTTTAGTATTCGTTGAGCGCGTTCCTAGTGGTGTGAATAGTTTAGTTCGTGAAATCTCGTCGTGGTTTTCATTGTTGCGTCTATGCATTCAGTCGGATTGTGGAAATAAAAATATGTTTTTCAATCGTTTTTTCCCGAGTTCATTTGTTCTTTCATTGCAGTCATGCACGCGGAAACATAGAATTCCGTTAAGTGCGATGCGTTCGTAGCGGACGATACACTAGGCTAGCAAAAGCGCATTTTGCGATGCCCAGCAGGAGCCACAACTGCGCATGCGCTGTTACCTTGAAGACCTGTTACACCGAGCCGCGTCGGTCTCCTTTTGTCACGTGCGTGTGATGTCGCGCTACACTATGGCCCAGAGTTCTTCAATATCACCAGTTGCGAAACTTCCCATAGGGCCCATGTATTGAACTAGAGCGGTTCTGGTTGGTAAAACTTCGGGTGTTTACGATTAGTGGTGGTGCCCGCGGTCATTAAAAGAAATTGTGTCTAAGTTGAAAACTTTCAGATTTGTAGTAAATGCGCAACGTCAGGGAAATAGTCTCCGGGGAAATAGGATAGAAAAATTCTTTGATGCAACGGAGTAGAGGTAATTAAGGTCGAAAAAAAAAGTGATTTTAGAAAGCAATGATGAAAATACTAGAAAGCTTCTATTGACCGCTTGTAGATGGCGCGAAAATTCATAGCTACCAGAAAAGTGCATATTAACATTTGTCACCTTGAAAACGGATTTCCCCAACTGATATGATCCAAAAACTCTTTATATGGCCGTTATCTTTATCGTGCTCATTACGCGTGATCATCGTGATCGGGGTTATCGCGCGGAACGTGATCATCTGCAAGTGGCGCAGCTGACAATATCAGCCAAGACGTGTGCGCTTGCTAGATAGTCGCGGAATGGACAAAGAGGTGGACGGCGGGTGCCACGTACTGTGAACGGAATCAGTGGAGGCTACGCGAAAAGGTGTCGAAGGATGCAGAACTCAACGCGTGACGGGAGGCCGCCCGATAACGTGCAAATAAAGCAAGGAAGGCTGAGCAAGCGTCGGAGACGACTAAAGAGCGGGAAGACCGCGCCGGTAAGCGGCGGCGCCGAGTATCGGATCGACAAAGATGACGAGTCACTGCCGAACTACAAGAAGGATACCTTGCAGAGGTGAAACAAGAAGTCGAAGCTCAGCAAGTGTATAAAGGTGAAGTTCGACTTTCATTTGGCATCGCATTTTCACTTCAGACTACCCAATGGTGAACCGCCATTGATATTGTGTACCAGAGAAATACCATCGCCTTTAGGTATGTTTATCCCAAATTGAGTCGATAGCAAACCACTTTCTAAACTGCAGATCGGTCTTCGTGTGTATAAAGAGTAACATTGAGTAAACTTGTGCTTTGCAGAAATTGAAAACCGTGACTGACTCATTTGTTTAACCGGTGCAGCATACCATATCGGATACCTAAGCAGAGCCAAGCCAAATTCTTGCTTTCGATACGTATATCTTGGACTAGCTGAACTACTCCACTGCAATGTTTTTCTTCTTGACGAATAAAACTCTTTCTTCTTGAACCGCCTGGTTAGGAGAGGCGGAGGGTTGGTAACTTGGTGATGTGCGTGATTGAAGGCCTATGTGTGAGTGGGAGGACTTACTGTGTGAAAATTTTGGCCTATGAAGCGTTATGTCTAGGATCTGCTCAGAGCTTGTTTGTAGTAGCATACCGACGACCAGATAAAATTGCACTGATAAAATCTGGACCATTGAGGAAAATAGAAATATAGAAAAAAAATGAACACCAGCGAATACCAGCCACCTAACTGGGAAGCGCGCACCTGATACCCTTCGGGGTGACCACACAGGTATGCCTGTCGTCGCCCTTTTGAAATTGCAGTAAATTATTGTATCTATATGCATTGCATTTTCCACTGTATTAGTGATCTGCAGTTACAAAACCACTTTTTTTGTAGTAGCCTTCGATAAATATATTTATATGTGTGTCATTGTTTCCTCTTCAGACATAGCAGTAACTAAAAGGAAAACTTCGTGTGTTTCTATGAGGCATATTATCTCATGTGCATCCTCTCTCTGTTATTAAAAAGTGTGGCATCATATCCGATATACGGTCAAGCATATGAAAGCCGGGCAGCAAACGACCACCAAGTTTCTGTGATTAATCGAGAGCATGACCACTGAGGCAAGAGAAATTATTCTACTTACCGTAAATTAGTCTGGTTACGCACACCGCCAAAGGGCTTTGCGAACCCGTATCACCACCAAACAGCTACTAGTCGGCCAAAAGCCGCCAGGACGCGTCATTTGAAATCAAGTCCACAGGCCAGTGGCCTCAAAGCCAGAACTGTCACGTTGGAAGGCAAGCTTGTGTGCTAGGCTAGCAAAACCAAGGGATCGCCAATAAGCGTGGCAGTCGTGTGCGCGAATCGCATTTCGAGCGTGATGGGGACTATTCATCTTACCTGTACTCACATAAGATACCGAAATGTGGAGACTGACAAAAGGGTTCTAGGTAAGCTGAGAACAACGCAGAGAGCTATGAACAGAAAATGATCGGTGTAGTGTTTAGAGATAGCAAGAGTGCATAGTGGGTCTGAGACAAAACTCAATTTAATGACATCTATAGTGCAAACTCAAGAAAACATTCACATGGGCAGGGCAGATAGTGCAAAGCGAGGATAACCGATGATCGCGAAGGATAAAAAACTGGATTCCAAGGGAAGGAAAGTGTAGGAGATGGAGGCAGAACGTTAGGCTGGTGGATAAGGTTAAGAAGTTTGCAGGGGTCAAATGGATGCAGCCAGCACAGGACCGGCTTAATTCGAAGAATATAAGAGAGGCTTTCCCCCAGCAGTGGGTATAATCCGGCTGATGATGATGATCAGTGTGTAACTGGGTGTGTAATAGGGGTGAAGTTCTCCTCCTACTTACAGAATTAGCGTGTGTGTGTGTGTGTGTGTGTGTGTGTGTGTGTGTGTGTGTGTGTGTGTGTGTGC
>JAJIZL010018082.1:65344-84125 GCA_023969395.1 Amblyomma maculatum | reverse complement strand
AGTGTGTGTGTGTGTGTGTGTGTGTGTGTGTGTGTGTGTGTCATAACCATAAAAGTGCTAGCCAGCTCCGACCTCCTTCAGCCGACGCCCTGAATTACCCTCTGCACATGTGGAGGATAATCTTACGGATGAGATAGCCCTTGTGCGTAAACCCTCCTGTACTACAGTTGGAGTCAGTACTGGCAGGCACGAGCGCTTATTAAATAAAGACGGAACGCCAATAACAAAGTAACAGACAGGCAGATTCTTGCTCTGTAGCGCTAAGACATTTTCTGTGCTAGCAAAGTAAGCCAGATTCACATATTGTAATCAATCGTATTAAATCCTAAATAAATAAAAAAAAACACTCTTACACATTTAAATAATCTCTACCTTTAATAATTTCACGCGATAACATAATGGTTTCCGTTTGCACTGCTACTTCAAGTTTTCATTTGCGTATATACGCTTCGTGATTCGCTTTGTCATCAGACGCTTAAATTGTGGCTCTATTACCCGCATTTATTTATTAGCATGCCGTGGTCAGTTACTCATTTATTTGAAATGACTACATGAGATGGGTATCTGTAATCTCAAGCTTTAGCTTAGCATTACGGAAGTTTCTGCGTCGGCTAAGAGTAGCTTGGTTACATGAGTCACGGTTACGTAGAACAGAAGACTGGGCTAGCTGGTTTGCCATTAATAAGAATCAACGCACAAGCAATACGCACAGAAAGGACGAAGATAAAAGCGTTGTCCCTGTTTCTCTTTTCCTAAGTAATCGTCCAAACTATTGGTATGTTCTCGCTTTGGTTGAGGAGAGTATTTGCAATGAAACTATATTCTGAATTTTATTTGAGTTATCCGTTTTTTTTCCAGTGCATAAGAGAAGGGGAGTAAATCATGGAAGAACAAATCCTGCTATGTGCTGAAAAAAAAAACTATATCAAACCAACTAGCCCTCAGCCTGTCATCTTCAAGTTTATCTACCAGGTTAAATCTCACAAAACAGGTCCAGCCATGAGAGACGCCGTAAGGAATACTCCGTTAAGTTAAACCAGGTAAGTTTCCTCAGCATGTACTAACATTCCGCAGTACTAGGGCGCGTCGCGATTGGTTTCTGTCAAAACGCAAACGCCACGGCAGAGTTTTAACATCGGCTGAGTAATGGAGCCGCAAGGGCAGGGTTTCATGTTCGCAGATCTAATATGGTAGGGGCTTATTCAATAGGCGACAGCAATGCGCTGTCCCCTTGACACCTTATGCGTCGGAATGAGTAAGCGCTTTGTCTATGGTATGCCCCATGAGTGCCTGCCAAGAATAGCATCTGTTCTATCACCGGAAACTTAGATAATTGAGCCTAACAATCCTTTGGCATAAAGCCTGGCTCAGTACACCCGTCAAATTCTTTAACACCACAGCACCACCGTCGATTCCAAGGCGCTGTTGCGCAGGGAGAAGTAGTGGATGGCAATGCAAGGCACGCGAGGGCTAGGGCGTGCCTGCAATTCTTGCTGCTGCAGTGAGCCTCGCATTCTAGGCTGTTCCGATTAGTGTGACGAAGCCCCTGCGACAATTGGTTGCTATGTGCCGCACACTCCAGAAGCTGCCACTATACGTTATTTCTATCTGCAGCATAACAGTACGAACAATATCTGTAAAACATGCTCATTTCTAATAAACTGTCAATGCCTACTCCCAATAATTACTCTTGGAACAAATACTTGCCGAGGACAATACGTAAATTTCGGAACATATATTATTTTCAAAAACAAACCTCGAGAGAGCACCCGCAAATGAAACTATGGAAAACCATTATACTTGTAATGTTCAAGTTTACACAAATAAAATTCATAAACATACAGAAGACAAAACAAGCGCTTTGAGTACTCGGACAAGAAGCTTGATACAGGGGGTTACGCCCGACGGGGAAGAACTGTTAAGCAAGCGACAATTGCTGACGCAGCATGATAACCCTCCACGCTCCTTCCTTCTCCCGGTTTCCGTTTTGGTTCCCCTCGCGCCGGGCAGTCGACGGTGTCGCGGTACTGTTAAAGAACGGGACGGGTATGCAGTTCGTTCTTGATGTCTGTTAAGGGCGACTGGCAGGCCGGAGTAAACGTCTAAAGCATTTGTATTAGCATGTTTATCCCTGGACGGCTTTTGTTTTCTTTGCTTTGATGGTGGACGGGTAGTTCCCCACTGTGTGGATTTTCGCACAAAGTCTCCACTGTCAAGGTATCACTAAGAAATTTAGGGGAGTATTATCCATACTTATGTTCTGTATGCGGTGAACGCAAGAGTACCAACATTTTGTTTCCGTCAGAACCCTTCCTGTACATGACTAATATAACCTTTTTATGAAACTCCGGCCGACTAGAGTGTAGAACAAATATGCGCGGCATAATTGCAGATCACTTGAAAGGATGTTTTTACATATATGGACCTGATTGTGTTTGAGTGGCACTTGAGGAGTTCATTCAGGTCTTCTGAATGATTATCCATTTTATCAAGTTAGGATCCGTGCTTCCACATGACCTCAACCATGCTCAATGGAATTAGGTATCACATAGCTTGTACCTAAAATTGGATAGACGGCGACCCTTTCGGCTATGTTCACATTTTTTTATGTGTGGGAAACGCGGCGGCCCGAAGATATTTTGTGACAGCTGCTGGTGGGCTTGTTCTTTCTTAGTCATTATCGGCTTCAAAAACATTTTGCACTCTCTTTCTTCTTTCAGTTCGCTGAAAAGAGTAGGGAGACGTATTTTGGAACGTATTCTGCGCTACTTGGGCTCTTTGCTGGGAAATTAAGTTTATTTGTACCTATTGTATTTCAACACCTCGTATTTTTTTTTCACTGTAAATAAGTTGTCACGTTTAATGCAGCGTTAGAGACTATTGTAGTGCAGATTTGTTCCAAGCCTGCACAAAGCGAAAAGCCGCTATAAGACCTTTCTTTGCCTATGCAGCTCTTTTACCAGTAAACGAAAACAAAACTTGACCTCTATTATGCATTCTGTTCACATATTTAGGTTGGTTGGTTTGGTTGGTTTGTGGGGTTTAACGTCCCAAAGCGACTCAGGCTATGAGAGACGCCGTAGTGGAGGACTCCGGAAATTTCGACCACCTGGGGTTCTTTAACGTGCACTGACATCGCACAGCACACGGGCGCCTTGCTTTTCGCCTCCATCGAAAAGCGGCCGCCGAGGCCGGGATTCGATCCCGCATCCTTGGGAACAGTAGTCGAGCGCCGTAACCACTGCGCCACCCCGGCGGGGCTGTTCACATATTTAGGGTACTGCTATTTGGTACGGGGAAATGCCAATATGTCCATTTTGAAAATGCTTTTTCTTCTCCAGGAAAACAATTGCTACGTGTTATTACAAATTCCTTCCATGACACCGCAACCAGCCACATGCGCATAAAATATGAAGGAATTCAAGTCCTTAAACTTTTAGAGTACAGTTTTGCTTGTTTTTATAAAAAGCGGATGGGGGCATGAAATAACCCCTTTTTTTCGAAACGTTTGCCACAAGGCATAAGTTGAGAAAGGGGGAATGGGATGCAGGAGATAGAAAGTTAAAAAAAGGAGTGAAGTCCAGTTGCGCTTATGTATTCGCAGAGGCTGGCAGTGTAGCGATTGTCCATTGTCCATTTCTCATAATCACAATCGCGATTCCACCGCAGGCCCACCTTCATGATTATCCGTTGTCTAATGCGAGTCGTTGATGGACACGTCCACAACAAGTGACGCACATCGCAGACGTCAGGTGCAGTGTCACAGTGAGGGCACCTGTCAGTCACTGGTAGATCTTTATCCCGCCATCGATGTCGAACAGATGGGGTCAGAGCCGCCCCTGCCCGGATCCGGCGCACTGTTACTTCCTCCTACCGAGTAAAACTACGGGGGAGAGGGCGCGAACACGAAGGAATGAGAGCGCGTGTTCGCTGGCGCAGAACTTGCGAATCGGAAACGTGGGACAGGAACGGATCTGGGAGAAGAGGGAAAGGTGGTGGATCGCCTGATGTGTTTATATGCGTCATAGCATCCGCTTGAATATTATGTGGAACGCGAGCGTGGCCGCGGATCCAGTGTATGCGCACAGGACACGGGTACTTTGAACAGAGCAAATGTATGGACTGTGTTATTTGGAATGTGCGTCGAACGGCCTTAAGCTGTTTAAGGGCAGTGAGAGAGTCTGTGTAAAGATGAACTGCATTCAATGTAGGAACTGGCGGAAGGGAATGTATGGCATTGTAACTGGCTTGAAGCTCCAGTGCCAGAGGGGTGCACGTATCCGCGGTATATGTCTCGTGAGTGTTGAGATGCGGATGAGAGGGACTATACACAGAAGTAACTCCTCGCTCTACAGTATGTGATGCATCGGTATATAATATGCACCCTTCAGGCAGATGTGCGGATGATACCGACGGGGAAGCGGTGGGGCGATTGTCCGTGAGCTGGCAGTGCGACCATGGAGGTAGTGTCTTTAAATGATCTAGTTGTAACGACTGTTTGCGAGCTCTGTTTGCCATCCACTGATCAATGAGCTCACTGAGCGTATTTAGCTGGGCGTACTCCTGAAGTACTCGTATGGTTGTTAGGCGGGGAAGATATGTTATTGCACGCATAGCCTCACGATTGATGGCCTCAAGGGAGTCCCCCTGTCTGCGAGTGAGACGTTGAAACTGTGCCTGGTAGATTATACGCGGCTGGAGGACAAAGCGAACAAGCTGGCGGGCCGTGTGAGCACGCGCGCCGCCAGAGCGCATAGCTATGCGACGAATCAGACGTAGAGTAGCGTGAGCGGACGTACGGATGGCTGTCAGCCACGGGGTGCCAGTCCCAGAGGAATGAAGAAGGCCAATAATGCGAACTGTTTGTGCCTGAGGAATCGGGGTATTATCTATCATAAAATTCATAGTGGGAGCTTTCCGTAAGCCAGCTTTATTTCCAATGCGAATGAAACAGGATTTTGTATGTGAAAGAGTTAGACCCAAAGGAGGGAGGCGAAATATCAATACATCCAGCGCATGCTGGAGGGCCGCCTGATGGACAGACGTATCTGGGTGACAGCACCATAAGGTTATATCATCGGCATACGCAAGCACGCGTATAGAAGGGATGGCCTCTAGGGCTCGAACAAGTGGAATGAAGGCCACATTAAATAATGTAGGGGCGAGAACGGAGCCCTGGGGTACTCCTGTGTTTGAGGGGAAGTGACCAAAGGGCTTTCCATGGACACGCACACTGAACGTTGTATTTGTTAGAAAGGCGCGAATGGCGAGGAGAAACCTGCGAGGGAGACCAAGAGTTTGTAGGGATGCAAGAATGGCTGAGTGAAGGATGTTATCATATGCCTTTGTTATATCTGTAGCGATCACTGTTCTAACAAGGTGCGGAGAGTGGTGAAGCACATCAGCAGCCAAGGTAACAAGACCGTCCTCCGTTCCTATTTGCGGGGGAAGCCAATTTGGGATTCTGGATAAAAATCATGGGATTCCAACCACCACGATAAGCGAGTGGCGAGAATATTTTCGTAAAGCTTGCAGATTGTTGGCGTCAGGGAAATTGGACGCAGGGCCGAGAGGGATACTGGAGGATGACCTGACTTCGGTATTGAAGCAACAATAGAATGCTCCCACTCGTCTGGCATGACACCAGAATGCCACACGTCATTCAATGCATCAAGCAGGGCCTGCAAAGCAGTCCCTTCCAAGTTGCGGAATAAGGAGTAAGGTATGCCGTCGTGCCCGGGAGCAGAGTTAGGTTTGAGGCGTTCAATGGAGGCCAGCAGCTCTGCCATGGTTCGGTCAGAAGTAATCGCATCGGGGGGTACGGTAACCGGTAAGCAAGGTGGAGAAGTTGAGGTGGAATCATAGTGGGGAAAAAACTGTCTGGCAGCCTGTTTTGCAAATGTGTCCTCATCTACATTCATCGTAAGGCGAATGCTCTCTGTGTATTCAGAAACTTGAGAAGAGCGCTCCATGGCGTGAAACACTCGCCAAAGTTGTCGATTATCCTGCTTGGAGAACAGGCGCTCACACCATGAAGGCCAACGTTGCCTTCCTAGACACTTTTCATACCGCCTCGCACGTGCGGTAGCCTGGTGAAGAGCGGGAATAGCCGATGGGTCATCGGGGTTACGAGCAGCATAATGATCCGCCTGGCGACGCAGAGCCCAACGATTCAGGAGGTGGATGTCCGGGTTTGGCTCGTCTTCATTTACAGTGGTGGTAATCGTGCTGGATGCAAGAACAGCAGACAGAGTAGACAATGCTGATGATGGGGTGAAATCAGATAAGCGATTGTCTGCGCGTACAGAGTCCCATGATGATATTCGTACGCTACGGCGTATTTTACGTATCCGCGCAGGACTGAGAGAGATAAAGATAGGACTGTGATCACTACCTCAGGTATCTGGTTCAACAGCCCAACGAGGGCTACCAGGGCCGAACCACCAAGTCAAATCAGGTGAATAAGGCCCTCCTCGTGGACGGGTAGATGTATGCGGGTGGTTTAAAAGATGCAAAGAATTATCTGAAAAGCTGCTCTGGATGTGTGCACCCCTGGGAGAGTCCGATGGGTAACCCCACGAGGTGTGTGCGCCGTTGAAGTCTTCACCGACTAGAATAGGGATACCCGAGTAGGTAGAACGCAGAAAATGAACCCATCCAAGATTAGGAGATGCAGAACCAGGACGGCCATAAAAGGAAACTAGTATAAGTGACGTGCGTACAGGCTTAACTAGGAGTGCAACCACCTCTTGGCGTGTGTTACACCCCCGTGAAAGGTCGATCGGTGTGTGGGGAACTGAAGTGTGAATATAAATTGCAGATTTACTTGGGCTGAGGAAAGAGGTGATACAACGGCGATCAGGAATGGAAGGTGAATGGTAAGCGCAGAATCCTGAAAGGCGAGGAAGTGAGTTATGCTCTTGAAGCAAGAAGGCCCACGCCTTTAGCCTTTTGTCGCGAAGACGGATGTTCACTTCAGAGGCCTTATTCGCAAAGCCTCGACAATTCCACTGCACCACCAGAGGCAGTGCATTATCCATTGCGAGGCCGAAGAGCTTCTACGATGAGGGAGGTCACCTGCTCATAAGGGCTAATATTTTATCCACTGTCGGGGTATTCGGGGTTAACGGGTTGTCTGCACGTGATTGGGGTTTGATGCTTATTGGAGGTGATTCATCTGAAATCTTATCACGAGGTATTATAGTTCTTCGAGAGGGGTGATAGCGACGCTGTTCTCGGAGCTGGGTGAGTTCGTCTAGACGTTGGCGAGCCTCTGCAATGGCAATGTCTAAAACACCATCTTCATCTGCGGCATCCACATGTGATTGGTGCACTGGCCATTTTGGTGTACCATTTGATCCACGAGGGTGAGTCGCGTGTGCGTATGAACAATGTTGAGAAGACGTATGATGAGCAGGTGGGTCAAGTAAAGGATGTGCAGGGAAGTCGGTTTCGTCACATGTAAGAGCAGCGAAGCGGTTACTTGTAGGAATATCTGCTTTTCCAGGCGGCTTGCGCGACGGCCTCGTTCGCTTCTTCTTTGGACAAGCGGGGTAGCGCATGTCATGGTCCGCCGAATTGCATAGGGCACACAGCGCTAGTGGTTCATTCATGTCGGCTACAGCTGCCGGATTAGGGCAGATATTTTGCATGTGCCCTTCTTTATGGCAGTAATAGCAAAATATACGACGAGGTCGGAAGGGCTGTGGTTTGATAATCGCACCATAATAGGTTAGGTACTCAGGCAAAGTCAACGGGCCTTGTAGGGTGAGTAGGTATGAACCCCGGCGCCCCAGAGGCCGTGCTTGCAACACTGTGTGAGTTGAACAGCGAATGTTTCCTCGCACCTCCTCAGAAAGACTTCTGCTGTCGACATGATAAACGACGCAGCGGAGGGTGTCAGGGCCAGAGGCAAAATATATTTGCACTGGGATATGCTCATTCGCATCCACGGGAATTTGAGTAACTTCACACATTTTCTGGGCGTCCACCAAGGATGGACGACAAACCCACAGTAGTTAGTAGAACCTAGAGCTTGGTCAATTGTGGCTTGGATACACCGGGGAGGGATAGTAGTTATATCAAAGCGCAATGTAGGCTTGATGGTGACGCAGAACGAGTTAGCAGCAAGTGGAATCGAGGCTCGCTTCACTGGCGGCATCTGTGCTGGTTTCAGGGGCTGACACGCTGTAGTTGGCCTTGGAAGGGAAGACTGAACCGGTGCGACGGGCACAGTTCCTTGAGGGAAGGTTACAGGCACAGAGGCGGCGGAGCAACCCACGGGATAAGCCGAAGTCGTTCAATCCCCGTATTGTGCAGCTAGTGGCACAGAACACGCCTTATACTTCAAGAAACACTGAAATGTTTTAGGTCTCCAGGTGTAAAACAAACTATGGCTTTGTTATGTGGAAATATATGCCGCCAAAGCGTTTGAATACTGCCTTTATAGAAACCTAAACAATCTTATATTTCTTCTCTCCAAGGAATGTTCAGTGCTTGAGCTGCATTGATAAGAAATGCGTTCTGTCAACCATTCATACTTATTAGCTATTTTTCCTTCTCATGTATATAATTTCTCCTATATCGCAGTACTGTCTGCTATGTAACGCTTGAATTGTTTGTTCTATACCGTATGAACTGCGGCTTTTGTCATCCTCGACTTTTACGCCAGGCGAAGCCCGTCAAGCAGTCATTGCAAACTGATTTTTTTTTTAGTGCGTCACACCACGCTTTTTGAAAACAAAAGTGGAATAAACATTCATTCATAGATTCATTGATTTATTCAATAATTCATTCATTCACCGTGTCTTATTGATTCTCTTTATTGATAATAAAAAGGCCACAAAATAAGGGCTCACCTTGCTTATGTGTATATGTAGAGGCCAGAACGAAGCAATTTCTTTGATCAACGTGTTGTAACCGGTAGTAGTGTGGTCCTACGCAGGGCAACAGGATAAAATAGATAGTTAGGCATTTATACCTGACGTGTGCTCAAAACTAGGAGGACACATAAGAAAGAAAATATTTCACCAGTAGCAATGTGTTCCTCCTCTGGCTGGAAGGTAATAACTGCTTCTTTCCCGGGCCCGGGGAAGGTTGATATGCTTGCTGTGTACAGGTGGGTAGACCTGTCCGTGCAAAGACAATATATACAAAGTTTTAATGGTAGAATGAATCAAACTTTTCAGTAGAGGTTGCACAATTTTTTTGCAGTTAGTTTGCAGGAAATGACCGCACAGCTTGGAGTGCATATTTGTGAAAAGGTTTACTGAGACGACTGAATTACACGATATCAAAGACTTTAAGTCTGTACTTAATATATTGTCAATTCGCGGTATCACAATTCGCGTCTCAGCAATGTAGGCGCCGGGTAGAAAGTAGAACACACTCCAGCTGCCACCTTTCCTTATGCTGCTCAATAGTGTGTTATAAGCACCAACAGGATAAATTTGCATGTTTTAGTTCGTACTTCGTGTAACACTTTCCGATTTTTTCTCCTGGCTCATAGGTTGATAACACCGTTGCTTTATTCTGCATAATGAGCAGGAGATATGATACTTGCCGTGGAAGAAACTCCCCTTCGTTAAATCTCTCTACAAAGCTTTCAGCTGCCCGGTTTTCAATAGGTTAACGATGAAGTTCATTTTTGTGAGCTTGATACAATTTCTGATACTTGGTCAGGACAGTCCTTAAGTATGCAGGCTTACTATGGCCCTTTGGCAAATACGTGATCCAATTCTGGCTTAGAATTTTAGAAGTTACTTAGCACACCTAATAAAATAAGCGGCCTGTATAAAGAATACAAAAGTAGGGTTCATTGTGTTACATGCACTATGAAGTTAGATAACCTGTGGAAATCTCGCATAAGTGGTTTCATGCCCATGTGATTTTGCGAGGGTGCAGAAGCAACACATTTCATTCTAAGTAAATATTATTCGATAAACTATGAGTAACGAAATTCAGCCATAATAGTTCAGCGCACGCAGCCTATTTTAAGTCTACAAGAATATGTCCACGCTGATGCAATAAGTAGCAGCCTCATTCTCCTTTTCTGTTTGCGCAATTAAAAAAAAAGACTTATACATGCACGGAAGAGAAGACAGTCAGGACTCAGAATAATGTTTTGTAGTGGCCCCGTATGATCGGTGCATGGTCGATTACAGTAACTGAAATGGGCTCAAGTGATCTTCTAATGAGGTATGATTTTTAGTACAGTTACGCTGGCTGCATTCAGCGATTTCAGCCTTTGACGTATCATCACCATGCGGACTATACCCGCTGCAGAGCAAAAGCCTCTCCCATACTGTTCCAATTACCATAGTTCCTAGCGAGCTGTATTTAAATGACCCTTGCAAAAGTCTTGAGCTCTTCCCCCACCTAACTTTCTGCGGAGCCCGGCTTCGCTCGCCTTTCTTTGAAATTCAACTCGTTATCCCCAGTGACAATAATTAAGCGTCCTTCGCATTAAATTTTCTTCCCATTTTTTGATCTTTACTAGAATGTCACCAACTCGAGTTTATTCCCTGAGCAATTTTCCACGCTTCCTATCGCTTAACGCACACCTGCCAGTTTTGTTCAATAGCACTCACTGTTGTCCTTACTAAATAAAACTCTTGTCATTATCTTCGAAATTTTAGCGCTGTAGGATAGTACGGGTAAGATAAAACTGCTATATATTTTCCTCTTGAGCGATAACTATAAACTGCTACTCATGATATGCGAGTATTTGAAAAATGCATTTCATCTTAATCTAATTCTCCTAGTTATTTTCCACTTGCGGTCCAGATCTGCGGCTACTCCCAGTCCTATGTAGTAGACATATTTCCCTATCACTTCCAGATCTGCTCCACCTATCTATCATAAGCTGCTGCCCTTTTCGGTGCTTGTTTACCATTGTCCCAATCTTCTACTTGTGAAATTTTGCGCCTACCTTCCTCTTTTTCCTATCTAGGCCATTAATCATTCCTTTCAATGCGTCCCCTGAATTGTTAGCAAGGCAATGTAGTCAGCTAATCGCAGATTAATGAGCTAATCTTCGTCAACTATATTTCTAAGTTTTCCGATTGCATTTCTTCAATACATCCGGTAATCAAGCGGTGGCCAGTGCTTAGGAGATCGTGTCTACTCACCTAACACCTTGCTTTATGGGCATTTTACTGCTTTAGTTATTCAGTAACAATTGCTTTAGTAACATTGTGTACAAGTAGTCATGCATGCAATAAATGTTATTTTTCAATGAAACCGCCGAGAGCAGATATCGCGGACTCCACACGCTGTCAAAACCGACCGGAGACAGTGATAAGGTTAAAGTTCGGTGCTTTCGCCATTGTATAAAAAATAGCGCCTCCTAGGGACGCAATGGTGTTGTGTGTGTGCCTATTGGAGTCCCTCGCAACCACGTCCCGTACGTAACAGTCCATTGGGTTGATATCTGGGAAGCTGGGAGGCCACATGCTTGGAGTGATATGGTCGTGGACGTCTTCAGCCATCCATTATTGGGTTGTATGGGCTGCGTCGAATGGCGCAGAGCCCCGTTGAAAAACATATGGTTCCAGAAGTATTCCAAGGCTTCACAACAGTGTTCAGCACCTCAATGGAATTACCACAATTTCTTCACTGCTAGCTCAATGCGCCCAGGACCATCACTGCTGCTGTAAAGTTTATTCTCATCCCAGTTTTAACTTTCTCGGGGCGTTTACATGGCCACCTATCATTTCTGCTGTTCAGCTTGTGGTTCTGGACGAAGCTTTTTACACCAGAGAGAAACCACAGCATTGCAGTCTCCTCTGGATGTGCAAATTTGTTCAAGAGGTGCTTAGCTGTGCTCAGACGGTTCTTCTGGTTTTCTCAGACATGAACTGTCCTCTCCGCTCAGCATAGGACTTGTAGCGAAGGTCCTCATGACCCGTGAATCTGACAGTGCCCTCGTAAACCTTCACCTCTTTGGCGATGGCTTTTATCGAGCTGCCAGGGTCTTCATCAATGAAAGCTTGGACGCGACTAGTGAAAGGGAGTCAGAACGACAACAATGTAGTTTCCTTTTCGAAACTGCGGCCACATCACCCTTGGCAGTCTCTACTTCTTTCCTAAATTTGAAGACAATGATTGGGCAACATTCAAAAATGTCACAATATTTTAAGTTTTTGACGTCCCCTTTCAATGGATTAAAGTAGTGTTACTGTTCTTCACTAGGAAGCAGCATGCCTCCCTATGTGAGCCCAGAAAATATTTAATGTCCCAGTGTGAGTATATCACTTTTTAAACATTTTCATATCGTACGGTCGTGGCGTAAAAACATAATGAAAAAATGCTCTTAGTTATCACCAAGAAAGAAAAACCCAAAGTGAATAGTTTACAACAAAATTTAAAACGCACTTTGCGCTACAAGTAGCAGGGCAAGGAGGCATTGCTCTTACACCTGTCGTTAGGAGTTGTTCTCGGACAGCCGAAGTAAGCGTCTCCTTTCTCTCGACGCGCGGCGTCTCGCGTCAGCGTCGTTAACTGTTGCAGGCAGGTACCTCCCAGCATACCTTCCTATGTAAGCCTAGAAAATATTTAATGTCAGGTGCCAGTATGCGAGGGCCGCTAAGCCTTTTCGTTCGCTTTCATTGTACATGCCTGCATCGGCGTGCACATTAGGCTTGCGGAATATCGTGTCCCTCATGTCCTCAATATGTCCCTCTCTGCATCGATTTCTGCTGCAGTGATGCACAGCCTGTAGGCTGGATATGTACTCTGTGGCAGTCGCCCAGTGCGCACTTGTAAACCTGGCTGCCTCGCTGGACAGCGGCCATCTTGGGCACCGTGTTCGGCTGCTCGCGAGGTACTACACGCGAGCAGCTTCGCGCTTGGTACGTGCTTCGGATCTTGATGGTATTCGAGCGCTGTCGCAAACTTAGTGGGATGTGCGGTTTTGACTGGGAGCGCGGCTATAAGTGGCCTCGTCCTTTCCTTTCGAACGGATTCAGCGTCGACGCAATGCAGCTTCTTTCAGCCACTTACAGCTTTCTGCATGATGCCGCCAAACCACTTTTACGGGAAGCGTTAGCGACAGCGGAGCTCGTGGCTCCCTATGTGCACTCGACATGCCCCAGCGTCTCCAATTGCCGGAATGAATGTCGCATGCCCTTCAGAAACGAACACTTTTCGGGAATCACCAGCAAAACAATTAGCTTCGGTTCAGCTTGTGGTTAAACTTGGAGCAATGCGAGAGCTATCTGCATGACTACACTTAGGTTCGGCTTCAAAGTAAAGACATGGCTTTGGCACATAGTAGTTTACTCTATGGTTTCAGATTTATGCTATAGGAGAATAACTTCACGTATAAGCACCCCTTGCCTCTCGTCGTTGATCATTCTCATTAGGGCTTAGCAGATTCTAGCGGTATGACATCGCATCTGCGTCGAACGCCGGGCACACCACCGTCACAACACAACGTTCGAACAAACCTTTTGTCCTAGCAACTCGCTGTGATCGTTCGCCTCTACCAACTACAGTTATCTGTCTCTTCTACTTCTTTTTCTTCTTCTTTTTCTTCTCCCTCTACGGACAAGCAATGACAGGAACTGCGAAATGGCGAGATTGTGGCTAATGTAGCTCTTGCTCCAGAGCTTCCAAAAGCACCCACCGTTCTACCTTCTTCGCAGTCGCGTATCCATCGTGTCGCAGCTGTAGTATATGCGTGGTGTGTTCGTGCTACACGCGAATTCTCCTCCCCTAAACTTACCAGCCCGTATGCTTCGGAATAACTTTGCCTGCAGGATTACCGACAGAGCCTATAATGACTCAGTTTTGTTTGGTCGTCACTTTTTAGGTCTATTGATAGCGCGGCGCGGCTCCATTCTAAAGACATATCCTTCATGTTCCCATCTTTATTATCTAAGCTGCGCTGCCATTTGTTAGAACGAGAAATATCTCACAGTATATTATAAAAGTGTAATGTGAATATTAGAGCATTCTGCTATGTGTAAAGGCTCAAAGCACCAACTACTGTGTGAAAAAACGGATAAATCCTATTACTCACACTTGCCTTTCCGTTGGAAACGTTCTCAAGGTATATGTTGCTTTTTCTAAATCTCAGCACAATGGAATTCAGTTCTATATCTTCTATATAGTGCGTCGCTGATGCTTGCTCTGAGACTCGTGCGAGTTTTTATCTGGGTGGAGAGCTTCAACGTGCAAATGAAAACCGTTTCCCGCAACGTCTTACCGTATACGCTCGCACCACACCTGTCGTGTATTTTGTTACCCGAGTTGTTCGCTCTATATGCCTCTATAGCCCTTAGAATTTTGCCAAGACCACTTCGGTCTACTTTCAGCCTGCAGAATATTGTTGAATCTTGTATTTCTCTAAACTGCTGAAAATGTGTTATTGTAGCAAAAGATAAACTGGCCACAGGCTCGTGTTTCGCCGTGCCTGTCCGTGCCTGTCCGAAGAGCGAAGAAAGAAGAAAAGAGGTTTGGTTTAGCGTGTGGTTAAAACTGCAGTTACGCGAGACCTATCAGCATGGCTACGTTTAGGTTCAGCTTGAATGTAAAGAAATGGCTTTTGCACATAGTAGTTTACCCCATGGTTTCAGCTTTATTTATGCCATATGGGGCACTTTGGACCACTGAAGTGCGATGAGACGAAAGCGCCCGTTGCGGGGTGGTCCGAAGCCCTCCACTGCGGCCCTTCTTTCTCTCCCTTTTTCACTCGCGCGTGAGCTACCAATCAACATATATTGTTACGGGCGTGGAAGAAGAAGCGAGCACTGGCGCGGGCAGGCGCGCTCGCGCTAGGTCCGCCATCTTTCATTAAATGTCATCTACCATCGCCATCAGGCATGTCCTGTTTCCTTTCATCATCGGCTTGCCGCCCCGTAACATTTTGGTTGGAGGCGCGGGGTTCGTCATCACCTCTCATCATCCTGGCCCGGAGCTTGAGCGTCCTGTGTCTTCTTGCGCCGTCGGCAGCGGGTTCCTGGGACGACGCATCGCCTGGCGGTTCCCCAACCAGCCGGACCCGACGCGACATCGCCATTATCTACCCCCCGCCCTGACCACAAGACACGAAGAAAGACAAATAGCCCGTCTTTCCGACCCTCAGCGGTCCGAGATACCACGAACAAGCAAGGAGACAACATAAGACACAGCGCGTGAAAGACCTGACCAAAGAATTCGAACGACCCGATACGCCGACCATACGAACCCACCGACCCGATACAAGACTACACGTGAAAACATCGCCCCGCCTGTGTCGTTTGATGTGTGCCTGGGACCCAGCTGTCAAATCCTAGCGACCACTGCAGCGAAAGCTTCCTGGGCCAGGATTCATCTGTCATACTAAGTGGCACGGGCCGAGGCTCTTTATTTTTCTTTCCTTTTCTGCCTCAACATAACATATGTCATCATGGTGGCAAGTCGTTACCTCCTTTCTCTTCTGTCTTCACCGATCCACACAAGAGCATCGTCATGTCATACATCTGATCAACTTTGACTCCTTCTTCGTCCAACCGATCGGGACGATCGCTCGGTGGCCCCGAGTAGTGTTACGGGCGTGGAAGAAGAAGCGAGCACTGGCGCGGGCAGGCGCGCTCGTGCTAGGTCCGCCATCTTTCATTAAATATCATCTACCATCGCCATCAGTCATGTCCTGTTTCCTTTCTTCATCGGCTTGCCGCCCCGTAACAATATAAAGCCCCTCTTTAACCGTGCCCTATGAAAGTGCCTGCGTGGCCTAGGGATAACGTGAATGCAAGGGTTTTGACAGGCTTATTGTGATATGGCTCTCCCATATGAAAGGAGAGGCCAGAGTTGGCGGCTCCCGCCAAACGTAATGTTATGACTGCAAACGTACTACTCAGTCATGTCATCTGCCAGCTACCGCCTCCAACAACTTCTTTTTCGATCTTCGGACAGTCACGGACAGGCCCCAGAGAGGTACGGACAGGCGCTGCAAAATGGCGAGACTGTGGCCAATGCAGCTCTCGCTACAAAAAGAAGAGGAAGAAGTAGAAGATGACAAAGAAGAACAAGAAGAGGAAGACGAAGAAGAGAGTAATGAGAATAGTCAACGAGACAAGGGGTGCTCGTACGTGAAGTGATTCCCCTTAGGGACCGGGCGCCCGTTATATGGCACCACCGTCGCCTCGGTGGAACAGCGCCGCCTGCACGGGAGTGCCTAAACAGCGGAATGCCGAGGTAGCTGAGCGGCGCAGTCGTTTCTGTTTTTTTTTTTTTTTTTTGTTCTGCGAGGCGGTTTTGAGCCTGTCTCTACCCGTCGTTTTGCGGTGTGGCTTTGAGAGATTTGAGCTGCTTTGAGTAATCGCAAGGAGTATTTTTTGACCGGGAAATCTTGAAAAAGAAAAGGGCCGTTCTCGGCAGGGCGTGAGTGTTTTCTTTTTTTTTTTTTTGAAAACGCCCGGCGCATGGTATTTTGGTTATTTACTCGAAAATGCCGCACGCGTGATTTCACTATGCGCTAGGAAGAAACCTGCCTGAAGATCAAATACCGCCGAGCCGTGTAGCCGTGGCGCCGCAGTAGTGGTAGTTGTAAAGGTCAGCGTTCAAGTAAACTGACAAAGATGCTGCACCTGTCTTTTTTGGTAATAGCTAGGCTCAAACGATTCAGAGTAGAATAATAGCAAATGACATTCCAATTTCAACCTTGCAACGAGAGCTGTAAAAGGAGAAAAATAAACAAGCAAGACAAAAGTAGGATCCTATTTATGGTTGGAATAGCAAACACACATATACTTCCAGGACTTCCTGCACAATTATGCTACAATAGCTCGCTGAAAGCAGCCTTGAGACTATCAAAATTAATCATAATATAATTCAAATGAGTAATACCACCTCAGCATCATTTTTACATATACGACAATGCTCTTGTTGAACACGTCGGATCTGCTACATATAATTGACTTAGAAAATCTTATACTATACATGCCTTTCTCCCGACATGCTGCGGGGGTTGTGAAAAGAAAAAAAGAATTAAATTTCCTGCTAGCGTTCTCTTAGCGTAGGAAGTTCAATGCGATTGACCGCACCTGCCTTGGACATCTGAAGGCAATAGTCCAATACTGTCAAACTGTTAAATACAATCGAAAAAAAAAAAACACACACTGTGATGTGTTGTAAGATAAGCCACCGACAACTAAGATAGCGTTCTATTGTTAAATGAATCCCTCTGATGGCTCGCTCGCTAAGGTGGTCTACTTTCTCCGCATACCACGAACTTGCGGGGCCGATACCTAGCTGACCTCGATACCTGATGAGTGTGAGGGGACAGAACCATGTAGGTAGTTTTCTATTTGCACGTAAAGGAACCCGGATAACTGAAAACCATTCCTTTTACAACTTTGTCAGTGCAGCTTGCCGGACTGCGGCTAAATCTGTTTACATTGGCCATATAAGCAATTTCTGAGAGAGGTAACGGTCTTGTCATACTACACCACAATCAGGAAATCTCACGCTCACTAAAACGCCGATGAGAAACACATGTATTTAAGCGGGCCAGGGAATAGGCACTGCTGAGAAAATACGTAAAGCCGTGTCAGGTGCAACGTGAATGCAAAAAAAAAAACTGCTGCATGGCCTTCGAAATAAAAAAAAATGCTACGTTTATGCTCGTTTCCACACATTAAATTGTATTCTTTTTCGTGTTCGACTTTTATATGACGCCGATAGCAGATTTTGTGACCATGCGGTGTTGATTGAGCTGTGCAATGAGTGATCTTATTAGGCGAAATGGGCATGCCACAAACAAATGTTAACGAATTCTAAGAGTATCAACGCAGAGCTCTCAGCGCATTTTCATTGGTTGACAAACGAAAAGAGGAAAAATGACAAGATTATGCTAATAGGAATTGTTCATGTCTCCTACAGAGAAAAAAAGTAAATTATCCTTGACCATGTCAGCGAAAGTATCTGCACAAACATTGTCTCTGCCCATCACTGAAGATCGTAATGCAGCCCGAACGACGATGGTGGAGCTGCCTTTTCTTTTTCCGTGCTGGGGTTTTCTTGTGCACAGGCGGGGAAATGCTAGCGTTGTAACTTACGCTGTTGGGTTACTTCGATTTCCAGTTGTCAATAAAGTGACTACAGATGTAGGAGTGCGGCTTCGACTCCGAGACTCTCGCCGTCACTCCTGGGGAACAAAAGGCACAGAGCATTCGGCAGCAAGCGGAATTTTAAAAATTCGGCACTTTCCATGACCAAACAGTAACCAAATACGTAGATTCGTGCCTTTGCCTTTCATAGAACCATGCTTAGGTCACCCGCCACTCATGCTTCCGTGGAAACCCGTAGAAATGAATCGACTTAAAAACGTCCTACGAGTTTGCGTAGCTGCCAGTGGAGCCAACAACGCACCACGTTTCGCCAGCCTGGTTTGGCCAGACTTCATTTCACTGGACATATTCGCCCAACTAGCCCATCTTTCTGTTCTCTTGAGGATATATTCCCGCACAACGTCATCTAAACCTTAGGATTTCCCATTTCCACACAAACCAACGACAAACAGTACGCTCCAATGCGCTGGCAATGCGCTGGCCGGGGCCGGCGCATTCCGGTGATTGAGCTATGCGCCGAGAGGCGGCGCCACCCGTTCAGCTGCCCGGTCCCTATAGCATTAATAAAGCTGAAGTCATAGAGTAAACTACTATTTGCAAAACCATGTGCTTTCTTTCAAGCCAAATCTAAGTGTAGCCATGCATATTGCTCTCGCGTAACTCTAGGTTCAACCACATGCTAAACCACAGATAATTGTTTTCTTCAAATGGGGGGGGGGGGGGGG
>JAJIZL010018082.1:0-61882 GCA_023969395.1 Amblyomma maculatum | reverse complement strand
ATTGCACACGCCACCGCTGGTGGTGGACGACGGCTGTTGTTGCGGCGTGCGTCTTTCTTTCCCTCTTCCTTTTCTTTCTTATCTATATTCTCTTCTCTCTGCACGAGGCACCGGAGGTGGCTCAGCTGCAGAGCCAGTAGCAGGCCCGTGCATTTTCTTTTCTTTCTTCCTACAGCCACAAAAACAACAACAACGCCTCCAGTAGACTCTCACAAAAGATGGCGATGCCTCCAGCGAGTGCAGCCGAGCGGTGGAATGAAAAGCGAAGGCTGCGGCGTGCTGCAGAGAGCCCAGAAGAGCGGGAAGAATGTTTGGCCAAGGAGCGTGCTCGGCATGCGGCTCGGCGACAGCGATGCTCCACTGATACGAGCAACGCTTCCACTAGTATGGACAGCGAGTCTAGTAGTACATCGACACGTTTGGAGCGTTGGAATGCCTCTAGGCGACGGAAGCGTGCCGAAGAAACCCCCGAACAACGAGAGCAGCGACTTGAAAAGGAACGGAAAACACGGCGAGAAAGAACAAGGAAACGACATGCCCTAGTTTTATGCGATGGGAAAACATTGTGCATTCCAAGTTTAAACCGTGTAAAAGCACGTGTAACCAAGGAAAGAAACGTTTAGCCAAGTGTAACCATGGAAAGCCGAGTTTAGCAACTCATATGCTTCGCATCTGACCAGGCTTAACCAAGCTAAGACTCAGCCATTTTTCTCTATTTTCTCTTCTGTCTGCGCGGGGCAGTGGAGGTGGCTCAGCTGCAGAGTCAGTAGCAGACCCGTGCATTTTCTTTTCCTTCTTCCTACAGTCACAACAACAACGTTTTAACGCGATAGCGTTAAGGGCCCCGTGTCGCAGAAAAGTCGGTGTCGTCGTCGGCGGCCACCATCCCGCGTTACCTGGCGTTGACCGCGAGCCAAAAATCTCGGAAGCATTATTAAATAAAAACGTGTAGGAAAAATCGCCGACCTGAGGAATCGAACGTGGGCCTCCGGAGTGCGAGACGAGCATGCTAACCACTCTGCATGCCAGGTTTTTTTTTATATCCTGGCTTCTGCAAGACAACACAAATACACACAAGACATTGATATAATAGGCCTGCCAGGGGCTGGCTTCGACGTTCTAAAATTCCTTCAGATCCATCAAAGGCTCTAACTTTTTATCATCGACAAACTTCATAATCTCGATAAACCAATGGAGAACTTCATGGAAAAAAATTCGTGCAGGACGCGCATCCGGATCACAGTGATATCCTGCCATGCGTGAACGCCATATACTGTAGAGGCCCATTAGCATGATTGAATCACATGCAAAGTTTTACCAAACCAAACCAAACCCCCTCCTCATTTTGCGTGGGTATATATCGTATTCCATAAGGATTAATTGGTTGGTTTGGTTTGGGAAAACTTTATTTCCCACAGTAGGGGTCCCGGAGGACACTCGGCTAGGCGCCAGGTGTAGAGGGCAGCTCCCACGTCGGCACAGAGAGCCCGAAGCTCTCCGCCGCCGCGCGGGCCTCCTGGACAGCCAGAAGCTGATCATGCAGTGAAGCACTTTTTAACACTTTGTCCCAAAGTTCCTTGTTCTTGGCGTAGGCGTCGCTCGATGCACAACCACACAGCATATGGTTTAAGTCTACACGGTCACTGCACCGTTCACACACATGCTGTCTCTCGTAGTCTGGGTCGATGCGCTTCATGCGCCAGGGGTTGGGGTATGAGTTCGTTTGGAGCAAACGTAACGTGACTGATTGGCTGCGGGTTAATTTCTTATCCGGGAGGGGAAATGCTCGTCTGCCTAGATAAAAGTGCTTAGTGAGCTCGTTGTACGTGAATAATTGATCTCTGTACTCGATATGTGGAGTAGCCGGGGAAACCGGAGGGACGCGGTCGATGAGTCCTCGCGCCGCCTCGTGTGCGATCTCATTGAGATTCCGCAGGCCGCCCCCTAAGCTGCCCATATGTCCCTGGAACCATATGATAGAGTGATCGGTGACGTTACTTCCGCCCAAGATCCGTAGCGTCTTCTCGTCTATTCCGCCCTTGGCGAAAGCTCGAGTGGCTGCTCTAGAGTCATACAGTTGTGAAGTTCGAGTCTTTTAGAGCTAGTGCTATCGCTGCTTGTTCAGCTACCTCTGGCTTCTTCGTGTAAAGTGTGAGTGAGTTGCGCGTACGCCCGTGTCCGTCGACTACTGCTACCGAGTAGGCATGCTTTCCCGGTATGTGCGCTGCATCCACGAAAGCTCTCTGGTCGGGAAACTGTGCCGCGTCCACAGCGAGGACTTTGGCGCGGGCGAGCCTTCTTCCTCGATTGTGGATCGGGTGTACGTTTCTTCGGAAGGGGGACACTTTGATTGCTTCTCGCACGACTTTAGGTAACTGCAGGACGTTGTCTCTTACTACTATGGTGTTCAGGCCGAGCTTAACTAGAATCTCTCTGCCCGCTTCGGTGCTTGATAGGCGTGCAATCTGTGCCGTGTGCTGTGCCTTGATGATTTCGGCAAGGGTATTGGGCACTCCTAGCTGTAAGAGTAGTTCAGTGGAGGCATTATCGGGGAGCCCCAACGATGTCTTGAAAGCTCGGCTTATGTGTACTTCAAGCCTTCTCTGATGTTCTTTTTTCCAGTTGAGTATTGCAGCCACGTATGTGATGTGACGGAGTACAAAAGCATAGACCATTTGAATAGCATTGTCCTCGCTCAGTCCCCTGTGCCTATTCATGATGCGCCGAAACGTCCGGATCGCGTTTGCAATCTTGATCGTGATGTTGTCAAGCATCGCCCAGTTGGACCCGTTGCTTTGGATGATTAATCCTAGAATTCGTATTTTATCGACCGTGGGTATGCGATTTCCATCCCTGTCGTGTATCTCTATGCATGGTGTGTGGTGTCGGCGCCAGTCGTTGGACGGGCGCCCTGGTCTTGAGGGGTGGTAGATGAGTAGCTTGGATTTTCTAGAAGAGCAGCGAAGTCCCATTGGGGCAAGATGGGCCTCGGTAACCGTGATGGCTTCTTGCATGCGCGCTTCCAATTCCGCATCGCTGCCACCGGTGCTCCAGATGGTAACATCGTCTGCGTATATGGTGTGCTCCACATCAGCGATTTCACCCAGTGCGCGAGAAAGCTTTGTCATCGCCAAGTTAAATAAGAATGGTGAAAGTACTGAGCCTTGTGGTGTTCCCTTATCGCCCAGATTAAAGCTCTCCGAGACGTGTTCGCCTATCCGGAGAGTGGCCGTTTGATCCTGCAGAAACGCCTTGACGTAGTGGTAGAAGCGTGTTCCGAGATTGTGGTCAGATACGGCTTTGAGGATGGCTTGATGTTGGATTTTGTCAAAAACTTGCTCCACGTCGAGTCCCAGTAGCGCCTTGGTGTCTCGTGTGGGGCGATCCAACAGAATTTTCTTGATTCGTAGCATAGCGTCTTGCGTTGAGAGACCTGGCCTGAAGCCAATCATATTGTAAGGGAAGTACTCCTTTTCTTCTACGTATTCCGATAGTCTATTCAGGATGACGTGTTCGGCTAGCTTTCCTAGGCAGGACGTCAGTGAGATCGGCCTTAGGTTGGGCAGGCCCAGCGGCTTGCCCAGTTTTGGGATGAGGACCGTATTGGCATGCTTTCACTCTGCAGGTAGTTGGCCAGTTTTCCAGACTTCATTGATTGGTTGGGTTAAGAACCTGAACGAGTCATCCTCTATGTTTCGGAGAGCCCGATTTGTGATACCATCGGGGGATTAATTGGTAAATCGTTCTTTATGGTTCTTTGTAGTAGGTCCCAAAAATAAACCCCTTCCCAACAGTGAAGAAATACATAATCTATCGTTTCTGGCTGTTTACAAATTAGGCAATATGCGCCCCACGGAAGAAATAAACCTTTTTCTTGCAAAAACAATTTGACTGGCAAAGTTCCAGTGTGCAACTTAAAAAAGAAAGTTTTAGCCGAAGCCGGCACCTTCATTCTCTTTACCCTCTTCAGTACATTCCTGCCAGGGCCTCCCCTGTATATGGCGCTATAGATGGGCTCCGGAAGAACAACGTCACACTAATCTTTGTACAACTTTATCTTTTTCACAGTTGATAAATATTCTTTTGAAAATCTTGCAGAAAGAAATTGCTCACTGAGAACAACTTCTCTAAAGTACCCAAAAATACCTCCCGTGTAATATGGGAAAGATGCAGCCGCACGAATTTATTTAGAAGTGTCAAGGATGGCGGCGTGGCCTAGGGCACCTTTTTTGGAGGAAAATTGTCGGCAGATTTCTGTTCCTGCGTGACGTTCGTGATCCATTTTTGTTCACTGTCTAAATTTGGCTTGGATGTGCACTGCCCGATTTTGATGTGCCGCCACGCCAGCTAGATGGTTTGAAATGGACAAAGGCGCGTCTATTGATTGCGGTGTTGTCTCAAAAATGTCCCTTAGAGAAGTGTATTGTGGCGTATAATAATAATGATGAGCATGTAAATTACAGAATTACAGAACACGCCTTTAAGCGAGTGGCAAATTACTTTTCCGCTGTGCTTCCTCTTCGCTTGGTGTGCACGTAGCGCCATCATGCGTGTTGCGCACGGAATAAGATAGACAGGGCATGGCCTCCGAGATCTTCATCGCGCCGGCTCGGATCGGCAACAATGTTGCCGACGAACTACGACTGCAACTTGAGGTTAAAGTTGTATAATGTCAGAATCACGTTTCAGAACAAGTAATTACCAAACAGTCATGCTTTGGACAAGCTAACGAGTGTTGTAACATGTGAGCTACGTATTTGTGTCACTCAAAAGCGCGAGAAGCAAATGAGTAGATGGTGCGAACGGGGCGCGATAGCGCTATCGCGTTCTATTCTTAAAGGCTAAGCTTAGGTGTCCCCCAATTTTTTTTCTTTTCCTTCTTCCTACAGCCACAACAACAACAACAGTGAGTCTGTCAGTGATTGCGGCGTGTTCGCAAGTGCTTCAGCTGGACTCCCGGGGATCACCCGCTGCTGGCAAGCCCACAGACCTGCGAGGGAGCGGCGCTTGTCTTACATGACGGCCACATCGTGACTCTCGAGGCGTCGGACTGCAGCAGGGCTCGGCGAACAATTTGGTGTTTGTTTATTTAACTCTCTCGTATATTGTGTGTCGTAAAGCCTCTGTGTTATTGAACACCTTTTTAATTATACATATTAGCTTTTATTTTCTGTGAAGCTCTCGTCTGTTCACTTTAAGTGATCGTGTGTATTCCTCTGTATCGTCTTTTGCTGTGTATAAAGTGTGTTTTGTTTGTTACTTCTGACTTCGACCCTGACTCTGGCTTGAACCGGCGAAAGCTGGGCACCAAACGGCCACCCCCTTCTGTCACTACAAGGTAGTTGAATTCCGGCTGAGCTTGCAACGCAAGTCGAGGGCATCCCCTTTCCGAGCAGCTACCCCCCTCCCTGTGAAGGTGTCTGGGAGTGTAAGCACAGGTAAGGACGCATCCTTATTAATAATCTATTTATTAACGGGTGACAACGGCCTTTCGTGTAATCCCGGTCCGGGCCATTTTGACCTTTAAGCATCAACCGTGGATGAACTATGACGTCATACCAGCTGCGAGAGATGGGCTACCAAGTCGTGTCGTGATAAACTCTTTATTTACTCCCAAAGAATGGGAACCAGCCGAAAGACTGGTTGCACTGCTTAGAGAAGGTCAGCAGGGATCCCTTGGGACTCTGCGGCCTCCAATGCGCGCAAAATGAGCTGGCGCTGTTGTGCGAGCTCGGTGGTACGCAGGAGGGACTCCCACGCATCCACTGTAGCTGTATTTGATCCCGGATCGTGCCACGCCAGTGGTTCTCCCGCTAGAGGCGCCTCGATCGTTTTGACGTCATACCAGCTGCGAGAGATGGGCTACCAAGTCGAGTTGTCGGGCGATCCCGGATCGTGCCAAGCCGGCCGGCGATTTTCCCGCTAGAGGCGCGGCTCTGGCTATGACGTCAAACCAGCTGCGAAAAATGGGCTACCAGGTCTAGTTGTCGGACGATCTCGGATCGTGCCACGCCGGTCGGTGGTTCTCAGGCGCTGCGCTTCCACTTTCGGTATAAAAGAGGCGTTATGGACAAGGAGAAAGATTGCGCCAGGTCGCCCCATTGCTTTCGCAACCTACCAGGCTTAACCAAAGCTAAACCCCAGCTAATTTTTTTCGCCCTAAAAGCTTTCTGCGCTCTTCAACCCATTTATCCTCCCCCTCCGTTTTTTTTTCTATTCCGCTCTTCTACTTTTTTTTACTCCTTTTCTCTCCCACAGTTCCCCGCACCTTTCCTCCTCCTGACCACCTAGAACACGTCAAGCTTCTGGACACAAGGGATCTTGACTTGCTGTTTTCTTTGATAATGGGGCCTCTCTGCTAACTTTTCCCAATTCTCAGTTGTGATATGTGTAGTCTAATTATTTTTTTCTTAAATTGTTTCTTGGGCGTGCGTCTGCCCTTTCGTAGCGAGAGCTAATTGGCCACAAGCTCGCCATTTCGCCGTGCCTGTCGGTGCTTGTCCGAAGAACGAAGAGAGAAAAAAAAAGAAGAAGAGAAAGAAAAAAGAGGAGGAGGAGAAAAAAAGAAGAGGGAAAAGAAGAAGTAGGAGAAAAAGACAGATTACTCGGTAATTGGTAGAAGCGAACGACAACAGCGAGTTGCTAGGACAGAAAGTTCGTTCGAACGTTGTGACGGCGGTGTGCCCCTGAGTTTGACGTAGAGAAGCACTCGATGTCTTCTACACCCGAATGAGAATGGTCAACGATGATAGGCAAGGCGTGCTCATACGTGAAATTATTCTACTATGGCATAAATAAAGCTGAAACCCTAAAGTAAACTACTATGTGTAAAAGCCATGTCTTCACTTTCAAGCCAAACCTAAGCGCAGCCATGCTGATTGCTCTCGCGTAAAGGTAGGTTTAACCACAAGCTAAACGACAGCTATTTTTTTTTTCAATGGGGTTTTGCCTGAGATAACCTCCGGTTTCAGTGTGGACTTTCTCTCGCATTTATTTTAGTTTTTCTCAAGAGAAGTTTACTAGGAGGGGGGGGGGGAGTGTTAGCATGCTCATAAACGTGAACACATGTAATCTATACAGTACAGCTTTTCTATGTAGATTGGTTATTAATATAGAAATACCTCGAAGTTAGGTCATTGAAAAGCACCAGAACTGCCTCGTAATCGTCTCGCATTTTGTTACCCGCTCTCCTTTGTTCAAATCATTCTCCAGTAATGTGCACGTGCAAGACGTTCGGCCGTCAGTTATCGTTGCGCTGCTCAGAGGGTCGAATATGAAGCTAAATGGATGTAAAGCAGATCTATTTTGTACAAATAATGAACATACGGAATCGAATCCAGCTTAATATCAGAAACGGATTCTTGAGCGGGGTCTCAATGCAACTCTGTGTATTCCCTAGGGGCTAACAAAATATATTTGGCGCGTTATTTTATAATGCATTGTTTTCTACGTTTTACTATTGTTTACGTTTCAAAGATTGTGTTTTAGTTTTACAGTTCAAAATAGCTATATTTTGTAGGACACTTTGTCCTAAAGTTTTAAAAAAATTATAGACCAAGGCTTTGCAGGAAGAATACCTACACTCCTGGACACTTTTTAATCAAAATTTAGTGGGTTACGGGTGCTTGTGAGAAGCGCAGCATATTTGGTTTTTACAGTGTTATAAAATGCGGTGTTGCGTAATTGTACCACGAAGCGGTCATGTTGGCTTTATGCGTCACTGTAAAAGGCCTTAATGGAATGCCGATGAAACTTTTTTCTGGAATATTTGAATGCTGATCCCAGTTATTGTTGAACTGCAGCGTTAAAGGCCCACTGTCCACCCTCCGGTCGAAAATATTTTCTTCCCCGGTGACTGTGAGACTTCGCCCCTGGAACGCAAGGCCGCAAAATGTTTTTGAAAAGAGTAACTAATAACGCAGTTACAGCCACCGCAATCACCCGATTCTATCCTGCCTCTCTCCTTCCGTTCCCTCGCAAAGGTTTTTCACTCTCCTGCCCGAGGTCGTCTAGCCTCCGCAATACAAATTCCCCTTCCTCCTCCGCGTTTGGCGGGAGGTGGGGCGTGGCTCTCCGCGAGCGCGAAAAAAAAAACGGTCGAGGGAGCGCGCGCCGCTGGATTCAGTCTGGCCGTGGCGAGGGAAAAGCGCGCTGCGAGCGGTAGACACCCATCCTTCTCCCGTCAGTCAGCGAGACGGACCAATGGACGTCGTTCCCGGTACGTACGTCATTATCGGGGCCCGTCGGGCCAGCGCAGGAAGCGGTGAAGCTGGCTTCTCAAAGGAGAGCATGAGGGAGCTTTGAATTGTATTTTCGATGCTTTGGGACGCGTGTGTCGCTGTAGAATTTTGCACAGACTATCTCCGGTACCTGATCGAAACACTGGGCTCTTTTTCTTAAAAGGGCCTTCCCTGGACAGTGGCCCTTTAAGAGATCTTAGATTACAATGAGTAGAGCTGACGTAAGAAAGGAGAGGTTATACACAGACACTCACTTCGACATAGAGTGCGATAATCGAACGAATAAACGGTGGAACTGTTTACAAAGCATTTAAAGAGGCCGACAAAGTTAAAGTGCTGGATCAATATTCTTACCTTTGTCGCTTTGTTTCAAATAAATCATTTCACTCACCATTTGTCATTGCCGTTGGAAAAGTCCAAAGGTATTGTATAAGGAGTCGAATTGAAAACCAATTCCACGGTAATGCATTTTGAGACCAAGCCAAGAAACGGTTTTCCTTCATCCATTAGACCATATTTGACTGGCTGTGCGGGAGTTAGCAGCTGAAGACCAAAACCATTTAGATCAGCGTGTTTTCGTGGGTGCATTAATATATCGCCTATGCCATTTTGCTGCTGGTGCAGGCGACTTTTTATGTATTTTATGAGTCATCACAAGGGCCCTCGCTCCGCCATGAAGCCATTGACCCCCTGTACATGTATGTTTGTATATCTGCATGACAGTCTTTTTGTCTGCCTGTTCTGATCCTCCTCACGCCGAGTGGTAGCAAACAGGGGACATAGATGGCCACTCATTTGTCAGTGGCTTGAATGATGTGCTGAGGCAAGATGCTGATGCCAATTCTATTAAGTCAGTGTGTACATATCAGAAGTGAATGTAACCTCCGAGATTCTTAAAACCACGAGCCTGAATCGCCGTTCTTGGGCCGTACATGGTCGTTCGTACGGCTTGATTCAAGCGGGAGCTTCTCTCAAGGCAGCTACTGGCATCTTGAGCAGTGATCGTGTCATATGTAAACCAAGCTAAGCCATTTCTAGTCGATCATTAACACAGGAAGCGCAAACAAATCATTCAAAAGCATGGCTTATCATGTGACACTACATGGGTACTTAAGGTGTGTCACTTCGGCGCCCGTTGCTGCCTTGGGCGCCATTGCTATCGCGGACGCCGGCGACGAAACCGTTCGAAAGCTACACAACCTATCAGGGATGATAGTGTCCAACGTAGGTAGAAAGCCTATGCGCGGTCATCCTACAACCGGCGGCGTCATTCAGAACAATAACGTCGCGGACAGTAAGGTGAATTTCAGCGTTAATATACTGATAGACCCCTTAAATCTTTCGCGTCCTAAACTTAAAGGCGATGCTGATGTGTGGCCGCGATAGGCTGCCCTGGCTTTCACTCCTAGCGCACAAGCCGTGAAGGCCATATCTCTAAGAGCGAGATTTTGCTGCATGCTCAGATAAACATCAGAAAGAGTAAACCAGGGAAGCAGAAACTAAAATACATGAGCAACTGGATTACAACTACCGCTTTTGTTGAATAGCTCAGCGCTGATACCTCGAGTCAGGGAACAATCCACAAGTAGCGGTTTTAAATGTGCTTTATTCGCTTTTTAAAATTTCCTCGATTGGCCGCTAGCGACCTCCGCTCAATTGAAACCTGTTGTCCGGGTGTTGAATTGGTGTTGACTGAGTGTGGTGCGGATGCACGTGTCAGCGCTCTTAAACTTGCACGTGCCGACTGGCAAGAGATGAAGTGAAGACTGCAGGAGCTACGCAACAGCATCAAATAGATGGGTTACTTCTTTTATTAATTTTATGTTTGTATATAGGTTTAATGTAATAATTATACTCTCTTTGCAGAATAAACACACGATTTAGTACATGATATCAGCTGCCTTATTATTCGTACCAGCAGCAGCGATGTTCGATTCTCTTTCACGAGCCAACGCTTTTATTAGTGTGGTTAATATTTTAGATAATACTTTTTCAGGGGATTGGCTTTTGTAGACGGAAGAATGCATTTAAACCCGGGTTTGCCCCACGTTTTTTATAGCCTGTACACATTCTTACAATTTTAAAGTAACAATAATCGAGTTGGTTGTAATAAATGCAACAAAAAAAAAGGTTAAGGGCAAGGAGGATGAAGGGATAGCAAATTTAAAGAAAACGTGTTTCTATTTGGTAGAGGAGTTGGAAGGCGCGGATTTTTTCTACTGTGTGTAAGCTTAGACATGGTCGAATAAAACGCGCCTTTCTAACGAGAGGTGTGGGTGCTCTGTAAAAAGAGCTGAAAGTGGAAACGGTAGAGAGCTTGAAGTGCAGAGAAAGCCTGCTCGATAGCAAACAGACATGGGCGACATTGCCGTCTGTAACGACGATGACGGACATTCCTGTTGGAGCTACATGGATGGCCAATCCCCCACTGTGGGTAGAAAAAGAAGGAGAAGACCGGCACTGGCATGGGCAGTGACGATAGCAGGTGCGATAAAACGGGACAATGTTATTAACAGGTAGAACAGACTAGGAAGTAGTCAAGAAGCAGAGGTAGGAGATAAAATTGCCGAATGAGGGCGCAGTCGCAATAGCAGGTAGTAAATTCTAAAAGTTCGGAGGCTGGAAGTGCTCATATCTGGTTGCTAAAACATAAGCAGGTGTAAACGAGCTATGATTTAGTGTGTAAAGGAATAAAGGCGGGAATCCGCGGGACTTTTCCATGGCGGACAATGGACGCGGTTCTAGGGAAGACAAACAGCAGGCGATTGAACAATGTCGCATTGCTGCTGATGGCCGTAGCGGGACTGAAAGATGTTCTCAATGGTGATGCCGCAAAAGGTCAGGGAGCTCACGATATAAGAGCGATAGCATGGCAAGAGCATAGCATGGTATGCACAATGTATTTATGTACAGGTATGTACAGAGCTTTTAGTTGCTTATTTATGGACAGGAGACATATGGAGGCAAGGAAACAAGAACCTTTCTAAGAGTCTCGTTGAAGATATAAACCAGATTAGAGTCGGCGCCGATATCACATTGTTGGGGGAATTGAGCAGCCACATCTATAGGGCCTGGATGGATACACCGATCCTAACCGGAAGTCAGTGCCAGTTATTGTAGAGAAACTAAATGTGAGGAGCAAATCACTCGGTAAGTCCGGAAAAGGCAGGTTGCCATTGTCTACTGCCTAATGTCGCAAGCAATTTATAGCAAGCTCGCAAAAATGAAATAGACGAAGATGAGGAGTTTAACTTCAATGTGATTATGAACGCATTACTCTGCTGCTGAGGCCCTAATCAAAGGTGAACAGCAGAAATTACAAAAAAGGAACGCAGAAATTAAACGACAAACAAATAGCGCACACAGCATCAGGAAGTAAGGACGCACAACAGGAATGTCACATCGAAAAGTCTGAAACTAATCAGCAAGAGCTATTCATGAGTAGGAGAATTACGCTAGAATGAAAAAAGTATTCAGCAAGCTGGCTGAATCCGAAAATTAAGAAAGCCACTGAACCACATGAGTAACTTCAAATGAACACCGAAAAATAAAAAGTTGCATTTTTAAAGGGAAATAGGCCCTGCTTCTAATCACCTGACAATAGCTCGCCCATAACAAGCTGCCCTTTTATCCTGCCTTAGCCGCCCTCCAAATCCAATCTCGTCTAAGGCTTTTTCATATATTTTACCATCATCCCACACTACTCGATGACTTCATTCATTTCCCTGAATCATGATACGTGGAAAACCGCATTGATCACCACCACAAAGATGGAAGTGGAAAATTTGGAAAGCCCTGCTTCACTAGTGTACGCCTGAGTGGAACCAGATTACCGCATGAATTTTGAACACAAACCATCAATAGCATTTTCGAACAGGGCTATCATTGTGTAAGAAGAGGATAAATAATTTGTATCATTTATTGCATTTCATTGCGTATTCTGTTATTTATAACCACTCCCCTCTGCAATGCGCTAATGTGTAATTCTTTAAGTAAACAAATAAATGAACTGTTTCTTTTCGCACTGCACCAAGAATTACAACTGGTAACCTAAGTAGCATCTGTTTATAGCTGTTATTCCTTGCGCAATTCAGTGAAATTTATTACTATGTAATAGTTCTGGATCACCTACCGTTCATGATATAAATTACAAATTTCGACCGTTCCCATGATTAGGCGTGATAACATGTCCATTTACAACAGCATCCGAAGCAACAACTTGCAAATGCTTAAAAGTTTGCTTTTTATCTTGGTGTTCTATATCCATTTTATTAGCACGATTGCTGAAAGCTTATTACGTTCACAGTGGGATTAGTATTTTGCTGTTATGTATTCGTTATCTGCGTTTGTTGCAAATATATAATTCGCTATTGTCGACGGATTAACATGCTGCGCTTTTAGACTTCGTTGCTCCCTGCCAAGCAAATCGCTCAGGAAGACCGTCTATACTGTGTGTACTATATGTATAGCTATTCATGCTGCATAATCAAGTGAACCCGTCATACTTTACAGTGGTTAGATAGCCCGACGGTTGTATTCAGGAATGAAAGTTTAATCCTCGCCACAGTGGCTGCTTTTCGACAAAGTTTAAAAGCAATGACGTCAGGCAACTACGAACAGCAGCTGGTGAGAATTTCTAAACCCCTTCCCTCATAGACTGGTTTGTTTTGGGACGTTAACCCGCATGAGCCATATGAATCCTAGTAAACCTTCTAGTTAACCATGACGGCAACCCACTTATTTTGTCTACCTCTTTCGCGGCGCTAATGTTGCGCTAAATTATCGTGGCTGCCGCATACAACCGACTCCTCTATTAGCACGAGGACCTAGACGACCAGACGTAGCTACCCTACAGTATCACACATGCTTGGGAGTTACGAGGCCCTGATTGCCTCCGAATATGACGCTGTTCTTTCCATTCAGGATGCGCGCACATCGGGCACATAATTTTGTTTATTTCACTGGCAAACATTGCGGTAGGAAAAGGTCCCTCGAACCATCTTTGCCCTGTGCACAATCGAAGAACAGCGATTATGAACAAACAAAGAATACATAATCGATCCGCGCGCTACATTCACAGTGATAAGGTCACATTTCGGTGGCTGGTAAAGAAACAATAGAACTTGAATGGCTCGTGGCAATATTATGATTTATTACTCCACATCTTGTGGGGCCCTGCACCACGTATCCGTAAGGCCCGTGCGCGCCGCGCATTCGAAGGCCGCGCCACTATCCCAATGTTCCCTGCGCGCGGCCTGTTTCCCTCTCCCCGCTCGTTCGGGGATAACCGGTCTCGCGCGTGGGGGCTATAAAAGAAGGCACGCGCCGCCGTCTCGCCCTCTCTTGGTCCCTGCCTCCTCGTTCCTGCTTCGCGCCTGGAGCTTCTGCACGGAAGACGACCCGCAGGCCGCAGCCTCCCGGACGACGACCTAGCACCGACTTCGACGATCCCTGTGAGATTAAAGATGTTTGTCATACGGCCCACTGTGTGTTTGTCGTGCGCATCCCTCGGGCAGAGAAATCGCCCACAATCTATAACACTGCCTGTGCATCAAAACTACCGTAGATCAAACTTTACACCATCGTACACACTGGATGATTTTTTACTATGCTGTGCACACAATTTTTTTTAAAGCCTCTGAGAGGCGCTTTGCGGTGCGGTCTTTGCAATTGCGTCGCAGCGAAAGGCAGACATTATGCACATTATAGTGCCGAGGAGGCCGCGGAAAATTAGGTGGCACGATGAGCCTTGAACATTTGCAGAGGCCAAGTGATCAAGGCACCTCTTAGGGTGCTGTAAGTACGTGAATGAATAAATACATAAATAAATGCAGCTAGCAAAGGACGGTGTTAATTGCTAGAATATGGGAGAGGCATTCGTCATGCAGTGTTTACAGTCCGGCTGATGATGATGATGAGGTGTAATGGTTGTAGACAATTCGGTAATCATCTTTTGAATGTTGTTAAACAGACAATATTAAACTTGTAAAGTTGAAGCCTGTGAACAAAAAAAAAAAATACTGAGTACACTTTTCTTCATTTTTTTTAATTTTCAATGTGGCTGAAAGCGCACAATTGCAAAAATACTGATCTGAAAGCTCCTTGAAGCGGCTATCATGCACTGCCCATTTATAAATTGTAGTGACCGTGCGTGGAATATTCACACAATTCATCTTCTAAATAATCGAATGCCCAAAAAGCAGCTCTTAATTTATGTGGAAAAGTGCAGGTGACTAAATTTTGGATATATGTAATGCACGAAAGCAAGCAAAACGAGGTTCTCGTGCTGCATTGCCGATGAAATTAAAAAAAAAAAACTCATCTTTATGGCTGAGAACAGAATTAGTACAAATAATATTGCTTTTAGAGTACAAAAGAAAAATCGGTACAAAACATTTAGGCGTCTATCATGTGGGAACGCGAAGGCATACTTTTCTTCTGCCGCATTTTCTTTATTAAAACTCTTTCTGCGAGATGGTTCGCGTACGTGGTTTCTTGCACACGCATGCCGCTACACATTAAGAACATTGAGCTGCAAATGGATGTGAGGCGACGAATTGCAGTGTTGCAGCTCTTTATTCTCGCTTTTATACCCGCTTTGACCATGCCGTCTTTTATTGTCATTGACATTATCTCCATCTGCAGCTTCTGACCTACGAAGTGCGCTGCCGCTTGCAACCCCTCAGATAACGTCACCAAGAGCGTGCTAGCCACCCTTATGGGTTTTGAAATAAAGCGGATTCGCCCGCATGCGCCTTGCTCGAAGCCAAAGCGATGAGCCGTCCATGAGAAGAACTACAGCGGTCACCGCAGAAATTTCGCCAGATGGGTGAATTCAATAGAGCAGATGAATAATATTTTTATTCAACCAATCCTATACTCCTTAGACTCCTTAACGAGCATAATGCCTCTTTGTTATGAAGTACACCGGCCCGACCGCACGGAGGTATATATTATTACCTTTAAAAGAGAAGTATATAATCACAATAAATGCTGCCCTTTAGAAATAAGGACACTTTTTTTATATATATGTGCTTCTCTTCGTGAGAAAAATTGTTACACTTTTTGAGTCAGTCATAAACGGGATTTAACCCTTATTATCTGACGTGGCAGCCAATGGCGAATGAAGTTAAAGAAATTAGGCGCTCACTGTTTGCCCATTCCCCTTAGAAATTACCAGGTATATAGCGGAACAACCAAAATGCCGCATCGTGTTTATGTTCTCCATGTTTACCTGCTTTGTTTTGTTTGTTTTACGTTGCACTACAGCTTTGATACTGTCTCCTACATTGGTGTACTACTCACTCACAGACTATGCCCAGTCAGTAACAGGTCTTGCAGTTTCATACAGATACTACAGTAGCTTGGCTCTTCTTGGCCTTGCTACGTGAAACTGAAAACGAAAGAAATAGGAAATATGGGGGACTGCGTACCTTTTTTGCCTCTTCTTGAGATTCCTCTCCAAAACATTTAGAACTTATAACGCATACAAGCAGCATGAATGCGCGGGTCAAATTCGGATCCATGTTTCCTTCCTTCAGTATCAAAAACGGGACTCTCCGTTTCCCACTGCTGTGTCTTCAGACTGTCGTGACAAAATTGCAAGTGCGTATACCGGGTAGTCCTTCCTCAGTTTTCTTTAGCGTCTTTAAATTCTGCACTGGTTGGTTTTCGCCACCGTAGCAACTAAAAATGCCACGCTAGCTCAGCGTTGTAACATCTGGCTTCTGACAGCTTCGCAATTAATGTCCAAATGAAAGAGCAAATGGCATTTGTGTTGTCAGACCATTTACTAACGAACTCTTGAATTCAAACATTCTCTTTGCCGCTTGTGTGACTGTTGGAGGGGAGCTGTGCAGAAGTGCTAAGAATATCCACTATGAGATAAAATCGCAATGTCTATCTGCAATAAATCGTCCGAATTCTGGGTCCTCCTTCATTCGACCTTCTCACCGTATAACACAAAAAAAGCATTCTTCGTCCGCAGACGCCATGCCAAAGAATACGCAAATGAGCTTTGTCAATTCCACACGAGGCTGCCTCTCATTTCTTCGGTGAAAAGTGGCAGCATCGAAAACCGCTATGCTGTCTGAATCTAAAATTTACGGAAATAAATTGCAAGAATCTTCAGTTGCAATGTCGATCGTTTTTGCGTTTTATTTTCACGTCATGACTCGTCAGAAGGAACGCAAGATACGGTTATTTTATTTTAGAGGAAATTTCATTCCAAGCGTTTCACTGATAAAACGTGATAGCTATTTGAGTAAGGAGGAAGCGGAGGAATACGTATCGATTACTGTTTTTCCCCATCGTAGTGCGTAGCCACCTGCCGCGCTGACAATGAAACTAAATGCGTCTATATATTCTTGCGAAAAGCCATGCACACACCTGCCAATCGCATGCAGTAAACTCATTAGGGTTTGAAAGAAAACCGATTCTGTTGTTGTCAACGAAAAATGGGAGGTTGTTTTTATTTTTATTTCGTATCTTTTAGCGTAGCTCTAACGTATGACTTTCATATTAGGTGTGCGGGGTTCAACAAAATAATACAGCTGAACCAGTGAATGTTTAGCCTTAATATTTTGTCGCTTTGCAGCTGCATGTAGCCATAGCATGAGGTTAATCAACTTTATCATTTCCAAGCTTAGTGACTGATGCGTAGCGTCCTATTATGGCGTAATAATTGTGCAAGGAGATGTACCTCACTCAAGCATATTTTATTGTAAGTGGAACTATCAGCCAAGAGGCTTACCAACAACTATAAGAGAAGTCTTCGAGTCCTGCAAGAAAATAGCTCGCATAATTTTGTACAGTTATAGCAAACCCTGACTATTAGTAATGACAAATGTTCCAACAGAAGAAATGTTCTAAACAAGCGTCACTCCTAACAGCATCTATCAGTACGGATACTCCTTTCCTCAGCCTTGTCTACTCAATGAAAATCCTGAACACTTATGCACCTCAATGGTAAACTAATGTGTGGCGTTTTTCAAAGGATTCAATAAAGAACTTCGAACACAGTCTCAAAAGTAGCAAGCAACCTCTAATCTTTACATTGCCCTTCTTACTGGTAGCGCGGAAGTATTGCGAACGTTTTTCTCTTTAATGTGTTGAGGTTAGCTTGCGTGTTGTCTGTGGTTTGTGCCTTTAAATCCCTGTAATTGCGTCTTACACAAAAATGCTGCATTGTACAATATTTTCTTGGCATAATAGCAGGGAGTGTTCTAGACGAAGTCAGATTGATTGGTTGATTGATTGATTGATTGATTGATTGATTGATTGATTGATTGATTGATTGATAAACACTTTATTTTACCACAAGGTAAGAGGACCTCCTACTCAACGAACCCATCACGCAGGCCTAGAGGTACTAAAAGAGGCCACAACAAGAGGTCATAACGTCAAGCGAAAGGTAACTACTGACCATTAAGTCACAATGCCTTTGCTGGTGTGCGCTTGTAATAATGCCCACAAGCTCACAAAGTTTTGGCACAGATGAAGAGAGGGCCTGTTTGCTTCGACACTTAAAATCTGTGCCAGTTACGTGAAGCTTACTTCTTCAGCTACAGTATAAGCGAGTGCGTTCAACTAAGTACAGGTACTTGTGCCCATTCGGAGTTGCTCACAAAGTTGCCCTAAGCTGTGATAAGCAGGATCTAGCGGCAATAAGGAGAATTCTTATGCTCGTCTACAGAGGGGCTTCAAAAGAGTAAACAAGAAAGAATGAAGAAATATTTGCGAGCCCCTTCTAGCGAGAGTCGGAATTTTTCCCCTCCTGCTCGACGTTTATGTGGGTACGACCATTGCAGCTTAGATTACGATTAATTTATCCATACCACTACTGAGCACAAAAAATATTTTGAGTATGGATGATGTTCAGCGAGAATGTTCTCGTTCGAGTAGAGCTTTTTTTGAGAAAGCACTTTTCAGATTGATTGCTCCGGTAGGCTCTCAGAGCTGTTATCTACGAATCCCCTACCCCTTTTTATTGCAGATCTTTGGACATATGACAAACTCTCTTCCTTACCGCTTAGCAATACCTGCTAGAAAATTACCAAATATTTAAAATTATTCAATTCGACTAGTCTTTAATACTCGGAGAATGAGTAGAGGTATAAGAGTTAAAAGCGAATGTCGATGTTTAAAAGGGATTATCGCACTGAATAATGAGGCCGCTTAACGGGTATTTGGTGCAAAGCCGCAGAGCAGCCCGCCTCGACGTTGGTCCGCGAACAGTTTGCAACGCTAAAAAGATTCTGTACAGTATTCGCACTCCAGTAATAGCGGAGCATTCGCTTATGTAGCCTGCCGCGTTAAATACATGCTACATTTCTCCATTGCATGTCAGAGGGAGAGAGAGTGAATGAAAATTAACTGCTTTGAGAAATTGCGTGTGTGGCATAATTAGTCCAGGATTCCAATGACTTGTGTTGCTTTCTTGGCCCTGCACGGTGAGAAGCTTGCGCTGCTCAGAGACACATGCGGGCCACCTGCGCCTCCCGTTCCGTTTCACTGAGTGCTCCAGTTTTATATTACTCTGACTGTTGTTTGCAATATTATGGGATCGATGTCAGAGGCTTCTCCGCAGTCATCACAAGCTTGTGTTTCGGAGCATCGCATGAGCGAACGCGCGACACGAGAAGAGAGCGACACTGGTATACGAGCAGGCGCAAGACATGGATATATGACGTTTCTACTTTTGTCTCCTTCTGTTCATCTGCACTCACCCTTCTAGGCACGTATAACTCTTGTACAGACAGCATAGAGCGTCAAGGGGCATTTTTGAAAATGACAACAAAACTTACATAATGGCCGAAACACTCCTTTCTTTAATGATACGGAAGAGCATGCTTGTTCGTGCGATGACGATTTGAGGCACTACATGGTCTCAAATGGCAATGCTAGCTCAAGGTATGTCGAAGTGTTATCACGGAATCATTCCCAACCACGCCGACGCCCTGTAGCTCGCAAACGAGCCAGCAACGGGTGCGGTCTAAACACAGTCAGCTTAGCTTGATACAACCACTACATTAGGCACCTTACGCAGTAGTGTCTTTGCTTTTCCTCACCACAGACTGCCAATACGCACAAAAGACGATCGCGGTGTACAAAGCACTGCTTGAGAACATTTTCAATTTCAGTTTTTACTTGTACTGAAAACGGTATTTCTTTCATTTTCATTGCTTTCATGTTTGGAGTGTTTGAAACGCGAACTTAGTATTACTCCGTTTAATAATTGCTCTAAGACAAATTTATTCATTTTCTCCTTCTCATTATGCTGGAGTCTAAACAGCAAGAAAATCATGCTTATGGCTGCTAATGGCGAGACGAAATCTCATCCTACCACCGACAAACAAACTTTACATATATACAGAAATATGCTACTTGCCCAAAATGGCGATGTCACGCTTCCTCCTAATACTCGCCCAGAAAATTGTTTTTACGCGGTGATTTTATTCGAAAAATCAGCCAGTGATGCCAAAATTGCGTTTGTGTTTTGTTGCTTTCTGGTGTTCAAAGGACTCGTAAAGAGAAGTATTCTCGTCATTAAAGGCGGTACGCTCGCAAATAAGGGCAGTATATAGGCAGCCTTGATTTATGGTGCCTTGTGTTGATTTCATACCTACTTGAGCAATTAGTTTTACTTCTTTTTGTTATTTGCGTCTTTCTGAGTCTGAGTTTGTATCGCGACAAGATGATTACTCAGTTCGCATCTGCAAAGGGCGTCAGTCAACCGTATACCGCGACGGCTGGTCGCCGCTGCAAATGTGAAACGCTTGTATGGTTAGCGTGCTGCGCCACGAAGCTGCGGTTAGCTGCGCCACGAAGCGCGTTAAGCGCCTCAGCAGCCGGAGAAGCTCGATTGTTGCACTATCAATGCTGACAATAGCAGCAAAAGCGCAGCTGTCGTCTATAAAGCTATTGCGAAATTCCCAAACGGAAAAAGGCGGAGCTCGTTAAAGTTGAAAGCGGCAACGAGTGGAGGCTCTGGTTTCTCATGCACCTCGACGGACACGTAGGCGGCGTGGTTGCGCTGCCTTCCAGTTGCACGCAACAGGATACGACAGCGTTTTCCACAGAATCACCCGATCTTGTAGCTCTACGGTCGGCGAGCCACCTAAGTGGCTCTAATAAAGTTTTACCACCACCACCATCGTCAATTATATTTTCAGCACGTCTGCTTGCATTGTTTGTCGTATCTTAGTTCATGGCTTGTGATATGCATGCTCTGCACGTGCTGTCATTTTGCACCTTACGATTTCCCGAACATTCGTTCCCTCTTTTATTGCAAAACCCAAATATTCTGATATCCGGGAGGCGTGCGCCTCCCTCGTGGCCGTACAATTAACGTCCTTTGTTTGCACCGAAGTGGGGAAAAATACAAAGCTGCGCTGCAAAGTGAGATTTAGCCCTAGCTGACGAGGCAGTTTAATTTCCATCAATCAAGGTAAGGAATTTCAGAGCGTCATAAATGTATGTATAGGTATAGGTTGAACATAGTCATGTCTTTATCATTAATCAACTGTTACTTGATAGCTTAGTAGAACTGCCACATGAGCGCAGGAGACACTGAGTGCGCAGACAGTTCATTTAGGAAGAAAAGGACAGCAGGGTTTAAAACGGAAGCGTGAGGTGGAATGCCTACTGAGGACGAGACTGTTACGCGTTTGTAGATTCTGTCGCGTGCTAATACTTTAAGTGGCTGATGCGCTGTCCTCTCCTGTTTGTTTTGAATGCTCGCGCTACGAATGCATTTCAAAGAGCTTGTCCAGAACACCATCATTGTAGCACAGTGGTTAGGGCATTCCACAGCTGCGCTGAAGTACGCAACTCAGCACACGCTTTTCCGCAACGTCGGATAGGAGTGCATTTAAGAACCACAGATGGTCCAAAATTGCGAAGCTCATCGCTGCGAAGTCACGCACAACTTTGGTCACCTTAGGATAATAAACTATGTATCTATGCCGGCAATTCCTCAAAGTGTCAGAATACGAGCTACGAATGGAGACCATCGTTTTCCACCGGCCGTGCGCTTCCTACCGCAGTTGTTTTCATTGCACCCGTCCAGAGATTCAGGGTTGTATTAAGCTACAACCCTCGATTTTGTGGCAGACTCGAGCCACATCGTAGGCTCGAGCCACATCGAATTGAAGATTCGCATTTCTTCTGGTGGAATCAGCTTAATTAGAAAATACAGTTTGTTCTTCTGTCTTAATAATGCGAGAATAAATAAAGAAAGGATGAACTTAAAAGGTCGCAGGCATGGCTACACGTACATTTGCCGCTGCGCGGCATGAGAGACCTCTCAAATTAACCAGCTCGCCGTTCCCATGGCATTCAAGACGTGAAATCTGGCTGTTCGGATGATTGTGTCCGAAATATGTTTAACTGCGCGAAGAAGAGAAACAAGGAGAGGCGAACACGCACACTGAGGGCGCAGACTTAAAACTACATTTGCTTTTTCAAAAAACAGCGCATTTACATCATCAATGTTAAAATGAAAAAAAAAAAAAAACCTTGAATTCAATTGTGCACGATGCATAGATAAAACAGAACTCGTGCTCATTAGGACAGCTGTGGAGTTCTGATGAGGTTTCTAGGAATTCAGCCTCTTTTCTTGGTAAGGTTAAGATGGAGAGCTAACGCAGATATCACCCTTGAAAATCACTACGGCGAAACGAAGACGACACAAGAAGAAAAGGACGCTACATGCGCACACTGCCAGCTGTTCATTGGAAGAAAGGTGACATAATTGCATTAAGACAAAAAGAAGCCTAATGGTGAGAAGGAAACTAGGAGACCACAAGCGGTCCCCAACCTGAAGAAGGTGGCAAGCCGCTGCGAGCTTTCCGTCATGTTCTCCGAACCCAAACACCTGAGAGGGTAGTACTCAAATTGGGCAAAAGAGAAATCACGTCTGCGATAAGAGACATGGTTAGCCTTTTGTTTTCTGCGCCGTCGGCGTGGTGTAAGAAATCCCTTTAACAAGGGCCTACATAGGCCAGACAGGTCGTTTCATCAATGCCAGAGCCGGGGAGCATGACAAATCGCTAGAGAAAAGGGATGGATCGAATTTCCCTCTCCACTGTATAGATTGCGGGTGTGAGCCAGTGCTTTCCAGTATCAGGATTCTAAGTAGAACTCGCGATCAGGTGGCAAAAGAAATTCTGAAGCCTTTTTGATTAAAATGAAGGCAACCATGTGTATCAGCGATAACTCTGTGGCTTTTCGGAAAAATGAAATTCCCTTTCTGGAAACGTTTCTATGAAGATCTGCTTCGCCACTCAATATTTGTGTCTGATGAGCTGACTTTGGTGGTCATACTGTGTAATGGGTTTCGTTCACCTGATTTTTTTTACGTTTTAAGTTTCGACTGCTTTTATGATGCCATGATAAAGGCATCATAAAGCCTCTTTTTTAATAGTTTTAAATGAACACTCTATTAGGGTGAAATACTTTTATTAGATTTCGAGTTATGGGATCAATAAGCGTGGGCGCCGACAAACTGTAATTCTATTTTTTGGAATAACACCGCGAAGGACGAGGATTAAGATCAGAAGGACACAAACACTGCGCTGTGAAGGACGCAAACAATGTGTCCTTCTGATCTTCGCTCTCGTCCTTCGCGCTGTTACTCCAAAATGTATTACCAACTAGCCGGCACCTCAACGCTTGTAATTATATGTCCGAAACTGGGTGCTGTTGCCTCTTGTCAATTCATGGGTAAAGATTCAAACCTTGCGATTTAAAAGAGAGGCTGTTAAAGGCATTACTGACAATACTGTCAAGATGACTGTTATCAGAGTAATATAAACTAATTAAAAACATACCCAAAACGCTAAAATCACTCAATCACTTCAAAATCAAACGCATAAGCAAATAAAGCACGGATCACAAAGGAACGCGTGAGCATGATGTGCAAGTGAGACAAACGTTTCGCGAAATAGAATTATAGGAAAAGTAAATACTGATCTGACAAGCTTCGGGAAGCTTAACAACAGGCTAAAGGTAACCGCAAATCAAAGCAGCGATGCCTGAGCGGTCTTTTCTCGGCAACAAAAGCGTAGAGTCCTGTAAAAAAATTGTGGACCAGTACATTCGCTCGTTCTCCTTTCATGCAGTCAGAAGATACAGCTCCAAACAGGCATGAATGGTCCGGTGCTGTCAAGCTCTGTATTGGTGAACTCACTCAAATTATTATTCACTGTACTAACAAACCGGAACAATAATACGATGGGCAGCACATACCTAACAAAACCTCATGCACCAATTTTTACTTTGATCCCGCTACTGAGGCAGTGCTTTCATTTTTCTCTTCTCAGCGTAACAAGAATTGTGTGGATATGAATGACCTTATGCAGAGACTGGTTAAATTTGCTCCGGACGCATTCGCGCCCATTCTTAAATTTATTTTATCATCTGTCTTTCTGTCGGAACACCTCCAAAAAACCGCAAGCAGCCATAGTCGTAATATATAAAAACAGAGAGGAATCATTTCTTGAATTATTGACCTATGCAGGACTTGGTCTAGTGACCTGGTTAGAATTACACATGCTGTGTTACAGGATATAAGATAGCTGACGCTGGATCAATATGCCATCCTAGGTGAAAAGGTTTTGGGGACACTTAAACTCAGTCTTTACCTTTATGTCGCGACCAGCTTAAGCTACCAACTCCCATATACAGCCCTTTTTTTAACCAAGCCTACGTGGGCCAGGAGCAAAGTGTTTCACTCAGAATTGAAAGGTTCTAGCGGGCTGATTAAGATAGCGCCTTCTATATGAAAGGTCCGAGCTGACAGGTCCTGCCAAACGTAACGTCAGGAAGTCCTACGTCTGATCAGTTCGCGGCCATATCAGCTGCCAGCTACCGCTTTCCAGCGCCATGCACATGACTTTTCGCTGACAACGCTGAGGATGGATTTTCTGGGGAACGCGGCCATCAACGATTCCCTTTAATACCTGTTGGAGATGTGAAAAACAGATGTCAAGGAATAGCGTCAAGAGAAGGAAATAACGCGATCTAGGAAGGCATTGATGAGCATCATTGAATGGGAGATAACAAGAAATGAGTAAATAAAAAGGAAACGAGTGTCTTGAAAAGAACGAATTATGTTACGCCACACATTCTAATGAGAAAAATATCGATAGAAAATAACGTAGTTAAAACGTGATGCACACATGAGAAGAGGCAGGGTTGTAAACCAGGCGATTCCCACTAGGCCACCCCACACATGAGAAAATTTTCGAGACCAAATGGGTATCATGTTGTAGAGGGGAAACAAATACTGTAGAAAAACTACATTTTATTTGCCTTCTATAATAGTCATGGAGACGTGGATTATATATCAGCACCTCTATTTTTCCTTCAAGGACGTTGATCCTGCTGGATGCATTTTTTGCAGTTCATGGAATATGAACGCTTCTCTGTAGTTTCTTTCCCTTGAAGATTTAATGCCTGAGTCAAAGTCCTTCAACACTCTTATGGGTCATGAAACTTCCGTCGAAGTTTGGTTCGGGGACAAAAGTTGCAGCGAAGGACGCCTCCGCCTATCGGAGGACCGCGAGCGACCGACCGCCTTGGTGGCGTATGGTGTGGTTACTCCCGAAATTCTTGCTTTCACGTCTGTGCTGTTACTTCCAGTTTTAATAAATTAGGCTAAATTATTAGCGAGATCCTACATATGCTCCAGATTCGTAATCTTATTCCGCTCGGCGTGGATATGAAAAGGGCACTTCTGGCAGAACCTATCATGGTGCATTAACAGCGATCGTCCAACTGCTTGTGCGGAGATTTGCCATGGTTGATACTGAGGCGCTAAACTATATCCCAAAATAATAATATTCTCATTAGCCTACACCATGCAAATGACCGCCGAGCACTGCGCGGAAAGGTAAAGGCCGTGTTAGCAGACAGCACCCACTGGATTCCTACTGTGCTTAACCAAGCAACACTCCACCAATGAATGGGCTGTCACCCGGCCAGTATTTGATAAAACCGGCCCCGTTCATTGTGCAATATTAGCGCTGCATCGGCATGCTACCCGGTCTTATGTTTCAACCAGTCTACTAAATTGGTTTTCCTTCAATGGAATACCAATAATTGACGTGCAACGTATCGCACTCAACGGCTACTCAATATCTTCCACCCTAGCTTACCAACTTGCTGTTATAGCCACGATCGATGACTATCCAATATCTTGCACAAAAGCTTATTCACAAGCTGTTTACTATTAGCCGGTATCCATTCAGGCTCACTGGCTACCCTATATACCTGACCCATGTTTACTTACTAGTTTTTGTATCATCGGTATCCACTGATGCTCCCTGGCGGTTACATTATGCGGAATGCCTCTTTTTTTTTTTTTGAGGAGGCGGTATTTTTGCTGTGTTATGGCTTATAGGCGAATAAGGTCGTCATGGTACAAAACTCAGGGTTGAGCTCGCTTTTTTCAAGGTATTTTACATGCAACTGAACATATAAATGCGACATGCTGAAGCATACCTGCACCTAAATGAAAGGAAGGATGGTTGTTTGCATGAATATTTATTTTGTCCGCATGTCGTACAGGATGCTCGAAAAAAAGCTAGGCAGCACGCATTCAAACTCCCAATATTGCGTCTCGGTCCCGCGACAAGGTATCCGCGCTAAATTCAGCGCGCTGATGGAAGGCGCTGACGTGATGGCAATTCAAGTGTATTTCTAGGCAATGTCTGTAGCATACGTATTCTACGATCAGTCGTACACACCAGACTCCGGAGTCCTTGCTGATGTATGCTTGAGAAGCTTGCATACCACAATCTTCTCTCACAAATAAGATATTTGTCTGCAAAAAAGGACCATAAAAAATAATAGTGCAGGTTTATGGTTTTCCTCTCAACATATATTGGCACACGCTTTGTGAGCCGTACATATTGTCGTTAATACCGCCGTTTATTTATCCAACATAGTGAGCTAAAAATAAAATTTAAGGTGATATTTCCTGACTGGTGCACTGAAATCGAAGCAAAGGCTTTTATGGTTCACGGCGTGCATTGACATTAGGTGATCACATTCTCGCATGTGTCAGTGACTGACAAATTGATCGAAAACCAGTTAGCACTGTGCACCGAATGGAAAAGAATGAACATCTTACCGGTCGACCGCCATAATCTTCCACCCGACCTCAGCCGAAACAGTCCAAAATGGCACTGTCCCATTGAGTCTGTCCAGTGATATGCTTTTTTGTTTTCTCCTGCCGAGGAAATGTAGCAATCTGACAGGCAAAGCAAAAATGCTTTCTGAAAACTCTTTACTTACTAACAACGACGACTAGTGGACAATATAGAGTCTAACTCACCTAGAAGGAAGCTGCCACAGCACAACAAATGATTCATAACCAATCAATAAACTATGTCATTCTATGTGTTGGCATATTGAATGGGTGTACTATAAAAAGCAAAGCTCGCGTGTATACACCGCATGATGTTTGGTGACCGTCAGTGCATGATTGTTTTTCTTGCATCGATATCTCTAGAGGTGGCTGCGGCACGTTTACTAAGTTACGTTGCAATGCGAAAGTGCTACCGGGCCTTGCCTGAAGCCTCCCAGGGGTGCAAGCTCGGAAGGCAAATTTAGCAAAGCCAGTCCTGCGTGAGTCTAACCTCCCGGTACAGCACACACTTCAGGATTCGCAGACACACTTCCAGTGACCTGAAAGACATAGGCAAGGAAAGCAATTTAGAATTGCGCGTAAAAACTGCCGTCTTCACCAGGCCAGTATTATCGATAGGCAAAATCAAGACGTGAATGTGAGCTGCTGGAAGCGTATTAATCAAAATACATTCGACATGCAATCCTAGCTGGATCCAAATCAAACATTCAGTCGACATTTAGAAGTGATCGTTCCTTTTTATCACCGAAAATAGCATCTCCTTTTATCACAATAATTGCATGGCGTTCACTTTGTTCGAAGAGCACATCACTGGCACAAGAACGTGTATTTTGTATGATAAATCGACTGTAATCACAGCAATGTTTTGTATGCGCCTCCTCTTATTTTTCCTGAATTCATCTTGTTCATTCCTCCTGCACAATATTAGCCAACAGGCTCAAACAATTTCGTACCCACGGTACTTTGTCTTGCAGTGTTTGTGGTTAATCCTGTTGTTTCGGGGCATGGTGCCCTCACCTTTTGCAGCTTGGTGATGCCTAAATCTTATTTGAACTTATCCACGTGAACTTCGGCCGTGCCGCTGTTCTGTGGCTCGTTGAGACGGATGCGGATGGCGCCTTCCTTCAGGCCTTCAAGTGCTCCTCCATGTCCTGAAAAAAAATATTAGAAGAAGTGGCGACTCCCCGTTTACAATCAGGGCCCGACGGTGGTTCCTACTGTAGAGAATCTGAAGCTGCTGAGCGTTGTCAGATTTGGTGAGGCAATCCTGCTAACTTCCGGCTGGAGGCATCGGTAGTTTTACCACTTTCCAACCTCTGCGATGGTCTCTTGTTTAGCGGAACAAACATTTCAGCTGTGAGAGGACGGAGGCTCAGCCACTAAACAAGCGAGGGGCCTGTCGTACTCTGCCAGTATGTTATTCTTGGCGATGTCGCACAAACTAAAATCGACTGAATTGTCCTACGTCAGCAATGCACAGTGATGACCACCGCCATCGTTTTCTACGTAAAGCAGTGACGTTGTATTTTTATTAGCAGCGTTTGATCGACGCTAGTCCTTTCACACCGTTGATTCTATATTTAGGGAGACGGAACCTGTGAATCCGGTGGAGCTTCTGTGCGGACAGGCGTGCTGCTGGCAGGTGTACATTTTACCGTGTCTTCGCCTGAAAAATAAGTATAGAAATGCGGTAGTAATATGTCGTCTTTTCTTGCTCTCTGGCTGCAGAGTTTTAGCTGGTAGGACAAGAACGGTGAGGTATTAGTGGCGAAGGTGGTGCTATTTATATTGGCGACAGTTGGTGTCGTAGTCTCTCCTTCCGGTGCGTCTGCTGATAGTGACTCCACGTGGTTTAATTCTACTGGGGCGTGCTGGTTCCATGTCTGCTGGCTGTGCATCCCACGATGCCGATGCGTTAGTCTCCGTTACAGGGCACGGTAACTTTCCTTGAATAGGAGTCTGCTTGCGGTGCCACAAACGACGATCTAAACTCTTGACAATAGCGCGGTGTTCTCCAGTCTATTTCTATGTGGGTTGTCTGTTGCACTGTGCTTCAAAATTACTAATGCGAACCAACTCGTCTAGCTTTGCCTGCTTCAGAGTTGGCAGTCGGAAATTTTCTGGCGGTGCTCATCACAGTCACCCTCCCCCCCCCCCCCCCCCCCGTTTTCCTCCGGCAAAACAGGAGTTGGGACCGACCTCTCTGTGACAGGGATTTCAAAATCGCTCGGTTCGGCTTCCACGAACTCTATGCTCGGGTTACACTTTCTGAGTAATAAACTGTAGCCTCTACGTCCACAAAGGCCGAACATAGAGGCCACCACATCTCTCTGCTATTCTGTTAAAAGCTTTGGAAACAGTCATAACGAATAAGCAAATTGCTGACAGCTGGCGGCACAGTAAAATGAATTTGATTTTTAAAGGGAAAGGAGAAAGGATGCACATAAAATCCTACAGGCCGATTACCATAACATCTGTTATGTACAGATTGGCCATGCAGGTGGTGAAATTAAAGGTGCAAGCATGGGTAGAAAGTAACAAGATACTCGGAAAACTTCAGAACGGCTTTAGAAGTGATAGGTGCTTAGATCGCTTAGATAGGCGCTTAGATCTGTTCGTGCTTGCCCAATGCATTGCAATATCTAGAGTGGAAAATAGACATTTGTATTTGGCCTTCGTGGAGATACACGGGGAGTACGACAACGTAAACAGGGAACTCCTGTGGAACATATGAAAATAAGATGGTATCGGTTATAAGATAACAGAGTTCTCACAGAAAATATACCGGGATAACAAAGTAGAAATTGCATAGGAAGGGATAAGAAGTACGGAAGATGTCAAGGTATCCAAAGGATTAAGACAAGATTGTCCTCTATCACCGCTGCTGTTCATGCCTTATATGATAAACTTGGAACGAAGGATACAAGAAAGTAACCTAGGTTTTAACCTATCATATAGATTAGATGGAAAGGCGGTAGAGCAGCGCCTCCTCGTTTTGATGTATGCAGACTATATTGTGCTGCTAGCTGAGAGTCAGGAAGAATTGCGAACTCTAGTTAAGTATTGCGAAGACGAAGGGCACCCTCTAGGCTCTGATGATTTTCAAGGCTCAACTGATCAGGGTCCTAAATACAAGGCCATGAAATACCCAAAGTAGCAGAATATAAATATCTCGGGGTATGGGTAAACGAAGGATTGGCATACAATGGAAAGCATGAGCAGTCACTTAAAGCCAAAGGGCGAAAAAATGACGAGATAATGAAGCATAGAGAATTGTGGGGACACAACAGGTATGATGTTTTCAGGGGTATTTGGAAAGGAATTATAGTGGCCGGGCTTACGTTCGGAAATGCGGTTTTGTGCCTAAATGCAGAGGTACAGTCGACATTAAAAATACATCAGAGAGCCATCGGACGATTCGCACCAGGTGCCCACGGCAAAACTACAAATGAGGCGGTACAGGGAGACATGGGATAGGCATCTTTCGAAGTACGGGAAGCTCAGAGTAAAATATTATATGAGGAACGCCTGAGGCAATTGGTCAGTAACAGATGGGCAGCTAAAGAATTTAAATATCTGTACCTAAAAAGCGTTGACTCAAAATGGAGGAACATAAGTAGAAAACTCACCAGTTAGTTTGCTGGTCACAAGGATGAAGAAATAAAGAGCGTTAAGCAACAGGTGAAAAGCACAGAAGGTAACAATTGGATAACTTCGATGTAAAAGAAACAGTGTGGAATTATACTGAAAGTGGAAAACGCAGATCAGGAAGGAAGCTTTCTCTAATGACTCAAGAGGCAGTGCCTTATGTTTTGAAGCTAGATCAGGGTGCCTTAGGACACGCAGCTGCAAAAGGAAATTAAACAATGAAGTGGACGCATGTGTTGTATGTGGAAACTCCAGTGAAAGAATTGACCATATTACACTCTAATGTAGCGGTATCCATCTGGAAGTCGATGCAGGCGCAGTCACTCTTCCTGAAGCTCTGGAGCTTAAAGATACAAGTGGTCGGGTGAATAAACCTGCGGTGGAAGCTAGCAAAAAACGATTGAAAGATTGGTGGCTTAAAAGCAGAGAAGTAACATAATGTTAGTAATGTAGAAACAAAAATTTATAAATTTAATAAATGCAATGATGGTATAGTGAACCAATCTAAAACAATAATTAGGATAAATTGAGAAAAATGAGCATGATAGCAAATGCTACCTCTCCGCTTCAAAGGGGACGCTCCTATATTCCATCCATCCATCCATTCATGCATCAAAACTTCTTCACCATTGGAAAGAAAAGCTTGACAATTTCCTGATACGTGTCCGCTTAGAGCTCTGTGTTTTTATCTTGTTTCGCCTATTTACTGTCGTTTTGTGTGGGTAGGACAGTGCCCTCCGTAAGAACGAATGACGAAGACGCCCCTGTGGAGCGATTTCCGCCTCGGTCGGCCCTTTCTCAAGTAAGAAAGTCCAACCGGATCCCTCAGGCGCAGGCTAGGCTTAGCTCGGCGTTGCCGAGCGAGGCTGAGCTACGCGCCTGCATGGATTCTGCTCCGCCGACGACAGCTGTGCGGATTTCCGCTGTGTTACAACCTGGCGCTACATCCACGTCCACGCAATCATCAACGCCTACATGCCCCCAGTCTGCTTCGTCTTCGGATGGAACGACTTCGGCTTGTCCCATGGATTGCTCCGCCGCCTCTGTGCCTGTAACCCTCCCTCAAGGAGCTGTGCCCGTCGCACCGATTCAGTCTTCCCTTCCAAGGCCAACTACAGCGTGTCAGCCCCTGACACCACCACAGATGCCGCCAGTGAGTCGAGCCTCGCTTCCACTTGCTGCTAACTCGTTCCGCGTCACCATCAAGCCTACATTGTGCTTTGATATAACGACTATCCCTCACCGGTGTGTCCAAGCCACAATTGACCAAGTTCTAGGTTCTACTAACTACTGTGGATTTGTCGTCCATCGCCCATCGAACACCATTACGGTGAACTTGCCATCCTTGGTGGACGCCCAGAAAATGTGTGCAGTTACTCAAATTCCCCTGGATGCGAATGAGCATGTCCCAGTGCAAATATATTTTGCCTCTGGCCCTGACTCCCTACGCTGCGTCGTTTACCATGTTGACAGCAGAAGTCCTTCTCAGGAGGTGCGAGCAAACATTCGCTGTTCAACTCACGCAGTGTTGCAAGCACGGCCTCTGGGGCGCCGGGGTTCATACCTACTCACCCTACCAGGCCCGCTGACTTTGCCTGAGTACCTAACCTATTATGGTGTGATTATCAAACCACAGCCCTTCCGACCTCGTCGTATATTTTGTTATCACTGCCATAAACAAGGGCACATGCAAAATACCTGCCCTAATCCGGCAGCTGTGGCCGACATGAATGAACCAATAGCGCTTTGTGCCCTATGCAAATCGGCGGACCATGACATGCGCTCCCCCGCATGTCCAAAGAAGAAGCGAACGAGGCCGTCACGCAAGCCGCCTGGAAAAGCAGATATTCCTACAAGTAATCGCTTCGCTGCTCTTACATGTGATGAAACCGACTTCCCTGTACTTCCTTTACTTGACCCACCTGCTCATCATACGTCTTCTCAGCATGGTTCATACGCACAAGCGACTCACCCTCGTGGATCAAATGGTACACCAAAACGGCCAGTGCACCAATCACATCTGGATGCCGCAGATGAAGACGTTGTTTTAGACAATGCCATTGCAGAGGCTCGCCAACGTCTAGACGAACTCACCCAGCTCCGAGAACAGCGTCGCTCTCACCCCTCTCGAAGAACTATAATACCTCGTGATAAGATTTCAGATGAATCACCTCCAATAAGCATCAAACCACAATCACGTGCAGACAACACGTTAACTCCGAATACCCCGACAGTGGATAAAATATTAGCCCTTATGGAGCAGGTGACCTCCCTCATCGTAGAAGCTCTTCGGCCTCGCAATGGATAATGCACTGTCTCTGGTGGTGCAGTGTAATTGTCGAGGCTTTGCGAATAAGGCCTCTGAAGTGAACATTCGTCTTCGCGACAAAAAGCTAAAGGCGTGGTCCTTCTTACTTCAAGAGCATAACTCACTTCCTCGCCTTTCAGGATTCTGCGCTTACCATTCACCTTCCATTCCTGATCGCCGTTGTATCACCTCTTCCCTCAGCCCAGGTAAATCTGCAATTTATATTCACACTTCAGTTCCCCACATAACGATCGACCTTTCACGCTGGTGCAAGACACGCCAAGAGGTGGTAGCACTGCTAGTTAAACCTGTACGCACGCCACTTATACTAGTTTCCTTTTATGGCCGTCCTGGTTCCGCATCTCCCAATCTTGGATGGGTTCGTTTTCTGCGTTCTACCTACTCGGGTATCTCTATTCTAGTCGGTGGAGACTTCAACGGCGCACACACCTCATGGGGTTACCCATCGGATTCTCCCAGGGGTGCACACATCCAGGGAAGCTTTTCAGATAATTCTTTTCATCTTTTAAACCACCCGCATACATCTACCCGTCCACGAGGTGGACCTTATTCACCTGATTTGACTTGGTGGTTAGGCCCTGGTAGCCCTCGTTGGTCTATTGAATCAGATACCTGGGGTAGTGATCACAGTCCTATCTTTATCTCTCTCACTCCTTCATGGATACGTAAAATACGCCGTAGCTTACGAATAACATCATGGGACTCTGTACGTGCAGACAATCGCTTATCTGATTTCACCCCATCATCAGCATTGTCTACTCTCTCTGCTGTTCTTGCGTCCCACACGATTACCACCACTGTAAATGAAGACGAGCCAAACCCGGACATCCACCTACTGAATCTTTGGGCTCTGCGTCGACAGGCAGATCATTATGCTGCTCGTAACCCCGATGAGCCATCGGCTATCCCCGCTCTTCACCGGGCTACCGCGCGTGCGAGGCGGTATGAAAAGCGTCTAGGAAGGCAACGTTGGGCTTCATGGAGTGAGCACCTGTCCTACAAGCAGAGTAATCGACAACTTTGGAGAGTGTTTCATGCCATGGAGAGCTCTTCTCAAGTTTCTGATTACACAGAGAGCATTCGTCTTGCGATGAATATAGATGAGGACACATTTGCAAAACAGGCGGCCAGACAGTTTTTTCCCCACTGTGATTCTACCTCAACTTCTCCACCTTGCTTACCGGTTACCGAACCCCCCGATGCGATTACTTCTGACCTAACCATGGCAGAGCTGCTGGCCTCCATTGAACGCCTCAAATCTAACTCTGCTCCCGGGCACGACGGCATACCTAACTCCTTATTCCGCAACTTGGAAGGGACTGCTTTGCAGGCCCTGCTTGATGCATTCAATGACGTGTGGCATTCTGGTGTCATGCTGGGCGAGTGGAATCATTCTATTGTTGTTCCAATACCGAAGTCAGGTCATCCTCCAGTATCTCTGTCGGCCCTTCGCCCAATTTCCCTGACGCCAACAATCTGCAAGCTTTACGAAAACATTCTCGCCACTCGCTTATCGTGGTGGTTAGAATCCGATGATTGTTATCCAGAATCCCAAATTGGCTTCCGCCCGCAAATAGGAACGGAGGACGGTCTTGCTACTTTGGCTGCTGACGTGCTCCACCACTCTCCGCACAGTCATCTTGTTAGAACTGTGATCGCTACAGATATAACAAAGGCATATGATAACATTCTTCACTCAGCCATTCTTGCCTCCCTACAAACTCTTGGTCTTCTTCACAGGTTTCTCCTCGCCATTCACGCCTTTCTAACAAATAGAACATTCAGTGTGCGTGTCCATGGAAAGCCCTTTGGTCACTTCCCCTCAAACAGAGGAGTGCTCTAGGGCTCCGTTCTCGCCCTTACATTATTTAATGTGGCCTTCATTCCACTTGTTCGAGCCCTAGAGGCCATCCCTTCTATACGCGTGCTTGCGTATGCCGATGATATAACCTTATGGTGCTGTCACCCAGATACGTCTGTCCATCAGGCGGCCTTCCAGCATGCGCTGGATGTACTGACATTTCGCCTCCCTCCTTTGGGCCTAACTCTTTCGCATACAAAATCCTGTTTCAGAAAAAATCAAGAAGAACATAGCGTCCGCACGAAGAGAGAAATAAAAAAGGTATAAAGCAAGGGGTGAAATCCGCAAAGAAAAGCCCCATTCAGACATGGATCCACGATAAAAAGGGCTCAAATCAACGAGTGTAAAGGGGAAAAAAAAGCTGGGCTACTAGAAAGAAACAGCACAAACAAACAGAAAAACAAACCGTAAATTTCGGAGGCGGACAGCTATGATGCGCCTTTATGCCTTCCGTGCAATGCACACCTAGCTGGACATCGTTTGCATATGTGCACTTTGCAACGCAGTTTATCATGAATCCTTTAGTTTTAATCTCGGTTATCGCATATATCTCATTAGCTTGCAGTCCTAAGCTACCATGCATATTATGTGGAAGACCACTGGACATAGATTTAGAGCCCCATTTTAAACAAACCGCACAAAATGACCTGCATAGTCGTTAGGATATGTTGAGAGGGGTATATTCAATTCGAAAAAGCAACTCTAGCTGGCATCATCAGCCATGTCGTTTGGTATGGTAACGCCCCACAGCTCGCCAACCATTGAGCGTTGAACATAGCTTCCGTGTGTACATCGTCTTACTTCGTCCTCGTACCTTGGCTGGTTTTTATTCTCGAAGAATGCTCGAATACCATGCTACCTACACTCCACCTACTGCCAACAAAAAGCTCATAATTTTTCGCTCACAACACCAAAGGCACCGCATTTTTCGGATAAATGGGTCCTTAACGCTATCGCATTAAACTTTGTAGGCCACCTGAGCTGCGTCTTGAAGAGTGTGACTCGTTAATGGTTTCCGTCTTCGCCTTGTCCGCATATTTGAATTTTGCTACTCGCTTCATCACTGACCCTTTAGTTCCTCTTCTCGCATCTCACACGTACTCGTCAGGATACAGAACGCTGCCGCGCTGGGAAAGGCCGCTATATAAAAATATAAACCGTCATTTAATCATGCCGTCCGAACATACGTATGTCTACGTAGAGTAGCATTAGTGCATCTTCCTCGGTATTCAAGGGCCTCAGTGCAATTCCCATTTCACCATCAGATCTCGTAGCAGGTACCCTGAGTTACGTGATCACGTGACCACACTGCCGCTGAACAGTTCGTGTCCGGCTGAGTCACCTGCACAATGCCAGCGCGAGAGGCAAGCACGTGATGTTTTGCTCACAACGACGTCTACGCAAACACCGGATTCGGCGAAGAACGCGCCAATAATGCTGAAAATATAATGTAAACAGCGGGGGGACTAAGAGGTCGGCACAGGGGGCCCATGAGATCCATTATCAGGTCCAGAGGAGCAGGACTCATCAAGCCACGCTCTTGCAGGAAACCTGAAAACAAAGAAACATCAAGAAAAGCGAAAGCGTTCGATTGACACTTAAAGGTCAACTCCGGTGGTTTTTTTTCATCATTTTGTGTTTTTGGTTGAATTACATTCCTCGGCACGTCCTGACTCCAAAACAAAAAACCGTTTTTCGAAATTGCATTTAGAAGTATTTTTTAAAAGGAAAAACAGCAAATCGAAACCGAAACTGCTTTCACGGCCAGAAACGACGTCCCACTTGACGAAATGGTGACGTCACACTCAGTATTAGAAAAACACACGTACGCGCGTTGGATGGTGAAAATAAAGTATGGAAATCATGAAGCATTGCATAAAATGTTTGAGGTAGTTCAATATAAGCCTCATAATTTCATAATCATGCGGGAAGTGGACAGTAACGCCGGTATACTGTTTGTGACGTCAGAAACTTAGTGTTGCCGGCAGAAATAGTCTCAACTCAAGCCATGAAAACAGCATATTTTAAAGTCGTGTCGTATTGTACGACGCCCAAATTTTGTAGAATGCGTCAGGACGGAGAGGAGAATCTACAGGAAAATGTTTGTTCGAATATTCGAATGTCAAAAAACCTCCGGAGTTGCCCTTTAAGCTCCGCTTTTAAGGTTATCAAGACGCAGCTTTAATAGCTCGCGTCTGCCGGCATCCCTTGCTCATTCTCGCTCGCCTCCAGACATTGCGCACCTCTTTGATCAGAGACCTTAATTTTATTTGTGCTATTATATTCTTACGGACGCGAAAGGAGGAATAAGTGGGCAGTGGCGAGGGCAGGAGTGCTCACGCTAGGCCCGCCAACAATTCAATAAACGTCATCTCAAGGTCATCCAACATCTTCTTCCTGTTTTCATCGGCTTACCCCACCGTAACAGTATTATCATCACAGATATCTATCACTATTAAGACGCAAGATACTATGTTATGATCACCCATCGTAGATATATATTGCACCTTTAACCAAGCGGTACGAACCTACAGTTTTTACCAATTGTTCGGATGCCAAGGAGTTTGCTTTTCAGCTATGCATGCGGCTCATATTGTATTGCCATCCTTGTAAATTTCCTGCAAACAACATTTTCGGGCGTAACCGTATGAACCAGTAGGACTTCCACCATCGTTCAGGGAGAGCCCCACTTCGTGATCTAGAAGCAAGGCCGCTCCGCTCTAAACTTGTGACAAAGACTAGTATGTGGTCTACGGCCCCCCTAACTAACTCGCTAGGGATTTGACGGTACTTATGGGCTGGATCCCCATCTCCCGTTACCATCGTAAAGTTTAAACCCTAGTTGGCAGCGCCATCATGTTCGCCATGTCATACGGTCTCAGGTCTTTACGTAACTTGACGATCGGAATCCATGTTCCTTGCCTACTACCACTTGCCTCACATATGCCCGTGCACTCAAAACGCCCATGCTGGATTTTCTGTCGCTTTAAAAATGCTAAATCCTGAACTCGCAGAGAACCTATAATTGTAGAGCAACTAGGAGATGTTATAGCATACTTTTATGCGCATAATTGGGAACAGCCTAAGCTTCCGACGGGTGGCAGTCATTTTTTTTTTTCAAACGTTTTTCCGCCGTTTACAACTAATAATTAATGCTGCTTCGTGCAATAGTAAACAGTTCTGCGATTTGTGAAATATTGCAATATACTTTCATGAACATTTTCATTTAAGTCGATCAAACTTCCAAACTAGCAAAAATTAGCATATCAAGTTTTCCTTGCGTTTTCAACAAAACGTCACTCTGCCAGAAAACCCAATAGCACCCGTTCTTGATAATTATTAACAAAAATTACAAGACTGCCGAGAGAAAATCGTCAGTAATTTTGGTGGTTATTGTGAAATTATACAATCTGAAAAATTCTGCTTTAAAAAACTATTCCGCATTACACTGCCGAGCGTTCTTGGCACGGAGAAAACAAGCAGAACACTAAACTTAGTCAAAAGCTGACTGTACGCTAAGAAACACCAACTGTGATATTCAGCAGTGTCATCTTTTTATATATATGTTTTGGTCCTCGCCAATGAACTTCAGTTATCCGGCGCCGATCAAATTCAGCACGTCCAAAAAGGCGGCAGCATGGAGCATCTGTTTCTCTTCTTTCACTCCCATCCAATTCATCTTACATATTGCACTTCCATATTTTCAGTGGAAGTGTACGTTGACAAGCGAGACAATACGATTTTTTTTTCTTTTATCAAAACCTATTTTCACGTTAAAGCGGTGAGGCACGGAAGTTCCCCAGAAATCAGTTGGAAATTATAACGATTTCAAAATTACCTTTTTTTTTTTTTGCGGCATAGAACAAGCGAACTAAATGTGAAGTAGGCGCATATGTCTTTCGAAGATTTTATTCTTGCTTAGAGATAATATTCAATACACAACAAGAAAAAGGCGCCCGACAATCAAGCGTAGAAAAGGGCCACGGCTGCGTCATTGTTGTCTAAGGCATTAGAAAGCGAGGCTTCCTTGTTTTACGCCTGTGGAACACTTAGAAAATCATTTGAGGCTGAAGAATATTTTCCGCTCAATACTGCTCAGAAAAACATCTTGGTAGGTTTCCAGATAACTACTGCTTGAGGAAAGCCGTACTATTCGACGCAATGTTGGGCTGTATATGTAGCATGCCACGAATACCTACACCGCGCCTATATATCAGGAGAGGGATCGTATTCTCTCCGTAATATTTGGATAAAATGTGACCCTTCAGAGCAGGTGTGACCACTAACGATTTTGGCTTCTAGTACAAAATTGCTCCACACCATAGACGCGCAGCAGGAATAAATTCTCGCGTGCCAATAAATGTCAGTGACTCGATATCTGAGATCATATAGGTGGCTAATATGTTTGCTGAAAAGAGTCAACTATAAAGAATTTTACTACTTCATGCCAGAAGTGTATTTTAAAAATGAACTTTTCTTATGAAAAAAAATTAATTCGCATAAAGGAAATTCACGACCAATCGAAGACCTTAACTGGCGTGAAATATATGCCCGAAAACATCTTCATTTCGTACAGAAATGAGGTGTGCTAATCATAAATATTAATGCTGTTGCAAATCTATGAACAATACCACTCCTTGTTAGCACTGTGAGCAGCAAAAAGAGCTCCGAAGGATATAATTTTAAGCCGCCCTCCAGTAGTCTCATATGCATGATCATCTATAAGGCAATTACTGATGTCGATAAGTTTGCGGCTTAGGCCCATATTTCTACAAGGAACAAGCGTTGGCTTCCTCGCAGAAGTCTTCAATGAATGAATAACTTGCGAGGTATCAAAATGAAGTGGACACTCCTTTCCCTCTTTGTTCTTGCTTTGGTTGTTGTCTCAGAGTAAGCATGAACCTTTTTCATTTCTTATTCACGCTCAATGAAGCAAACAATACAAGTAGCTGAAATGGAGGGAAATCCAGCCATGATATGCAATTGTGTACTCATTCTGCTTTGATTGCGCAATTATTAATTCGTTTTATTCTCAGGAAGGCTCACAACGTGTTAGCTAGCGTTTTCCTGATAACGAAGTAATCTCAACGGCCAAACCACTCAATCACGAAGGCTGCAGACATCAGAACATGGAAATACTACTTTTTTTTTTTTTAAATTACTACACCCTCAAAATGTATCGTTTAGTTTAATTTGGTTCGCTGTATGTGACCTAATGTCCTAAAGCGACTGAGGCTATGAGGGACGCCTTAGTGGAGGGCACCGGAATTTTTGGGGTCCTTGAGGTTCTTTAACATGCACTGACATCGCACAGCAGATGACATAGCAGTCTTGCTTCTTGACTCCATCGAAAAGCGGTCACTACGACCGGAATCGACCCGGATCGCCCGATTGGCAGTCGAGTGCCTTAAACAGTCATCCGCCGTAGCGGGCAGGTATTATGGCTCCTCAGAACACGCAGAGACCGAACACCTCGGAAGTTGTATAGGTTTGAAAAATACAACTTGTTGCTGAAATTTGAAACGTCGAATGCGTGTGCATGAATACATTGAAGAGGCCCTTTATCTTGCCATTTCACGATGGCATTTAAGAAGAGCTGATCACATGTCCTCCTTCTGGACGCATGTGCGCCGATCAGTATTGTCCCTGGCCACCAGACAATCAGATAAGGCTTCAGATAAGGTTTCAGAGAAGACTAAAAGTGGAACCAAGCAGACCGGAAAGCAGCTTGCTTAGAATACGGACACTTCTGTTGTGAAACGCGCTGACAGAAACTCCCTAAATTTAGACATGGTGTACAAGCAGAAATCTTTCTGCTGGTTATCATTGAAAAGCTTATTCTTTTTTTTATTGTTTCGGTTTGACGCTATAGTGCGTTCTGCTTAGTGAAAATGCGGAGTACGGTCTATTGTTATAGAAGGCGTCCTTGTGCGACAACAGATACCCAGACTATGGCAAAATAGCTGTAAAGAATGGAAGTTGTATGTTCTTCGATATATATATGACGCTTCGTCCTGTACGAATCTGTCCCTGAAGTGAGAAGGCCGAAGTATACAAAATAAGAGATAAGCTGATGATCTACATCCTCCTACTAAGCAATTTGATTTTGCTTTTCCTGTGTAGGTATAGTACATGAGACCATATCTTATAGCTATCTTTCCAAAGATCCCTCTCAGCTTAGTAGACAGCTGATTTCTTTTTTCGTGAAAACAAAAAAGTCAAAAAATATTGTCGGTAGTATTTTTTTTATTTATATGCTGTCTAGAAGCATAGAGATCTAAGGACGATAGGATAAAGGTATCGTAAATCTATAGGCGTCTAGGCGAAGACAAGATAGACGTTTAGGCATATTGGTGAGACATTATCGGTGCAGTGTATATGACACCTCTACGTAAAAGGCGTTTGCATCAGCTCAAGTGTAGCTCCGCTCTTAAATGACGTTTATCTCGCCCACCATGACCGGCTTCTTCACAAGCAAGCAGAAGGCTCAGGTGCTGCGAGAGTGTTGAGATTTGTTGATGATTTTTTTAGTTTTCATGACATATACAGATTCTGATTTGGTTTCATTTGTGGTGTTTAAAGTCCCAAAGGGACTTAGGCTATGGAAACGCCATAACGGAGCACGCCGGAAATTTTGACCATATGGGGTTCTGTAAGGCCACGGTCGCCTACTCTCTAATGTTTCGGCGCGCGCGCCGCAGAAAACGGCGATGGAAGGTTAGACTAGCTTCTAGACTGCGACGCGACCGATCGCGCAAGCTCGGCCACCACGCTGTGCCTCCTCGCCCTCGTCGACACGGACTGGCTCACGCGTGCATCCCCCCGAGGCCGCGCGCGCTGACGATGCCTTTCTTCTAACTTCCAGTTCTTTCTAGAAAGCCGAGGGCGGGAGGCATTGCTTCGAAAGCGCTAGGCCATTTCCGCTCCTCCTCTGCTTCTGGAGGATTCGGCGGCGTTTCTTTAAGAGCGCGGCGTGCCCCCATCGGCGGTTCTGGTTCTGATGCTGGTCGTCTACGGAGATGGCGTAGCAGGCAAGCCACCGACTGATAAGTCGTAAAACAGAGCTATACGCTCATTGTGCAGTTGGTCTTTCGCTCAGTGTCCTTTGTAAAGTGTGTCGCCCCTCTGCCTCGCGTAAATAAGTTTTTCTGTATCTTGTGTTTGTGTTATTGGGCGCGAGCGCCGCCACTGGTGTGAACAGCGCTAGTGGTTACCTAGGGAAGTAAGTGGGATCACCTGACTCCTCTTACTGCTGCTGAAGCAGACGCTGGATTGAATTTGTGCGTTTTAAAAATTAATAGTCGCGTTTATTTATGTAGTTTTGGTTGATAAAGAGACCAGCCTGTGACTTTTCGATCTTGCATCGTTAATGAGGCTGCTGAAGCTTATTTAAGATGTTGCTACGTTCCGTTACTTCTCTGTACCCGGAGGTAAGGAGAAAACCCGGCGCAAGCTCCCATTCCTACCCGAAAGAATAGCTAACAGAATCTTCTTTAACCAAGATGTGTATGGGCAAGGAAGCGAGTGATAATTCCCATGAGGCGCGCAGCGGATATTTCAGCGAGCAAGATTTCTTCCATAGAGTTGGCGCTAAACAATTCGGTGAGCGGCAGATGAAGCGGTGCGGGCGTTTTAATTTGCGCTTATCACTTTTGAAGCTGCCGGTATATTATTGCTGGAAGGATGGGAAAGATGGAGCAGAACGCTTCCAAAGAAAGGAACGATCATGGCTTTGATCGTTATTCTAAATCAACGCGTTGACATCGACATTTAACTGAAGTAATCTAGAAGCTCCTGTCGCCTCCGGTAGCGGTATGAATGGTAAGTTGTCTCAGGCAATGTCTCCAGTGCTGTAGTAGTTTCAAATGACAGAGTCCGCGAACAAACGAAAGATAGAGCATTGCATGCATGTTGTGATGTGCTGATCGAGTCGAGGTGTGAGTAAAAAAAAAAAAGAAAAAGCATTACTGTGCGCATCCGCTATAACCAAGAGTGCCAATGACGGTATTCACTGCTCAAGAATTCGCTGCTTGGAATGCACGTCATCACACTTGTTAAAAAATTAATTCATGCCATCCCAACAGTCAAATTTGTCTGGTTCAAGGGAGCAGGCGAAGGGTGCCGCTTCCGCCGGCGCTATGCGAAAGCGCTCAGCCTCAGTCAGGCTCTTGACAGCCCTCTGATCTTGCAGAGGAATCTTATTACCTGTTCAGTGACCGTTTAAATCTGAATCGTTGTGTGGCAGCTTCAGTTTTTTTTTTTTTTTATAACAGCAGCAATGCTGCAGTTGGTGCACGTCGTCGTATGTAAAGCTCGCCAACTTCGATAACTCTGATTCTGTGAAGGGCTTTCTGTGAAGTGCTTTCTTATTGAGGCCGGTGCACATCCATCGGCGATATACGAGAATGAGAATGACGGATGTGTTGAAACAGAGGAAGTGCACATGTTGATTAAGAAGATAAAGAATACTGCTGCACCAGGGGTAGATGAAATTATGCCTAGCCCGGTCAAATACATTGGACCCGAAATCAGTGATGTGTTGGCTAATATTATTAACCTAGTGATTTCAACTGCAACATTCCCCGCTAAACTAAAACTTGCACGCATAACGCCGGGGTACAAAGGCGGAGGCGCCGTAGATATTTCAAACTATAGACCAATTTCAGTCTTGACAGTATTTTCAAAGATCTTTGAGGACGCCATTTATGTCTGGCTGAAGAAATCTTTTATGAAGAACAACATAACAGCAACATAATCGCACTAAACAATGCAAGGCCACTGAGCAGAAAAGAAAAGTACCTGATTATTTGAAAATACACATTTATTTTATTTTTAGTGTGACAGAAAATTGCTTATTCATTCAGCCAATAAAGACCCAGTCGGGCAGAGTATGTGCACAAAGCTTGGTTGCTAGTGTAGGGAATGTGCATGGTTGGTAGTGTAGGGAATGTAATGCGATTGCAGTGACAATCTCCAACAATGCATAGGTGCAAAAATCGTCCGTTCAAGTATATTGAAAATACTAGGAATTCTTTTTTCGGCGAAGTGAAAGAAAAAGGACGTATATAAAAACTACAGAGAACTCTCCTAACTAGGTAGCGTGCCATAAATTTCTGATTTCAGGTCAAAATTCACAGTTCTCACTTTTATTCCGAAACGCTGAGCAAACTTGAACACCTATACCACAGTGTAACGCGTTGTATAAGCTAGGAGCAATACAATTCCTAAGGGCAGAGTATATACAATATAAATGGCGTCTTATTCGAGCGTAGTAACCACACAACGTTTTACAGCTGACAACAAAAAAATCGCCTGGGCATTTAGAGACAAGAAAAAAAGAAAAACAATGTCTAATTATTTGGCCCAGAATGAGCCCACAACAATCACAGGGGAACACGTCATCAGTTTCAAGAACGCTAATACATAAGGAAGCGTGTTTTTCTAGAATGAGGTCATTTCAACACTTAACCGCCACAACAATTGTCGTTGCGGTTTTCTGACTCCGCGGTTAAGCGAATCGGTAAGCATATCTTTCAAGCTGTTTTGTACTACTTGCGTGGAAATAAAGATCTCCCTCCAACATGCCTTTTTGCTTACGTCATCTGCTGAGCTCATCAACTACTGAAAAGTGCCCAGGCGAATTTCTGCCTTGTATCTGCATAAAATGAAGGGAAAAGGTCAGTTCACTTGGAAGGTATGCCGAAATGCTACAGTACAGAGTGCGAGTTATAAGTCATGGGATGGTAAAGAGAGAACTTGCACAATCTGACCACTGCATTTACAACTTTGTAGCTGATTGCCAACATCTCGAGTCTTCGTTTTGACCGTTTCTCATGACGTTAACATTGCATAGAAATATTTAAACATGTCTTCATTTTTCGATCAACCTTGTTTATTGACTCAAATTCCCTATGTGCATGTAGGTTTTGGCCAAGCCGTACAAGAACCGAACATTCAGAAGTAAGAGATAAACGTAGATGGAACTATAATCTACGTTTTAGTATCTCCGGGCAGTTGGATATCTATCAAGATATTTGACTCTGCGAATCTAGCTACGTCGGTTGTCCCATCCCCGGCCTTATTGAAAAGCCTCACAGGAAACAATAAGCGGTCTACCACAATCTGTTAAAAGATAAATAAGCGTTTTCATTCTCTTCTGTGGATGTTTAGTCGTCAATTCGTGGCGACACTAATGCATTGCCAAAACTTCCGAAATGTGACCGATTGATAGTTCCTTCAACATTAAAAATTCTAGGGTAATTGAAACGATTTACAAGGAACCATCCTTTCATATTGAGAACGTCAATACTGACGTCACCGATCATGCATTACAGTGGGATAGAAATATATTTTCATTCAGTGGCGCATGATAGCCACAGATGTCATGCATCATAAAACTCCATATAACAAGCAAACGTTTAATTCAACTCTATTGCAAGTTAGCCTATCAATTTCCTCAGTTAATTACGAACGGCTGTCTGAAGGAAATTTCGCACCTGTGCTTCAGTAAGCCTTTAATGTACAAATAAAAAGCAGAAGAAACGTCGTCAGCCATATTTATTAATGAGCCCTTAAAGGCCAAATCCTAAAATGAAGACGACAGCAGCGACGTGACATTTCTGCATTATATTGTGGTACGGCCGAGGGTACAACTGGCTCGGAGTGCTGTTGCGCTTATCCTCGGATATACACGGAATGTAAAACGCAATAAAAAAAAGTTCACAGTAGGGCACTGCAGTCTCCTTACGCACTGAAATGCTAAACCATTGCTAGATTCAGCTGTATAGTTCCTGTATGAGCTCGTTCTGTATGTCGTTGCTTTTGTGACGTCTGCAGCTTTTTTAATTTCTCACTTATATTATGTTCTTAGAGTGTCTATTGCTCTATATTTTATCTTATTTGTTATTTTCTTTTACATTGTAATAATTTTTGTTATTTTTATTTTTTTCTATTTTATTTTCATTTCTTTGGCTTCCTATGTTCATTTTTCTGTGTTAACATTTTTTATTTATGTTATTCTTTTATGATTTATTTCTCATATTTAAACTCGCCAATAATATTATAGCTCGTTTCCAGCAAATAATATATCGGCCATTGTGGCCCTGTGACAAGGGCCACTTACAAGAGTAATTTTTTGAAGACAACTGCCGCCTCTGATATGGCGCCTTGTGAGCCGTATAAACCATATAGGGCCCTTACAACATGCGCAAAGTAGTATACACGAGGCGCGCTAGGTAACGAGGGGCTCAAGCCAGCAGTCAATATATTTCCCACATCATAAAGGCGTGCTGTGTAACCTTCAGATACCGAAACACAGTCCACATTAGTCCACATGTGACAGCCGCATTTAAAAACGAAAGCGGATATTCAAAAAGCACGGTGTGGACACGAGCGCTGCACATTCGCGTTAGAACGATGTATTCACTATAAACGTTTTCGGTGCGGGAACCAAATACTAGAGATGGGAACGGGGAGGAAGAGTTTGTTGTGGGCAGCAGAACTTGAATGGGGCTTCTTGAAACTTTTTCAGACTGAAAGCTAGATATACGGTCTCTCATTTTCAGGTCACAACCTTTATCCTCGACGACACGACAACCGTTTTGTCCTCGTTGGGTAAGCACATTCACCGCTATGTTTTTGTTGAACTTTTCTGCAAAATTTCCTTTAAATGCGGATGCCACACTTGAGGATCTGCAGATTGTGGTATTGCGGTCTGGACTTGAGATTTATCTATTGATGACAGAAATCTGAATAATAAAGTACCCCCGTTCAATACATTTCTAACGCGAAGGTAAGCAAACATTCTCTGCACCTTTTCTTTATTATACTTCCTTGTGTGCAATTTGTGTCATTCTAAAAGGCGATCTGAACTACATTGAAAGTGTAGTCATTACCCTGTCTCCTAAAGCTGGAGGTAACTCTTTCTTAGCTTCATGGTAATTATAAGTTGTTGCTCGATTTGACAACGTCATCCTGTCAGTTATGTTCAGTGTTCTACACGTTACAGAAAATAATAACCGATTATAGGTACAATTACTTCATCTGAAAGATACGTTTTTACGGTGTTCAATTGCACCACCAGAGTTACTAAATTATTATAGAACATTAATTAACAACCATTGTGTTACTTTTCTACTGACTTCATATGGTCACTACACAATCCGGTCCAAACTGCAATAAACTAGTGCAGCTTGTTTGATATTTTTACACGTTCCGAATTTTCAACAGTAGTTGTTTTCATAAGTTGCTTCGCTTATTTCGCAACGTTTTTTCGTCAAGACATCAGCCGATACACCGAACACTCAGTTTAAGAGCTAGGGCGGTCTTATACCGCGCCGGCACGTTGCGCACCCACTCGTATTTGCGCAACGTTTCGAAGCCAATTTCCACGTCTTCAATGAAGCGCCCATAGTTCATGACGCTAGGAAAAGGGGCTGCAGACAAGGTTACTGTAGAACTTAAAAAACAGTCATCAGCTATTGGAAACATCAAACGTCGCTTCTTTCTGTGATATCTCAAGCTAGCTCAACTCTTCGGCCAAAAGCTTGTGGAGCTCCTTACGCCATCCGCCAGAGATGTGCACGCTAAGAAAACATAATTAATAATAGGTAATCTATTGTGTACAACTCTGGCTATGCCAAAAATGGCTATTCTGCAAGCAGAACAAGCTAAAACGTACCCGGCGGAATACTCTTAGAATGCGCATTATATACGGAACCTTTATAACCGATGTTTTGTAGGCACTTAAAAAATACGAGAAATGGCGCAATGTATCAGCTGGTCTGGTCATGAAAGTCGTGTTGGCTTGGGTGTCCATCCGCAGCTCCTTTTTGTTGAACAGGAGCCGTCTTTGTTTGCTTGTCCTGGATAACGTTATTTGGAACTAATACAGAAAAAGGTTTTTTCCGGAATAATATTAAATCAACAAAATTCAGGCGGCACTATAAGCATCGGTCATGTGCTTGCCTCACTGGCTCGTTATCATAATCATCATCATGAGCCTGACTATACCCAATGCAGGGCGAAGGCCTCTCCCATATTTCTCCAATATACCCGGTTCTGTGCTAGCTCCATCCACTTGATCCCTGCGAACTTCTTAACCTCATCCACCCACCTAACTTTCTGCCACCCACTGCTAACTTTCCTTCCCTTGGAATCTAGTTTGTTACCCTAAGCAACCATCGGTTATCCTCTCTTCGCACTACATGTCCTGCCCATGCCCATTTCTTCTTCTTGATTTCCACTAAAATGTCAGTTACCGGAGATATTTCTCTGACCTGCTCTGCACGCTTATCTCTTAATGTTACCCCTACCATTTTTCGTTCCATAGCCCTCTGTGTTGTCCTCAACTTAAGTAGACCCTTTTGGTTAGCCTCCACGTTTCAGCCCCATAGGTGAGTACAGGTAAGATGCAACTGTTGTATAATTTCCTCTTGAGCGACACCGGTAAGCTGCTAGTCATAATCTGCGAGTGCGTGCCAAATGCGCTCCATCCCAATATTATTCTTTTATTTCTTATTCATAGTCCGTATCTGCGGTTACTACCCGTCCTAAGTAGATATATTCGCCTACTACTTCCAGTGCTTCGCTACCTAACGTAAACTGCTGTTCCTTCCCGAGGCTGTTGAACATTACCTTAGTCTTCTGCATATTGATTTTCAAGCCTATCCTTCTACTTTTCATGTCTAGGTCATAAATCATTATTTGCAGTTCATCCCCCGAGTTACTAAGCGAGGCATTGTTATCAGCACATCGCAGATTACTGAGGTATTCTCCATCTACCCTTATCCCTAACTGCTCCCATTCCAAGTCTCTGAATACTTCCTCTAAGCAAGCTGTGAATAGTACTGGGGAGATCGTGTCTCCTTGCCTAACATCTTTCTTTATGGCAATTTTGTTGCTTTCTTTATGGAGAATTATGGTTGCTGTGCAGCCAGTACGTATATATCTTCCAGCACTTTCACGTACGGCTCGTCTAACCCCCTGATTTCGAAATGCCTGCATCACCGCCGAGGTTTCTACTGAGTCAAATTCTTTTTCGTAATCAATGAATGTTATGTATAAGGGATGGTTATATACCGAAGGTTTGTTATGAAAACAACCTGACCATAGCTAATGCTCATTTTCAACAGCACAAGAGGCTCCCGTACACATGGACTTCACCGGACGATCTGTACAGGAATCAGACTGATTATATTCTTTGCCGGCAGAGATGGAGAAGCGCTATACAAGCTGTAAAAACAAGGCCTGGGACTGATTGTGGCACCGATCATCAGCTTCTTGTTGCCAAATTTAAGCTTCGATTGAGGAAAACGCAGAAAACTGGAAGGCCTTTAAGGTATGATATGGATGAAATTCCATCAGAATATGCTGTGGAAGCAAGGAATTGGTTTCAAGAATTAAATTTAGAAGACAGAGAGCCTGAAGAGATGTGGACGGATCTTCGTGATATAATACAAGAAGTTGCTACTAAAGTAGCTCCAAAGCAAAAGCAATGCAACAAAGCAAACTGGTTATCTAAAGAGGCTTTGCAAGCAGCTGAGGAAAGGAGAATAGCAAAATTTATGGGGGAAAGAGAAAGATACAAGGTTCTCAATGCGGATTTTCAGAAAGTAGCAAGGAAAGAAAAGAATGCCTTCCTGAACATACAGTGCCAATCAGTTGAGGACAGCAGCCAATTGAGGAACACAAGAGCTCTGTATAAGACAATCAAAGATTTTAAAGGACGCTTCTCTGCTAAGCTGGGCGTGATAAAGGACAAACAAGGCAGGGACCTCACTGAAGCCTCCAAGATAAAGGAGAGGTGGCAGGAATACACAGAAGAACTGTACAAGAAGGATCCGGAAGTGCAAACACAACATAAGACGATTGTGATTACTGATCTCGAGCCGGGCATTCTGAAGAGTGAAGTTGAATGGGCCTTACAAACCCTTGCCAAGAACAAGTTCAATTCAGTTCAGTCGTTCAGTCGTGTCCGACTCTTCGTGACCCTATGGACTATATCACACCACGCTTCCAGTCTCTCACTATCTACCTAACATCACATAACCTCATCTGCAGCGCCTCGAGAATGCCATCTAACCATCGCGTTCGCTGCCTGCCTCTTCTCCGGTGACCTTCAACCTTTCCCAACATCAAATGTTTCGCCAGCGACCCCTCTCTTCTAATCAGATGATCAAAATAGCTGAGCTTTAACTTTAGAATTTGACCCTCCAATGAGCAGTCAGGGTTTATGGTCGACAATATTGACTGATTTGATCTTCTGGCCGTCCAAGGAACTCTCAAGAGGCACCGCCAGCACCACAATTCAAACGCGTCAATTTTTCGACGATCAGCCTTCTTCACAGTCCAACTCTCGCATCCATACATCACAAATGGAAAGACCATAGCACGAGGTATACGGATCTTGGTTAGCAGTGTAATGTCTGCTCTTTACTACGCTCTCAAGGCTAGACATGGCTCTCTTTCCCGGAAGCCGGCGTCTCCTAATTTCAAGGCTGCAGTAGGTGGACCGGGAACTTCCGGATATGAAAGATTGGTTTTGGCAAGGGCTGAGGACCTAGAGCCCAGATCCTAGATGCCAACCTTCGCTAGATCAGCAAAAAGCAAGAGAGTTCCAGAAACCCAACTCATGGCCAAGAACGAAGCTAGCGGAATTGATGGCATTCCAGCTGAGTTGCTTCAATACCTCATCCATGATGCTGTTAACGTTCTGTATGCATTATGTCAGCAAATTTAGACAACCCTACAGTGACCACAGGATTGGAGGAGGTCAGTTTACATCCCCATTCCAAAGAAAGGCAGTGCCAAAGATTGTTCCAACTACCACACGATCGGGCTTATTTCGCATGCTAACAAGGTGATGTTGAAAATCCTCCAAGGTGCAGCAGTATGTGAATGGGGAGCTTCCTGATGTGCAAGATGGGTGTTGGCAAGGGCAGAGGAACTAGTCCAAATTGCCAACCTTCGCTGGATCATGGAAAAAGCAAGAGAGTTCCAGAAACCCATCTACCTCTGGTTTATTGATTATGCGAAAGCGTTTGACTGCGTAGATCACAGCAGATTGTGGCAAGCTCTCCAAGAGATGGGAGTTCCAATTCACTTCATCTGTCTCCTCAGGAACCTGTATGAAGGGCAAGAGGCCACTGTCCGAACTGGGCATGGCTTTACTCATTGGTTTCCGATTGAGAAAGGAGTGAGACAAGGCTGCATACTGTCGCCCTGCCTATTTAATCTATATGCTGAGTGCATCATGAGAAAGGCCGGTCTGGATGAGTCTTCAGCTGGAGTGAAGATTGCTGGAAAACGTATCAACAACCTTAGATATGCGGATGATACCACTTTAATGGCAGAAAGTGAAGAGGAACTCAACAGACTTCTGATGCGCGTACAAGAAGATAGTGAGAAGTTTGGGCTTAAACTTAACATTAAAAAGACAAAGTTAATGGCATTTTGCTTTATCAAGTCCTGGAGCATCAAGGGACAAGAAGTGGAAGTTGTGACATATTTTCTCTTCTTGAGCTCCAAGATTACCCCGGAAGGAGACTGCAGCCATGAAATTAGGAGAAGCCTGCTTCAGGGAAAGAGAGCCATGGCTAGCCTTGACTGCTTAGTAAAGAGCAAAGACATTAGTCTCCCAACCAATATCCATATAACTTGTGCTATGACCTTTCTATTTTTGATGTAAGGAGGCTAGAGTTGGACTATGAAGAAGGCTGAACGCCGAAGAATTGACGCGTTTGAATTGTGGTGCTGGCGGACTCTTGAGAGTTCCTTGGACTGCCATAAGATCGAATAAGTCGATATTGTCGACCATAAACCCTGATTGCTCATTGAAGGGTCAAATTTTAAAGTTAAAGCTCAGCTACTTTGGTCGTCTGATGAGAAGAGAGGAGTCGCTGTAGAAAGAATTGATGTTGGAAAAGGTTGAGGATCACCGGAGAAGGGGTCGGCAGCGAGCGCGATGGTTAGATGGCATCCTCGAGGCGCTGCAGATGAAGTTATATGATGGTAGCAAGATAGAGAGAGACCGGAAAGAGTGGCGTGATATGATCCATAGGTTCACGGAGAGTCGGACATGACTGAACTGAACTATATTCCGAGCATTTTTCTATCACCTGTTTGATGGTATGGATATGACCGATAGTAGAGTACCGTTTCCGAAAACCTGCTTGATCCTTTGCTAGATTGCAGTTTAAGGTTGTTATGATTCTATCAGCCATTACCTTCGTAAATACCTTATACGTAACAGACAGTAAGCTGATTGGTCTGTAAGTTTTAAGGTCCTTAGCGCCCCTTTTCTTATGAATGAGGATAATATGTGCATTCTTCCATGATTCCGGTGCCGACGATGACACCAGGGACTGCGTATACAGGGTGGCCAGCTTTTCTAGCACGATATCTCCCCCCCCCCCCCCCCGTCCTTCAACAAATCTGTTTCTCATTCTGCATTATCACTTGTGTCGTGTTATTTTCTTCATTTTTATGTATTTTTATTGTACTACTGGCGTTTCTAGCAATGTTATTTGTCATGTCTTCAGCATACTGATTTTCAAGCCTACCTTTCCGCGTTTTCTTTCTAGGTCGTTAATCACTATTTGCAATTCATCCCCAGAGTTATTTAGCTAGGCAATGTCCTCAGTGATTTGCCGATCATTGAGATATTCTCCATCTACCCTTATGCCTAACTGCTCCCATTCCAAGTCTCTGAATACTTCCTCTAAGCAAGCTGTGAATAGCACTGGGGAGATCGTGTCTCCTTGCCTAACACCTTTTTTATGGAAATTTTGCTACTTTCTTTGCGCAGAACAATGGTTGCTGTGAATCCCCTGTATATATCTTCTAGTGCTTTCGCACGCGCCTCGTATACACCCTGATCTCGCAGTGCCTCTATGACTGCCCAGCTGATATCCCCCTTTTCATAGTTTCTAATGCTTTCTTGACCTCGTCCTTCGTCACTGGTGGACCGTCGGACTGTTTTTCCCTACGCCAATCTCACTACGGTCCTGACATCTTTGGCTACTGTAGAGATCTGTATAGAACTCCTCGGCTACTTTGACTATCTTGTCCATATTCGTGATGACGTTCTCCGCCTTGTCCCGCATACATCTAGTTTTTGCCTATGCCCAGTTTCTTCTTTACCGCTTTAAGCATGCTCAATTTTCTCCATGTTTTACTTCCTTATATCGGCACCTTACGCTTATTGATTAGCTTTGATATCTCGGCCAATTCTATCTGGTCTGTTGGATTGGAAGCTTTCATACTCTGGCGCTTCTTAATCAAATCTTTCGTCTTCTTAGACAGCTTACCGGTATCCTCGCTAACCATCCTAGCGCCTACTTCTACAGCGCACTCAGTAATGATATCTCTGAAATTATTGTTCATGGCTTCTAGAGTAATGTCGTCACCCTCGGTTAGAGCTGAATATCTATTCTGTAGCGAGATTCTGAACTCTTCTCCTGAATTCCTGAACTCTGGCGCGTTATAATTGGGCTGAAACAAAACTTGCGTTGGGCTGTTAACAAGCGCTTCGGAGGAAAAATCAGGATGCTAGCGGCGTTGAAACCGCGGCGTGAGCAGAAATTCTTTTGTGTCATATAGGCAGTTTATTACTTCCTTTGTGTGCAGTACAGTGCGTACACATGCACAAAACGGATACATATATCGAACATGATCCTTAATATATTAAAAGATAGGGCATCACATTTAGGCAAAGTAGTCATTAAGAAGTCTAGCAGATTTTTGTATATTGTTGTGCCCGGCCAAAGCCGCCCAGAAATTCAGCCGGATGCCAAACTTCTCCGGCGAACGCCTTCTTCACAAATTCCGGATACTTCTCTGCAAGGCCCTTGTGCAGTGGAGACGAGCCGTGCCAAGGGGAGAGGGGCGATGTGTTTGAACATCAGCTGAGAATTCAGACACCTCGGCGCCGTGGCCCTGGCGGTGGACCCCTTCTTGCCCCGCGGCATATTTGAAGCAAGAGCGCAGCAAGCTCTCCCATTGGCCCTGCGAAAATGCTGCCGTCGGATTCGACCATCTGAGCGTCTACGGTTTCTCGGTTTACGAAGCCTCAAGTGCTTCCGCTAGACTCCGAGTGTGAGTTCGTCACTAGCGTCCATCGGGAGCAGTTCGCCCCCTGAGAGAGCGGATGCGGCGGAGTCTCCCCGGCCGTCGCTGCGCGAGAACAGTCGCGTATGGCTATGTTAGCTTTCGGCCCGAGAGCCTAACTCGTTGTGTATATGTCTTTAAATTGAGTGTAAAGCTTTTTCTTCACCTCACCAGCGCCGGCTCGGATTCATCGCTACCGGCCAGGGAGCTGACAGCCCTCGTTCACGAAACGGGTGACGAGCGCTACGCAGCCAACTCCTTGGCACAACCCTGTTGACGGTGGGATACTGTGTGATAACCCCACCGGCACAACAATATGTTAAGAGTTTTATATTGATACGTGGCAAGGTTAGTGCACAAAGGTTAGTCCAGGATGACACAGCACACAAAGCACAGAATCACAGCAGCGTCAACCTTCCTCTAGCACTAAACATTGCTACCACTTTGTCGTCTTCTGTGTCACTGTTGCTGATCGTTGTCTTTTTAAACGTCCAGCGATGCAGGGCATATATGTCACATTACCCCCCCCCCCCCAACGAAAAGCACAGACCCGGTGCGCACTAGGACGAACTACTGCACGGGTAGTACGGCTTCATTCTGGCGACATGAACAATCTCGGTGCGTGGCATAGAAGACTGTCGCGGCGGATGTACAGAGGCGACCTCGTATGTCACAGGAGTGACTGACCGTAAAACACGGTAGGGTCCTGCGTAGCGTGGCAAGAGCTTCTCACACAGCCCAACTTTACGAGCGGGAGTCCAGAGCAAGACGAGAGAGCCCGGAGAGTAGGACATCCCGGTGGCGAGAATCATGGCGCCGTTTTTGAGAATTTTGGGAGGAGGCCAGTCGGCGGCGAGCAATAACACGGGCGGCGTCAGCTCGGTAGATGGCGTCACGAACGTAGCAACTGGCGTTAGCAGTGGGAGGCAATACGCTGTCAAAAGGAAGGGGAGGGTCGCGGCCGTATAGAAGATAAAACGGTGAGTAACCCATTGTGTCGTGACGAGAGGAATTGTACGCGAACGTTACAAACGGCAAATTAATATCCCAGTCACGGTGATCATCCGAAACATAATTGACAGCATGTCCGTGAGCGTGAGGTTGAAGCGTACGGTGAGGCCGTTCGTTTGTGGATAGTAAGCGGTGGTAAAATAGTGCTTAATGGAGCAGTACCGAAGAATTTCGTCGACTACTCGAGCAAGAAAGCAACGGCGACGGTCAGTGAGCAGCTGGCGTGGAGCACCATGGAGCAGGATGACGTCGTGGAGAAGAAACGCAGCCACGTCAGTTGCACAGCTGGTGGGTATCGCTCGGGTGACAGCGTAGCGCGTAGTATAATACGTGGCCACTGCCATCCATTTATTCCCCGACGCAGAAAGTGGGAAAAGCCCGAGGAGGTCAAGGCCAACTCGGGAAAACGGGTGTACTGGGATGTCGATCGGCTGCAGGGATCCAGCAGGCATAGCCGAGGGCTTCTTTTTCTTTCATCGCTGACACCGGTCACAAGAAGCAACGTAACGACGAACAGACCGATAGAGGCCTGGCCAAAAGAAGCGGCGGCGAACGCTATCGTACGTATGAGACAAGCCAAGATGACCCGCTATGGGTGCGTCGTGCAGCTTCTGAAGAACGGGGGTACGCAGGTGTTCGGGGACTACGAGCAGAAGCTCGGCGCTATCTGGTGGCATATTCCGTCGGTATAAGGTGCCGTTGGGGAACACAAACAGAGCAAGGATATCATCAAGATCATCAGTGCTGAGGCGATTGATTATACTGCAAAGCTTGGGATCTAAGCGCTGTTCATGGCGAATGTTTGAAAGGTCAGAGATGGCCAACATATGTGTCATTATCGCACTCGCTCGCAGGTGGGGGACCTACCGGGTTGCGGGACAGACAATCGGCATCAGCGTGCAGCCGGCCAGACTTGTGGACGACAGAAAAAGTGTATTCCTCAAGGCGGAGGGCCCAACGACCCAGGCGACCAGTAGGGTCCTTCAGCGTAGAAAGCCAGCATAAGGCATGGTGGTCGGTGAGGACGGAGAACGGGCGGCCAAACAAGTAAGGGCGAAACTTTGTAATGGCCCACACGAGGGCTAAGCACTCACGTTCTGTGATCGAGTAATTTCGTTCAGCCGCAGAAAGGAGGCGACTGGCATAAGCAATGACGCGAGTGCGACCCATCTGCTGCTGGGCGAGTATTGCACCAGTACCGTCACCACTGGCGTCGGTGCGTACGTCCGTTGGTGCCGAAGGATTGAAGTGTGCCAGGACGGGCGGGTTGATGAGGGCTGTAATGAGCATAGAAAAGGCTTAGGATTGTTCTTGGTCCCAGCAAAATGGAGCATCGTTCTTCAAAAGATTGGTGAATGGACGAGTCGTCTCCGCAAAGTTAGGTACAAACCGCCGAAAATAGGAGCAAAGCCTAGGAAAACTACGCACATCACTGGTACAACGGGTGTACGAAATGCACTTACAGCACGTATTTTGTCTGGATCGAGTTGAACGCCGCGGGCGTCGACCACGTGACCGAGCACCTTGAGTTCACGTCGGCCGAAGCTACGTTTCTTCGAGTTCAGCTGAAGGCCAGCTCTTCGGAAGACGCCAAGAATGGCATCAAGGCGATGGAGATGGCTCTCGAATGTAGAAGAAAATACAATGACGTCATCGAGATAGCACAAGCACGTCGTCCATTTCAAGCCGCGCAGGAGAGAGTCCATCATGCGCTCGAATGTTGCGGGCGCATTACACAAGCCGAAAGGCATCACCTTGAATTGATACAGGCCATCGGGAGTGACGAAGGCGGTCTTCTCTCGGTCCCGTTCGTCGACTGCGATCTGCCAGTAACGGGAACGAAGATCAATGAAAGAGAAATAGCTGGCACCGTGCAAGCAGTCGAGGGCATCATCTATCCTGTGGAGCGGGTAAACGCGTTTCTTTGTAATTTTGTTGAGGTGTCGATAATCAATGCAGAATCTCCAGGTGCTGTCCTTCTTTTTAACAAGCACGATAGGCGACGCCCAGGGACTGCTCGAAGGCTCTATAATGTTTATTGCTAACATCTTGTCCACTTCATCCTGTATGACGCGTCGTTCAGAAATGGCGACTCGACAAGGTCTTCTGTGAATTGGGCGGGCGTCTCCGGTGTCGATATGATGTGTAACGAGGGACGTTTGTCCTAAGGAGCGGTCACCAAAATCGACAATATCGCTGTACGAATTCAGAAGATTCGTAAGTGCTTTAGCACGGTCAGGGCGAAAATTAGGTGCAACCATTCCTGATATGCGGGCCTCCGGAGATGGGGATGGTGCAGGTCGTGTCGACACTTTAGCAGTAGGGTCAGGTAAAAGAGCGGCAACTGTGACTTCAGATAGTGGGGTCAGTTCGGCGAGAGTAATGGCCTCAGGAAGAACGTGCACAGAAAGGCCGAAGTTCAAGACTGGAATATAAACGTTGTTATTTTCTACGTGCATGATGTTATGAGGGAGAGCGATTCTACGCTGCAGTGTCACGTCGGTTATGGGGCAAACAACGTAGTCGCCATCGGGAACAGAGGGGAAAGGCGACATGAGCACATACACTGCAGCTTCTGGTGGCAGACAAGTAAATGTAGAGAAGTGGAGACGGAGACGGAGCGTTGAAGTATCAGAGGCCGGTTTGTCAGGACAGAGTGGCAGGTCCAGAAGAAGCAGTCCAGAAGAACAGTCAATGAGCGCGGAATGTGCAGTTAAAACGTCGTGAGGGCAACTGGTGAGGACTGTAAAAAGGACAGGGATATGGCGGTCGGCAATGGTAATTCTCGCAGTACACATACCCATCACAGTAGCTGTGTTGCCATCAGCCACATTAACGGTACAAGAGGAAGCGGGTGTGAGGAATTTGTTGAAGCGTTGACGGAGCGAGGAACTGAGGACGGAAATGTGGGCGCCTGTGTCAATAAGGGCAGAAACTGAGACTCCGTCCACAAAAATGTCAATGAGGTTACGTCTGGGTGCGAGGGTGAGTTCCGAGTTGACAGTCCGGGTCGGAAATGCAGCGTCACTCCCGGGCGCTGCACTCGCTAGTTTCCCGAGTGGGTGCCGTCGTATGATGGAGAGGAGTTGCGACGAGGCGGCGGTGAACGAGATCGACGAGACCGTGGAGATGGAAATCGGCTGGAGTGACGGATACTTCAGACGGCTTCGGTGTGAGGTTCATCTGGGTGAGGAGGGAAGTGTCCAGGTCCCTCATTTGCTGGGCAGAGCTGTTCAGGTTGGGCAGGGAAGCGTCAAGGTCCTTAGTAGTACCGACGGAACGAGGTGTGGGGAAGGTGCGACTGCGGCAATAACGGGAAGTGTGGCCGGCTCGACAGCAGATCAAACAAATTGGCCGGTCATCTGAGGTGCGCCACTCTGCAGGATTGCGACAAACGTAGCGACGTGGGGGAGCTTGGCGGGTGGTTGCAGCAGCCACTACAGGAAAAGGATGCGATGATGGCGAGGGCGGCACGGGCTTGGAGGAAAGACCGACGTTGGCAAGTTCCTGTCGGACAACAGCCTGTATCATGGCGATGGTGTAAGGCACTGGAGATGGGAATGGTGCAGCAGCTAAGGCCTCGAGTTCTCGCCTGACGATCCGAGTCATTGTTGCGAACTGAGAAGGCTGTTGCAGTGGAGCCAGATCACCGCAGGATGATGTGGCTTCCGTGTTCGGAAGGCGCTCAAAGCGATGTACCGGGCGTTGTTGATTAGCCTGCTCGAATCTTCGGCAAACTTGAAGCACCGACTCGACGGTAGAGCAATACATGCAGAAGAGGATGTTGAACGCGTCATCTGCGACGCCCTTAAGGATGTGCCCTACGTTTTCACTTTCCAGCATGGAGCTGTTCGCCTCGCGACACAACGCGAGCACGTCGTGAATGTAGGCCATGTAGGACTCCGTGGTGGATTGGGCGAGAGACGAAAGTTCGGTTTTGGCTGCGAGAGCCCGTCCAATGGGCTTCCCGAACAAGTCGTGAAGCTTTTGCTTGCAAATGTCCCAGGTCACCAGCTTGGGCTCGTGATTTTGAAACCTCGTGCGAGCGGTTCCCGCCAAAAAGAATATCAGATTGGCCAGCATGGTAGTCGCATCCCAATGATTGTTCCTGCTGCATCGCTCGTATTCATCCAGCCAGTCGTCAACATGTCTTGTCTTCGCCATTGAACATGGGAGGGTGGCGGATATTTGTGAGGACGAGTGGTTGCGCAGATGTTGCTGCGGTGATAGGAGCTGCCTCAGAGGTCATAGTGGCCGTTGTTGACGTTGTGATCCCAGGTAGGTGGCGGCCACTGCGCAAATCCAGCTTGCGGCTGCTTAAATGGATTTATGTGTGCACACGGGGATCTTCAGTCACCTCCACCAAGATGATATGTGGCAAGGTTAGTGCACGAAGGTTAGTCAGGGATTACACAGCACACAAAGCACAGAATCACAGCAGCGTCAACCTTCTTCTAGCACTTAACGTTGCTACCACTTTGTCGTCTTCTGTGTCACTGTTGCTGATCGTTGTCTTCATTAACGTCCAGCGATGCAGGGCATATATATCACAATATTTACTGTCTTTTTTTTTCATTCATATGCTTGTATAAAATAGCCAACGAATCATATGTCTTCCACGAATAGTGGCCAGCTGGGGTTATTAAATAATATTTTTCGCATAAATTTCTCTCACCTGAGGTACAGTTGAAATTGCCGATGTAGGCAAGCATGTATGCAGATTTCGTCTCGTAGCAAAGCATGTCTCTATATTTCAAAAAACATAAAAATGAATTGTCACCTTTTCAAGCTGAGCTTGGGATATGGCTTGAAATAAGTCGCATGTTGCTCGATGCTATACTGGACTAAAATATGGTCTACTGGCGTGAACGCCATGCTAGAGCATCCCGCGCAGCGCGCCGAACGTCAAAGACGGCCGCTGGATGCGCCGCAGCGCTCTTTTGGAGACATGCTGCGAGTCTGGCTTCCGTATGCTGTTGATCAGTAGAGGAAATCTCACAACTTGAACTTGGCATATTTACTCACCTGAAAGATAAGGGGGGCTGAAATGTCCATCGAGTCCACTGTATCAATTTCTAACAGGCCTAGTAAAGAGTAGTAAACAGGTCTTCCCGAGACATTTCAGCCTGCTCGAGCTCCAGGCTGACTGCAATTTGGACGTTGCGATTAGTAAAGGCAAAACAAAGTTCTCAACTTGGATGCGTTCACCTTTGCGAGAAAGATTCAGCCTAAGTATATGCATTTTAAATCCCAGCTCGCATGCATGTTTTTCGTAAAGGCATCAGCAAGAGTAATGAATAAAGGCGCCTGGCATCAAAGTATGTGAAACTGAGCAAATGGTAGTAGAATTGATCACATGACCATTCTTTGTGTTCAGCTTGGGGTTGTGTGGTTGACCATACATATTTTAACATAACTATGCTGTTGGCACAGATGAGGTGTCTCGCCTTCTAAGAAGTTTGGTGTTGTAAATAGATTTCCATAAAGGAAATCCAAGCTTGTCCTCCCGACCTATGAGTTTTTCAAAAAAGTGAGTAAAAGTTCTTAAAATTTTTAGCTTTATAATCTCACAAAAGTGACCGAATGCAATGTTTGGTAATGCTGTAGTAACTGTACAACATTTTGCCGCAGTCGCCATGCGTGTTCTGAAAAAGAAAAATATGGCACTTTCGAAAAAAAAAGGGATTGCGCATGTTGGTAATGAAGACAAGATGCAGTTATTTCTTCCGAAATTAGATTTACTCCGTTGCGTACTATTTCGGCGCTATCTTCCGCTCATGAGAGGAAACATCCTGAGCAACCTGTTCCAGACGAACTGGCAAAATACTGTAAATGAAATGTAAAATCAAACACGGTCGTACTGAGCGATGGCTGGACAAGCGCTCGTCAAGTCTTACATGTGTGTGCTGGTTTGCGCCGCGATACTTTGCATCCAAGCCAAGCACATTGAAGAAAACGCTGACATGTAAAATTAGTAAAGGATGCGCCTTGAGGAGCGAAGTACCAGAGCCGCTGGAGCGCAGAAACGGTTGTTTAAGAGCGTGGTCAGAAAACCTGCATTATAAACCTTGTTAAAAAGCGAACTGCGCAAAAACGCTGGCACGTTGGCGTCCCGCAAACAGAGAAGCTGCATGGATGATCTGGGGTCAATACCTGATGAGGAGCACTATAAACGTTTCAAGACGAGCCACCTAGGATTGTATCTGTGAACCGGAGTGCCTCCTCGTTGCCGCTAGAGCCACTAGTAGATATTTCAAGCTCAAAATGATCGAAGCGCTTTTATTTAAATACGTTTTAATGTTTTATACGCGACAAATGCACTCAGTTAATGGGCATCATCATTGAAATCTCAAACCCGCTCAAGGAAAACGCGACAACCATCCCAGTGCGTTTTTGTCTTCTTTTTATATAAGAAACCTTCTATGGCTCATAAGACAGTTTATTTTCTTCAGAACCTGTCACGGCATGAAGTTCTCGCATGAAGTACTACCAGAAGTTGTGAGACGTAATAGTGTTATCGGTTTTCGAGAGAAGATTGAGAGTTGGAGTTCCAGAAGAGGTAACAGGTGCCAGTCCCTCGCTCGCCTCACAGTTTCCTTGGAAGCTGTGATGCCAGCCGTGATCGATCCAGTGAAGCGGTGACGAACACCGTCATGCACAACAGTCACTTCTTATCGCCCCTTATCGTCTCTGGCCCGCTATTCGCTCTTAGAGCATAATTAACGAAACTACACGTGGCGCCTGGTTTTGTCTCCTTCGTATCGCAACTCTGCTCTGGCTAAGCACTAGCGACTCCAACCGATTTACATGTCCCCAATCGTTTGCCCTAATCACATTACTACTCCATCTAACCTAGCACAGCGTGCGTTTTCGAATGCGGCATCGCTGAGCGAGAGAGTTCTCGCCTTCATTCATGCACCGTATAACCCTATATATATATATATATATATATATATATATATATATGAAGGAAAGAAGTCAACAGTCGGCGAGGCCAAGGAAAGCGTTGGAGATGGTCCTTTTATGTTTTTTTTTAATGTTTGCTTAGATAATCACAGAAATTAGTAACGAATCTGTTTAGGGGAAAGATAATTAAACGCAAAGTAGAAGAAAAAACAACGTGCCGATGGTTGGAACCGAACCCACGACCTCCGAATATCGCGTCCGGTGCTCTTCCAGCTAAGCTACATCGGCCGCTGTCCCCCCTGCTACTTGCTTGGGTATTTGTGTTGTCTGTATACGAACCTTGAGAGTGTTCACCAGCGCCACCCTCAGCCATAGCGGCGGACGTAGAACGTCCTTTGCTACCGCCAGCGTCACGTAGAACGTGATCAAGAGCGAGGGCGAACGCTGTGCTAGAACCCTCTTACGCTACCTATGGCTTCAAGACTGCCAGAACTGAGACCCCCGTAAGCTACAAGCAGATCAATTAAGGGGAAATGAGGGTGCTCGTTATAATACATGAAGGAAAGAAGTCAACAGTCGGCGAGGCCAAGGAAAGCGTTGGAGATGGTCCTTTTATGTTTTTTTTT
>JAJIZL010018078.1:231661-300128 GCA_023969395.1 Amblyomma maculatum | reverse complement strand
CACACAGTCAAGACAGAGGTTTTCGAGAAACGGTAACACGAAGACACAAGCTCAAGAGTCCACAGTCCTAGCTAGCCGAAGCGCGCGAGAGTCTCAAACTTCTCCGTCGTTAACCAACTACGAGTGGGTGAGCCGGTACAATCGTTGGGACGCGACCGTGAAACTAGCGAACGTAGTGTTTTTCTTGGAAGGCACTGCCCTAGTTTGGTTTGATTATCAAGAAGACTCACTTACCAGCTGGGATTGTTTCACAAAAGAGATAACGCACTGCTTTGGCGACGGATCCGCGAAGAAGAAACGCGCAGAAAAAACGTTGATGCAGCGGGCCAAGGTACCTGGCGAGACATGCACCGCATATGTCGAGGATATTGTGAAATTGTGCAAGGTGGTAAACCCTCGGATGTCCGAGGAAGATAAAGTGGGTCACTTGCTTAAAAGTATCGCTGTAGATGTCTGTAATTTTCTTATCTGCAAAGATAATTTGAACTCTACAGCTGACTTCATCAGGCACTGCCGCACTTTCAAGACCTTGAAGTTGCGCCGTATCACTCCTACATTTCGGCGACTGGCCAACGTCACATCTGTTGCGAGCGTTGATATCAGTGCTCCGGAGTCCATGGCTGATCCGATACGCCGGATTGGGCGGGAAGAATTGTTGTGTGACAAAGACTCTGCGTGCCGGGACGAACACCAGTATGACGGTTGCGCGCTGCAAGCAGAACCCGCGACCCCATCAACTTCCTGGACTCCGGCTTTAAATGCATCACGCTTTGACGAGGGCAGACAGCATAACGATGTAAGCACTTCTCAGCCACGGATGGGCCGAAGAACCACCTACACACGCAGGTGGTTCGTCAGCAATGCCGTCCCGATTACTACCGCCAACCAGAACCAGTTTCCGCCCACATTTACTCGGACCGGTGGCGCCAGAAACCCGTGTGTTATAGCTGTGGCATGACCGGACACATCTCCTAGTATTGCCGTCGGCGGGGCCTGCTACCACAAGATCATCGACCGGTGCCCAACGTTTCTAATCATTTCGACCATGAATTTTATCCGACACCGACTCTGGATTCATACCGCCCGGCACAGATGCGAAACGGATCGCCTGCTTCGAACCGCAGCTTGACACTGCCAACCCAAAGACAGCGACAACCACCGCCTCCTCGGCGCCGTTCTTCCCCTTCGGGAAACTAGAAGACGCAGCCGATGGGGGTTAGGTCGCCGGAAAATCAACGTTCCCAATACCTCTGCCTGTGTTTGTTAAAGAACAAACTCGAAGTACTCTTTGACAGCATCCCCACCATGGCATTAATTGCCACTGGTGCAACAGTCTCTGTTATGAGTTTAGCATTTAAGAATCGATTAGGACATAAAGTGATGTTTAGCATGAATCAAGCTGTGGTATTCCGTGGTGTTGGCGGTGAACCATTGGCGCCTTTGGGTGTGTGCTATGCGAAAGTTGTGATTTGGGGCCAAGCGTTTCGAACCGAATTCACAGTGTTGCCTCGTTCCACGCATGAAGTAATTCCAGGTATAGACTTTTTGCAACAGTGCGGTGCAACGTTAGACTGCCGTAGTGGACAGATCTCGCGTAATGCTGCGTTGATGTCGGCCCTTGTAGAAACCGCGTCGCTTGATTTAGGAGCGTTTTCTGTGTCTGAAGATAGAGTTGTACCTGCGATGTCCGGAGAAATCATTCAAATTATTTCATCTACAAATTTGTGCGAGAATTTCGACGCCGTAGTGGAACCTACAACGCTGGCCTGTGCAAAGAAGAGTGTCTTGGTGCCTCGTTGCATAGTCTCAGTCACCAGAAGCCAGACCTTGCTGTGGACTGTAAACTATTCAGACGAGCCAGCCGTGTTGCCTCGTGGCATGAGGCTCGCTCATTACGAGGAAGGTGTGTCGAATTACGTGGCGGCACTAAGTAACAGATGTTTGGTTTGGGCTAGTTGGTAGCAGTTTCTTGAAGACCTAGCGCAAAAAAGACGGGGACAACACCTTAGCGCCTGTCCTGTCTACATCTGTGTTGTCCCCGTCTTTTTTGCGCTATGTCTTCAAGGCAGTAAGTAACCATGCTCCTAAAGAGAAAACAAATTTCATTTTGCAGAGTCTCGAATCCAGGCAATGATAAACACAGCGTAGGGAGCACAGAAGCGCCGAATTTTGACAGACGTGCTCTCCAAGCATGTTTCGGTTTTCGACTTTGCCAGAGATCGTCAGCCACAGATTCCAAATTCTCGTATCCATCATTCGACTGATACTGGAATTTCTCGCCCGATAAGACAAAAGCCCTATCGTGTGTCTACGGCCGAACTTCAGCTTATTGACGAACAAGTTCATGACATGCTCCAGTGTGGCGTTATCCAGGAATCTTCAAGTCCTTGGGCGGCTCCAGTTATTCTCGTTAAAAAGAAATACAACACATGGCGTTTCTGTGAGGACTATCGTCGCCTTAACGCCGTCACCAGAAAAGATGTATATCCACTTCCACGTATTGACGATGCAATCGACCGTCTTCATTCGGCATCATACATCTCCTCGGTATACTTGAGATCGGGGTACTGGCAGATACCGATGAACCCAAGCGACAAAAAAAGACGGCGTTTGTGACCCCCGATGGTCTCTATGAGTTAAACGCAATGCCCTTTGGATTGTGCAATGCGCCTGCCACGTTCAAACGATTCATGGACACCATTCTGCGCGCACTCAAGTGGAAAGTTTGTTTGTGCTGTTTGGACGACGTTGTGATCTTTGGCAAGACCTTTCAGGAACACAATAGCCGCCTCGCCATCGTTCTTGATTGCATTGAGAGAGCAGGCCTCGTCCTCAACTCTAAGAAGTGCCACTTTGGATAACGCCAAATAATTGTTCTTGGTTACTTGGTCGATAAGGATGGTGTTCGGCCGGATCCTCAGAAGATTGCGGCTGTAACCAGCTTTAAAGCACCGAAATCAGTGAAGCACCTTCGGAGCTTTTGAGGACTGTGTTCCTATTTTCGTCGTTTTGTGCCCATATTCGCTGACATCGCATTCCCGCTCACGTGCCTTTTGCACAAAGATGCACCGTTTAATTGGACTACTGACTGCGACTCCGCCTTCCGCCACCTCAAATTCCTTCTGACATCAGGGCCTATCCTACGTCACTTCTGTCCTTCTGCCCCAATCGAAGTTCACACCTACCTGTACATAGCAGATGTTATGGTAATTGGCGTCAGAGATTTTATGTGTAGCCTTTCACCTTTCGCTTTATAAATCAAAATCATTTTACCCTGCCGCCAGCTGTCTGGAATTTGCGTTTTCGTGATGACTGTTTCCAGAGCTTTTAACAAGGTTTCCTTACTTTTTAGACCAAGTTCATTATTCAGCTTGATCGGAATTCCAACTATGCCTGCAGATGTGTTTTTAGGAGAATTTTTTTCTGCCGTTTTCCAGTCTAGATTTGTCAGTTCCAAGCAGCTTTGCATTCTGCTACCTTGTGTTGCTTCCTGATTTGCGGAGATTACCCTATCGTCGCACTTAAGTGACTTGGCTATAACTGATGTAATGTAGTTCACTGCGTTGTCTCCCTTTAAACAATTTCCTTTGTTATTTTGAATCCGATCCTGCTTTCTTTGATTCTTCTTCCCTAGCCAGCTTATATGGTTCAAGAATTTTCATGCTCCGCCTCTAGAGGCATCGTGTATGTCAGCCATCCATTGATCGGTGGACTGCTTTACTTCACTTTGGACGAGGGCCTGTACCTCAGGTTTCTTTTGTCGATGGGAATTCGGTTTTTTGTCGAATTCCTCCTGAAATACCAGCGCTTTATTTGCCACTCGGTGTTCCCTTGAAGCATCCCGTTGTTGTTCAATAGCTTCCCTGATTTCCTTATTTCATCAGCTCCGCGGCTTCCTCTTTCCATTCCAGCGGTTTGGTACTTTAACCTCCTTAATTGTCCTCCTTGTGAGTAGTTCTACGTGCTCATAATCACAGACTTCCATGGGGCTTTTCTCTATTGCTTCCTCTATGTCTGCTGTTATCTGCGCTATTCGATCGCCGTTTAATTTTGCGTTTACGTTTTGTCTAACTGCCATTTCTCTTTACATCATCGGCCCCAGCTGCAGACTAAAACGTTTATGATCACTTCCCAGACTATACTTCCCTTCTTCTATTTTCATTTTTGTGACCTTGTTTAAATTTAGACAGTAGTCAATGGGCGTCTGCCTGTTGCGGAATTCCCACGTGATTTGGCCTTTCCATTGTTTTCTCTATTTACTATTACTAGACCGTGTCGCTCACAGAAATCTAGCATTAGCTTCCCGTTACAATCCGTGTCTCCATCCAGATCGTCGACGTGGCCGTTCATGTCCCCCAGGCGAATAACATCGGCCCCGTCTCCAAACGTGTTTATATCGGCACTGAGACATTCAACAAGATCCTTGCTTTCTTGCCCGTATTGGTGTCCTGTTCCTAAATAATCTACCCCTAGCCATGTCCTTATGTCGGCAATTGTTCCTGATACCCAGATACGTTCTTTACAAGAAGATTTTATTCTGTGCCAATTTGTTTCCTGGTGTATTAACATACCTACCCCTCCACCCTTTTTTCTGTTCTCGTTCTGTTGCACCCCTCCAAGACGTAGCCTTCTATAAACGGCGGATCTTCTAGATCCCTGAGATGAGTCGCATAGAGCGTACACAGATATTTTTTCATCCTTGAACTGCTGCTCTATCTTTAGCCATTTCGCTCTTTTCCTACCTCCTTGCATGTTTATGTAGCTGATCCTAGTGTTAAATTTCTTTTTTGTACTTTTCTTTCTCGGCATCCTCCTTTCCTTTTTGGGGGGCTCAGCCTCCGTTATTACACTTTCTTCTGCTTCACGTCTAACTACCTCTGTGCATGGAGTCTTCGCGGACCCCCTAAAAAAGCTGCAGCCCTGCCTGCCAGGCGCCAGCCAATCTCTGCTCCCTCCCTTCTGTTAAAATGAACGCCATCTCGCTGAAAAGCCCTACCAAAACCTGCTTTATGCGCCTCCCTGTTTACCTCAACCACTTCGAAACGCCCTCCAGGCTTAACTTTCTTTAGTCCTGATTGACTGTCACCCCGTCCTTTTTTAGCTTTTCGTTCGATTTTAGCACCTCCGGTACTGTGCATAGAACTATCTACGCTTGCGGTGTTATCTCTCTGATATTGTCAACTCCCTTAGCTAAACTTTCCACCATTCCTGCAATGTCACCATTTAGGACATCGTTTAGCCCCGCGGCTCCTATCACCATACTGCGCTCTGCGGGAGTTTTCAACAGCCTGTCGTTACTCTCTTTCAACACTGCTCTCATTGTCCTCCCTGGGAAGGATGAAACTAACACTTGCTTATCACCCTTTACACATTCCAAGGAAGGTATCTTGCTTGCACCTGCTCATGTTAGAATCGCCGGCGATAAGCATCTGTGCAATCTCTCTCCCTCTCCCAACTGTAGGCTCCTGCTTTCGGCTGTCTGTGCCCTTCTCTCTGGGATTTTCATTCTTCCTTTCTCCCTCCTTTTTTCCCGACTTCTGAGTAGCTGCTTCTAAATAACTCTGTCAGTTCGGTTCCGCCTGACCTACTTTGCTTATGCCTTCCATGCCAGTGCTGGTCCCAGCCACGTTGCCCGCACTGGAATGTTCGTCCTCATTCTTTCCAAGGACAAAATCCTTCTTACCTACTTTTCTTACGCCTTCCATGCCAGTACTGGTCCCAGCCACGTGGCCCACACTGTAATGTTCATCCTTGTTGGTTCCAAGGATAAAGAAGGCCACATTATTTTCCATTTGAGGGAGCTGTCCAAGCAGTTTCTGATTTTCTGCTCTTAACAAACGTACTTCATTTTATAAATCATCCACACGAGACACTAAACTGCCCCTTTCTCGATCAAATCTGTCTCGCGCACTCAGCACGCAGCACCGACACGAAAAGTCACTGCCTTCCGCTTCATCTACAGAGTCAAAACGCGTTTCCTTGAGATTAACCTGCGCCTCGCACTGTGTACACTTTACTTTCTTTCGATTGCACATCTTAAACATGTATCGACTGTACTATTTCTATTACGAATTCTCAGGATACACAAACTGCAAAATGAAGACACAAGAAACGACTAGCAAGCACCCGTTAAAATCAATTCTGCGAAAGTCAATAGCTTAGAAAAAAGCATTTATCTAAACAAAAACAGAATGAACGCCTAGAAAACCTAGCTGCCGGCACGAAAAACCAGGCCGCTAGGACAAAGAGCTAAAAACTATTCTTTAGGCTGCACCTAACCGAACTAAATGAAAACGAAATAAAGTTAATAAAAGCAAGAAGTCACCTATTTGACGCTTCGGAAGCTCCCGCTGTCGCCAGTCCGTCCGTTTCCGGTAGCCACGTGCAATCGGAGAAGCGGTGATACAGGCGTCCGCACCACGCGGCTGTGGATGGATAGATGGAATATAGGAGCATCCCCTTTGAAACAGTGTGGTAGCAGTAGCTATTATACTCATTTTTGTCCCTATATCTTAATTATTGATCTAGAATGGTTAACTAAACCATCATTCTATTTATTAAAATTTGTTCTTACATTACTAACATTATGTCACTTCTCTGCTTTTAAGCCATCAATCTTCCAGTCGTTTTTTGCTAGTTTGAGCGCCGCGTAGCGGTCAACCCGGGCAACGTCGCAGCGATCGGTGAGCCCATTGAAATCGAGGGAACTCTTCAGGCATGTTCTTCAGGAGGCATTGGTATAGCTCAAGTTATTTGAATTCCGCTCTCTTTTTACAGCAGCCTGGATTGTATTTGATCATAGAGATATGTAGTTATGCTTGTACAATGTTAGTTGTTTGCACCGGCTTCAGCCATGCAGATGTAATATTACTTTGACATAAACCATAAACATAGCGACAATTATAAATAGTTCTCTCCCCAAGCCATTGAGATTTTACATTAGCTCCCAACTCACTCTATTCGCAGCTGCAATTAATTTATTGTTTAACCCTAGAGCAAGAGATTTACTGAAAGGAGAACAGCATGAAGTACTGGTTCAAAGTTTGTCATTTTTGGAGAACGTTTTTGTATTTGTATATGCTTCTGAGTTCAGAAAACATGAGCAGGCTTGCTTAAAGGGCAGGAGGGTTGGGCTGCAAGTCAAAAGAAAATGATTAGTGCAGCTGCTCATTCAGAACTGTATTGCTCGTGCTTTTATTGCTATTATGTGTGTGCAGCTCTGCCTAAATGCTTGTCAGGGCTTCCCCCATAATTGGTGGCAGTGAGCGTGCCGCCCACCTATCAGGGGGACTGCCCATTTCCCACCACCTGCCCACAACTAACCCACCTCCTAGGCTTCCAATTTGTGACACTCGGGTACGAATTTCTGTGTCTGATGTGACCAGTAACGCCTTTAAGATAGGCAGTGTCCATCATTGGTTCATAGCGAAATGTGGATTTAATGGTTGGTTGGAACGTCTAGCGCTGGCAGTACTTTGGGCACAGCAGGATCGAATTACCAGCCGCAGGGCACAGCTTCAGCGCGAGCGAGATGGGCGCCGGAGACAAGCGATGGTGATGGCGATGCCGCAGCGTTTTCTGTTCTTTGTCTTCTTTACATTTCTTCCGCGTGAAAAAGTCGCCATTCTGGCGACTCAGGGAGAAGAGACGACCAGAGGGTTGTAATATGTCTTGAGGCGGCTAACGTGGACAACCTCGCGGCCGCGACGGCGGTGGTCGGAAGAAGGGGTGACTGTCTCGATGACGTAGTTCACAGGGGATGTGCATTCCAAGACGCGATAAGGTCCGTGGTATTTGGTGTCTAGTTTGTTGGTGGCAGGAACGCATAGCCAAACGAAGCTGTCGGCCAGGAACGTGGGAGCAGGGGTATCGGTATCATGCTGATCTTTGCGATAGCCTTGAGTGTTGGAGGTAAACGTGCGAGCTAGCTGACGACATTCCTCGGCCTTCTGTGCAATATCTGATAAAGCACTGTACTCAGAGGCACGTGGATGGTATGGCAAAATTGTGTCCAGAGTACAAGATGGTTCACGGCCATATAAGAGAAAGAAGGGCGAAAACCCAGTTGTTGCTTGGGTGGCAGTGTTGTACGCGAACGTTACGAATAGCAGTACCTGGTTCCAGTTGGAGCTTCCCGATTCAGATGTAACATACATTGCGAGCATGTCCCCAAGCGTACGATTGAAGCGCTCCGTGAGGCCGTTTGTTTGTGTGTGGTACGCAGATGTAGCCCGATGTATCGATTTACAAGACGACAGGAGCTCTTGGACTACTTCGGAAAAAAAGACGCGACCTCTATCACTCAGTAGCTCGCGAGGGGCGCCGTGTCGAAGAATGAAGTGGTGCACAAGAAAATGGTCTACCTCTCGGGCTGCCGCCGCGGGAAGTGCAGCAGTCTCGGCGTAACGGGTCAGGTGGTCGACGGTGACGATGACCCATCGATTACCAGCGGCACTGCATGGTAGCGGACCATAAAGGTCAATTGCCATGCGATCAATTGGGCGAGCTGGACACGGTAAAGGCTGGAGAGGACCAGCAGGGTGGCGAGAAATCTTGCGTTGTTGACAGGCGGTACAAGAGCGAATGTAGCGACGTACGAAATTGTACATTCCCCGCCAGTAGTACTTCTGACGAATTCGATCATAGGTTTTGAGGACGCCGGCATGAGCGCTTTGCGGGTCAGTGTGATGGTGGGCACAAACCTCGGAGCGGAGGTGGCGTGGAATGACAAGAAGCCACGTTCTGCCGTCTGAGTTGTAGTTCCTGCGGTAGAGAAGGCCGTCCCGAATGGCGAAATGGGAGGCCTGTCGGCGGAGTGCCCGAGGATGCGTAGCCGCGGAAGTAGTGCCAAGGATATCTAGCAGGTTAGAAACCCAAGGATCTTGTCGTTGCTCGAAAGGCATATCCTCAATGGTGAGTGCTGACAAGAATGCTTGAGGAGGGGACGATGAGTTAGGCGAGCGCACCGGTGACCGAGAAAGAGCGTCGGCGTCAGAGTGCTTGCGGCCAGAGCGGTACACTACACGGATGTCGTATTCCTGAAGCCTGAGAGCCCAGCGCCCGAGGCGGCCAGACGGATCCTTGAGAGACGCGAGCCAGCAGAGAGCGTGATGATCTGTACCTACCTCGAAGGAGTGGCCGTATAAGTAAGGGCGGAGCTTCGTTACAGCCCACACGATTGCTAAGAACTCCTTTACGGCAACGGAGTAGTTGGACTCGGCTTTGGTGAGAGCACGGCTTGCGTAGGCGACAACGTATTCGGAGAAGCCAGGCTTGCGCTGGGCGAGGACGGCGCCGAGGCCGACAACACTGGCATTGGTGTGTAGTTCTGTAGGTGCAGTAGGGTCTTAATGTTGAAGGATTGGTGGTGACGTCAGAACATTGCGCAGTGTCGCGAATGCATCATCGCAGGCTGGCGACCAAGAGGAGAGGTTAGGGCTGCCTTTCAAGAGCTGTGTAAGGTGGGCTATGATGGTTGCGAAATTCCGAACGAAACGACGAAAGTACGAGCAGAGGCCCACGAAGCTTCGCAGTTGTTTCAAAGTGGTTGGTTTCGGAAAGGCAGCGACGGCGCGCAGCTTCTCAGGATCAGGCAGAACTCCATCTTTACACACAACATGTCCGAGTATTGTGAGCTGGCGGGCACCAAAGCGGCACTTTTTGAGGTTCAGTTGAAGACCGGCGCGGGTTAGGCAGGTGAAGACCTGGCGAAGTCGAGTCAGGTGGGTCGGGAAGTTGGTTGAAAAGACGGCAATATCATCGAGGTAGTATAAACAGATGTTCCATTTCAGGCCGCGCAGTAAAGTGTCCATCATTCTTTCAAATGTGGCTGGGGCGTCACAGAGTCCGAATGGCATAAAATTTAATTCATATAGTCCATCTGGAGTAATAAAGGCGGTCTTCGGACGATCCGCCTCTGCCATGGGCACCTGCCAATACCCGGAGCGTAAATCCAGTGAGGAAAAGAATTCTGTGCCTTGCAAACAGTATAGGGCATCGTCGATTCATGGGAGGGGGTACACATCATGACGAGTGATTTTTTTGAGGCGGCGATAATCAAAACAAAATCGTATGGAGCCATCCTTCTTTTTAACTAGGACCACAGGAGACGACCATGGCCTACAGGATTCTCTAATTACTCCGCCTTGCAGCATGTCATCCACTTGTTGGGCAATAACACGGCGCTCAGTCGGGGACACCCGATACGGCCGCTGATGGAGAGGTGGGTGAGCGCCGGTGTCAATGAGGTGAGTAACGGTCGTCGTGCTGTCCAAGGAAGATTGCGGGATGTCGAAGGAGGAGCGGAATTGATGTAGAAGATCAAGAAGTTGTTCTCGGTCGCGCGGCTCTAGAGCGCTGTCCACAGAATGGTCAAAAAGATCCCGCTGTAGCGGATCTGAAGCCATACGAGTAGGAGTCAAGGCGTCAACTTGGCAAACAGGGAATGACAAATCATCAAAGGCGAACAGAAGGTCCACGTTCTCGATGCGGCCGAGGCACGCCCCTTCGATCAACATAGCGGGAGACGCAAGAGGATTGGCTACCAGAAGTGTGCTAGCGCCGTTGTTCATGTCAAGGACGGCAAACGGCAGCGGTAAGTGGCGGCGGCGGCAGACAACGTTAGAGGGCACAAAGGACTGTCGCGGCGGTGGTAAAAGAGGCAGTGAGGGGAACCAGAACAGCGCTAACGGGTGGGATGGTTGTGTCGTGAGCTACGAGGAGTTTGGTCGAGAAACGCGGACACGGCTCGTGGAGCAGGGCATCAGACGGTGCATTACTCGATTCAATGAGCTCTGCTTGAGGACTGGCGCAGTCAATGATAGCATGATGCTGGGACAGGAAATCCCAGCCGAGAATGACGTCATGAAAACATGTGGGGAGAACGACGAATTCAACGATCTACAAGGCTGCAGCAATGACGACGCGAGCAGTGCAGACAGCTGTCGGCTGTATACTGTGAGCGGACGCGGTACGTAGCGATAGTCCCTCGAGAGGCGTAGTCACCTTTTGGAGGGAGCGGCAGAGTTTTTGGCTGAACTGATACAGCGGCACCGGTGTCGACAAGCGCAAGAGTATGAACACCTTCAACGATGACAGGAATAACATTCGCGGGATTAAGACGAGGACTTTGAATTTCTGTCGAATACGCAGTTTGTGCCTCGCGAACTGCGGCGTTTAGTTTTCCGGCTGGGTAACGGGGCGTCGGCGCATTGGCGGAATGGAGCGGCCACGTGGCGATGGCGAACGACGAGGGAGGAAGTCCGGAGGATCAGGGGGTGCTGTTGGAGGACCCGATGGGACTGGGAACTGGGGGGCCAAATAAGGTGGCGCAGGCCGTGCAGCAAAGGCCATATTTATCGGCGCCGGCAGTAGCGTGTAGTGTGTCCAGGAATGCCGCAGTGGTAGCAAATAGGGCTGTTGTCCGCAGTGCGCCGTGAAGATGGTGTCTGACACAAGGGGGGAGCAAAAGCTGTTGGTGCCGAACGCATAGAGGGCGAAGCATCGGCATATGCTGGCTCAGGCGGTGGACTTGAAGTGACTTCGGCATACGTGCGACGCAATACTTGAGGAGGAGCAGGCGCGAATAACGCCGGACGATGAAACTGTGGGCGTGAGTAACGGCATTGAGGGTGCGACCGGAGCTGATTGAGGAACAGCATTAGGGAGGACTTCAGATACATGCTGCTGGACTGCATGGCGAAGCTCCGGAACAAGGCCAGTTGTTGACGACTCCTTAACATATGGCTGTAGGGACAGTTGTCGCGCGACCTCCTGACGTACAAAAGCCTTGATGTCTTCAGAGAGGCTAGATGACTCCCTCTCCGCGGCTAATCCAGCGAGTGATACATGAGGTTGGCGAATCAAAGCACGCTCCTTGCGGAGTTCGTCGTAGCTTTGACAGAGGTCGCAGATTTCCTTGACCGTATTGGGGCATTTGGGGATAAGCATGTTGAAAGCGCCGGCATCAATTCCTGTGAGGACATGACGTATCGTAACGGCCTCGGTCATGGTCGGGTAAACGCGGCGACACAAATCAACAATGTCCTCAATATAACTGGTGAACGTTTCACCGGGCAGCTGTAGTCGTGATCGAAGACGCTGTTCCGCGCGGCGTTTTCGGATGGCGGGGCGGCAAAGACATCAGAAAATTTCGTCTTGAAATTCGCCCAGGTGGCAAAGTCCGATTCGTGGTTTCGAAACCAAAGATTAGCGACGTCGCTCAAGTAAAAGATGACATTGTTGAGCTTACGGTTGTCGTCCCAGTTATTGGGACGGCTGACCCGTTAGTAAGTGGTCAGCCAATCGTCGAAGTCGTCATCGCTGCTTCCACTGAAGGTAGCCGGGTCCCGTTGACGAAGCGCACCTGTGCAGGTGACTGGAGGAGGCAGGTGCAATGAAGTCGGCTCCGTCATTGGGGTAGCCAATGTTCTGCTGCGAAGTTCCAGGGCGAGATGGGTACAGGGAACCTCAGATTGACCTCCACTAAGTGAAATGTGGATTTAATGGTTGGTTGGAATGTCTAGCGCTGGCAGTACTTTGGGCACAGCGGGATCGAATTACCAGCCACAGGGCACAGCTTCAGCGCGAGCGAGAGGGGCGCCGGAGACAAGCGTTGGTGATGGCGATGCCGCAGCGTTTTCTGTTCTTTCCCTTATGGAAATCCCATATCTGCTCCAGATATGGAACATATGCTGCCAGATACAACAATATAAGGCAGCAAATAAGACCTTATCTGGGCCAGATAAGGTCATATATGTGCAAAATGTTGCCCTTATATGGCTCAGATTTGGCCATATCATGCAACATATAATCCATATTTGAACGGGTAACGGGACCTTATATGGTTTGATCAGGGGCATATATGGTATCCTCGCGACCTTATGTGGCCTGATAAAGGGCATATATGGCATCGCCATGACTTTATATAGACAAACCAGGGCCATGTCTGGCGTCAACAGGACTTTATATAACCTCACCGGGGCCTTACTTATGTAGGCGCCATAGTTATTGTATATTAGCAATATATGGCCTTCGTCTACCTTCTGCAAATATCCAATATTGGCATCATGTGGTCGAGCTTCAATTTTTCTACACTCAGCATGGCCTGCAGGCTTAGTGTTAATTGTATCCAATTTAGAAAGTAGCTACGACTCCTAATATTTCAAATATTCTGCAGATTTCGCTGCACTATAATTATTACACCATGTGTTCCTTAATCCAGGAGGGCGCTGGGTTATAGCTACATGCTCCTCTTTCCGCCTACTAACTTGCATTTTCATTTAAAATGCGGCCGCAGTCCAGTGCACGAAAGTATGGTCGGTTAAGTTGAGCGATTCAAAATATCAAGAAAATGATCGCAGTTCAGTATACGGCCCCCTCCGCGCTGTCAGACGGTGACTCACCCTCAGACACAGCTGGCGGTTGCTTCATCGAGGGTCGCAGTGGCTAGACAGTGACTCCTCCTCTCCCGCGTTCCCCTCTTCCCTCTCAGACAGCGGCGGCCCCTGCGTCGCTGGCTCGCATTTCATCTCTCCTCCTCGCTGCCACGCTCAATACCGCGTAGGCCTCGCGCTCTTCGTTTTGTGTGTGCTTGCTTCTTTCCCCTCCCCATTTCAACTCCGTGCGCCTAAGCACTTGGTATCTCGTTCCTTTTCGGTGGCAGACATCGGAGTTCGGTGCGGCTGGCGGGCGTGCTGCATGTTGTGTATGCTGGTGTGTGTGTGTGTGTGCCAGCGCCTGTTCGCTATTAGCTGTGTGCATGTAACAAAAATGCGACAACAAACCTACAAGAGCTTCAGTCTGACCGTCGGCACAGAGGAAATTACTGTGTCCCACTGCGGGTGGAAGCTGCCTCCCCAGCCTTGGCAGCAAACCTGATGGTCGATTGAGCTTTTCGGGGCTGCTGCCCTGGGTGGCCCGGCCAAATCTTCACCATTGTGTCGGATTGCACCCTCATCGTGCCGCCTCATCTTCACGCCCGATCACCAAAACCGTGAGCGTGAGACTTCTTGTCGGGAACTAGCACTTGCCAGCCTCAAGATATTGTTCACTTTATTATTTTTGTGGAAAATTTTTCAATCAGTAAATTGGATGGTAATTGCCAGTATGTGATATTTTTCCGTACATGTTGTTGCTAATTTGACTTTCGCTCCAGCAATTTTGACAAATTTCAGTGGGTGGATAGGATCCTTCGTTGTTTATTATTATTATTATTATTTGCACTACCTAAGCAGCTTCATGCTTGATTTGGTTTAGGGGCAGAGCTGTCGCTGTCATGACAAATGCCATCGGACATGCTTTTTTTTTTCTCTCCTAATTTGAAAAGCAACCACGAGTTAGGCGCGTTCGCACATTTTGCACTGCAGTCTCTGCTTAAGGTAACACCAGTACTTCCTGACAGCCTATATGTATTTTGCTGAGGTTTAGGTATTATCAGCAGTCCCAGAAGCGTGTGTTTCATCGCCCTACGGTTTAGCGGTACCTTTTCCGGGTGTCGACAAACCTTTAAATTCCATTTTAATAGTTTAGTTCGATTATTAGCCATTTATTTTATTTAGCTTCGCAAGTAAACCAGCTCAAACTGAAAGCATTTACTGGTTAACGCTCTGTGTGTAAAAGAGTAGAATAAAAATATAATATCTAATTTAATAGGTTAATGTATTTCAGTTTAGCTTCTCGTGTAGACATTATTCTGTTCAGATATCTCATTAGTTTGTTATAGTATCGCGCGTAAATGAGTAGAATCTCAATATTTGCTAACGGATGAGCATGTCTTTGACCCTCGGTATACACACGTAATTCACGACGGAGTTTGAGCGATTCCATATAGGTAGGGAAAAAAGAAAACCTGTGGTTTCAAAGCTATTTTCCTGTAAGGTCTGAAATAAAAGGGGAAATTCAGGTTTCCCTTGGCAAACTTGATTGAGTGTGCGTTTAGCTGAAATACTGAAATTGTTTTGTGTGTGTTGTAATAAAGTGTTATGCTGATACGCAGATATATAGATCCATAGTTCAAAACCTACCTGCCATGCGGGCTAGATCTTTAAATCAGGAATTGGGTAGATAAGGCATATCTGACCAGATATGCCTTATCTGGTACTAGAAATCAGGAATTGGGCAGATCAGGCATATACAACCAGATATGCCTTATCTGGTACTCGAAATCAGGAATTGGGCAGATATGCCTTATCTGGCCTAGATCTGTCTTAATATACCATATCTTCCCAATTCCTGATATACCTGATCCGGATTTTTTTTTATAAGTCCAGATATGGCATTTCCGTAAGGGTTGTGTTCTTTACAGTAGGTTTGTTTCAGGATGCTGTAACCGGTTATATTACTTACTCATATTTCTTTTTCTGTATCCACTTGCTACGTCTGCCAATCGAAATAATACGTATACAACTTTGTCGAACACCCGCAGTCTCTGAATGCTATGCCAACAACAAAAACCATGCCAGACGGCTTTTGTATGACTTAAAAAAACAGAAATGATTCCCCGATTTTTCTTTCAATTGTCATGGCTGGACAGATGATGTTTTAGCGAACTGCCACATAACCAAGCATATTGCAGTTTAAGTGCATTGAGGAGTCATGCGTTGGAGCACGCATATTGATCTTGTGTTGCTTAGCTGCTTAACTCCAAATTTTTTCTTTGTTACGGACAAGATATTTTTTTATAAAACTGTATGGAGCCACAAGACAATAGCTTGTGTTATTAGCAACATTGTTACTTGCTACACGTGCGTTCCGCCCATGTATACAAGAACTCGACAGAATTTGGTCGAGTACGCTTGTCGAGTAAGAAACCAGTTGTGCGGTTCATGTATACCCAGTCGGGTAGAGTGAAATAGGCGGCGGAGCGGGTCACATTAACTCGCTTGCAGGGGGTAGGATAACTCGCTTTACCCGTTTATTTACAAGCAAGTAGACGCTGTTGAATCAGGGAGTCGAGTAATGGGGAACTCTGGGATATCAAAAAGCCTGCTTTTTTATGTTTTTGAATGCTCTTTAGCGCTCATCAACGATAAAAATAATAATCGAAGCTCTCAACAGTTAAAGGCAATGGAATCAAATACAAGTAAAAAACTTGCACAATAACTTAGAATTTCGACGCTAAGCTCCGCCTGTATGCTACTAGAAAGCAAGTTCATGTAGACGCCAACCGGGTCGAGTAATGGTCACCTCGCTTACTCAACGCTGACTTAACCCGGTGCTGTCGAGTCCATGTATACAACCATATTGCACTTGCAATTTTAGGTGAACTCTCAGTTCATGCATTGCACATTAAATTTGAGAGATGTTGGTGCTTTTTTTGATATGTGCTGCTTTGTTCTGCAAGCAATACATTCTCTCCAGACACAATCCTATTTTTAATTTGAGTACAAAATATTATCAATCTTTAAAAACAAATAATTCATGAGGCTGTTAAGAAATTTTGATTTTGAAATAAATTCACAAAATAGCAACATTTTCTAAATATTTAATTATAAAATGAGGGCGAAACATCTTTTCATTTCAGGATTAATTTGATGTTTCAAGGAATTTTTGAGAGGGTGAAAATTAAAAATCGCTGTGATACTAGATGTATCGTTTTGTTATGATCCCATAGCCACATCAAGCGTTGTATTTTAAGATATACTCAAGCAGTGAAAATTATTTTTCGCATCAAATATTCAGGAAGATTACTGTTCTCTATAGCAACAACTACAATGAATTTGTTTGAAAAAATCTGAGATGCCCCAGTGCCACACCTGGTACCTTGATATGGAATCACCCATGTATGTATAACTGAAAATAATTTTGCACATGAAAGGTTGCCGATGGTGTCGTCATATGATTAGCTGTGATGAGGGAAAATGTATACCTGATAGGCTGCTAGCTGATAATGAAGTATGATATCATTGTGCTTATATGTAGATAACAATTTCCTGCCTACGCAAAGTAAATTTATAGTACTGGCTTAATTGCTCATTGCAGGCTCACTGTAATAATTTCGCTGGACAAGCAGCACTGTATGAATACTGTTGCTTGGTACATTACAAGTAAGGCAATTGTTTATAGTAGAATGCAGCGTGCATTAAAAGCTCTGAACACTGGAAAGCTGGAACTTGAAATGTAATGGTTGTTGTTAACCAAACATGTGTGTCTCATTTATCACTGATCTCGAGAATATAACATGCATACACAGCGCTGAAAATATCTGCAATGTACACATCTCCCTCAGTTGGCTTTTGTTTTATTGAAGAACGCAGAGTGAAGATAATTTGATTCTAGCAGAGGCAATATATTTTTTTTTTATTCTGGCCGCAGTAATGTAAGTGTGCCTGTAATTGATGTACTGCAGAAAAATGTTCTTTAATGTGTTCTTTATCATCACCCGGTTTTGCATGCTTAGTAATCCATAATGTTTACTGCGCGATTTCTTAAGGGTGTTTTAAAAAAGTGATAAGTTCTGGAGCCTGAACCGTCCTATTTTCGGGACCTCTAATTCTGTGTGAACACTAAACATCCAGCTGAAGATATTGGTCTGCCGAAAGCAGGTTTTTTCTCCCAAATATCTTTCTTTTGTATGTGTGATACATATTATGTATGTGTGATACATATGTGTGATGTATGTGTGATACATATTCCACTGCGGTGGAACCCATCCAACTTTTGACCTCACCTGCCCTGTACAGAAACAACAAGACCAAAAGAGTCACAAGGCTGCATATGACCGAAGGAAGAGTCTCAGGGAACAGCTGGAACCTTCTGTCCAAGACCAGAAAAAGCCATCTAATTCTCAGCGTCCCACTACAAAGCGACTATTGACTACGCGACAGAAAATGTCTGGTCACCCTGGCAAGAAGAACACGCAACCCCTTCATCCTCCGACTCGCGAGGACTTCCCCCCTCTGTCACATGCAAATCAAGAGACGGCACCACCCCCTCGGACCAATGTCTGGCATCAAGAAGTTCAAGAACTGCCAGCTGCCCCACGTCCGCTTCTCAAGCCAGCTACGCTCCCACCACCGGGTAAGCCGAGCCCGCCACTTCCCATTTCCCCTCCCAAACCTTTCTCTTATACATCTCCCGATTCCACGCCAGTTATCACATCTGAGAATTATATGCGCCACATAAAAGATCGAAATGACCCTATTATCTGGTACCTTGCAGAAGAAATTTCCGCCATTCGCCAAGCATTCGAACTCATGCATACCCTCCTTAGCAATCTCTTGCAGGATGACGAACGCATGGATTTCCTAAATCATTCTCTTAAACGGCCCCGTCCATCTACATCCCCTGAAGCAACTGCTGCATCCTCTTCTGTCCCTCCCGAGAAGCGAGCTAACGTAGCTTAAGAATGGCAGGGAACAATCAAATACACTTTGTACAGCGGAATAGCAGAAACCTGCGTACCAATCGAACACTCTTTATCCAATGGCTCCTGACTTTACCCTCGCAGCCCCACGTCATTCTCATTCAAGAATCGCGTGCTCTTAAAGGTATTCCGGGATACCGTGCCCTGCATGCAGCGCATGACAGCGACTGTGCCCCATTAGTGAGCACTTATATTCGTCGGGACATCCGATTTGAGGCCATTGAAGTCCCCAGTCGTCTTGAACGTCACCTTATTGCATTTACACTGTATTCTGATCACTTATCTCGCCCTTTGTCCATTCTAAATTTTTATAACCCTCCTACAGAGTACACGCTTTTCAAACCGCTAATGCACTTTACTTCAAGATTGTTTCGAGACTCCGACTTCTTGATAGGTGGGGATTTTAATGCCCCGCACGTTATCTGGGGTTACCCACACACCTTCCGACCTGGCCGTATACTCAACGACGCATTAAACGGAGCTCAATTAACTGTTTATAACACCCCAAACTCCAGTACCCGGGAAGGTTACAGGAACCAACAATCCACCATGCCAGACCTCACAGTGGGCCGCGGACTGCGAGAGGTCACCTGGCAAGTTACAGATGAAAAATTGCTCAGCGACCATTACATTATTAACATCACTGTCCCTAGCCGTACCCGTCCGCGTAAACGTAAAATTTCCCACACAAACTGGAATACCTTCCGCACTATACGCGACACCTCTCATACTACTGGCAGTCTTCAGAGCTGGACAAAAGCACTCAAACATGCTCAGAAACAAGCTACGCAGGAGAGTTCCACTTCAGCCCCGTCAGATAATCCGGACCCTTACCTTATACGCATCTGGAAGAGGCGGAAACGACTCTTGCGCACTCTTCGCACTCAGCCCAACAATGCTCGCCTCTCCGACCGAGTCACCGAATTGACGCGACAGGTTAAAGAACACTGCGTTACACTTGACACCAATCAATGGAACAAAATTTGTAACACCATTAACGGCACACTAAATCAAAAAAGAACCTGGCATTTACTCAGAGAACTACTCGGGCCTCAACCGGCGCCTGTTCCCACTCTCGAGAAGCACTATTCTCAACTAGGCGCGGATGCCTTAACAGCCCAACTCCGCGATCTCTACATTCCTCCTCCTCTACCCAGCCTTTATACTCCGTACACTGGTGCTTCCAATGTAGAACTCGATCAGCCGTTTACCCTCTGGGATCTCGACTGGGCGCTAGAACAGCTAAAGCGGAAGTCAGCCCAGGTGAAGACCAGATTACATACTCACTCATTCGAAATCTCTCTGACAAGGACAAAGAACATTTTCTCAGCATTATAAACTTACATTGGGAAGAAAGCACACTCCCAGCATCTTGGAAACAATCACTTATAACCCTACTTCCAAAGCCAGGCAAAAAACCTGCGCTTCAAAACCTCCGCCCAGTTTCTTTAACATCATGTCTGGGAAAAACCATGGAGCGGATGGTGCTCAATCGGCTCGAGACTCATCTTGAATCCATAGATTTCTTTCCCCCTCAACAAATTGGCTTCCGAAAAAGTGTGTCTACTCAGGACCTATTTTTCCTCCTCATGCACGAATTTGACCCTCCGCCCACTTCCCAGATCCAAGCCATAGTGGCCCTTGATGTGCGAAAAGCTTTTGATAACCTTGCCCACGATCCTCTACTAAAAATCCTTGCCTCTACTGGCTGTGGTCCAAAGATGTATGGCTACCTCACAGCATTTCTCCGCGACCGTACGGCCAAGTTCCGTCTCCCCGATTCGATATCTGATCCTTTCCCCCTCACACGTGGTACTCCTCAGGGCGCTATTCTGTCACCCACCCTTTTTAACCTTGCAATGGCTCCCCTATCTCGTACTTTAGCGTCTATCCCAAACCTAAAACACACATTCTATGCAGACGACCTTACTCTTTGGTGCACTTCTGGGTCTCCTGGAGCAGTAGAGGAGACCCTACAGCAAGGTATCGATGCAGTCGTTAGTTACCTTGATAAAGTAGGGCTATCTCCCGCACCTGAAAAATCCGAATTGCTGCTGATTGCAAAAACTCGCTATCAACGCCAACATAACCAGCTGATCAATCTCACAATGGCAGGTCACCCCATCCCTCGTGTATCATCCTGCCGGATCCTCGGACTTCATATCCATGAGTCAACCAATCAGGCCAATGTATCTACAACCGTTAAAGTTTGCAATCAGCTTACGCATCTAGTTCGCCGCATAGTCAATAAGCACGCCGGGCTACGCGAGGGTCAAGTCAGGCAGCTTGTCCACGCATTAGCACTTAGCAAAATTTTATATACGATTCCTTACCTTACACTAACTTGTCGCCAAAGACATCAGATTGAGGTTGCGCTTCACATATTGTACAAGGCCGCCCTTAACGTCCCTGTACATACGTCCACGGATCGCCTATACTCTACGGGGCTGTTCTTGCCCCTGGGAGACCTCATACAACAACATCGCGACCGGCAAATGGCACGTCTTTCTAGCACCAAACAAGGACATTGGATACTACAGCAGGTTGCACTGAAACCTATAGACCTTCCTATAATTACCCCTCCTTCTTCGCTCCCGGATAACCTCAGAATAATCCCCATTCCAAAAAACGTTGCACCCGACACTAACACAGGCAGACGTTCCGCTCGCGTTTCCAACCATGTTCACCCGACAGATTCCACGATCATCTACACAGATGCATCACGAACTAACGTCGGAGCGGTTGCTTACTCAATTCAGAGCTGTAGCGATGTAGTGACGCATACCCTCGGTCCTTACATAGATCCTCCTCCTACAGCGACTCTCGAGACCCTACCAATAGTTATCAGTATTCAAGACCTCGCACAAGCACCCCCTAACCCTTCAGGATACACCATATACACTGATTCAATACAAGCTATACGCGCCATTCACACGGGTCGCATTCCTGAAGAACTACACGATGATCTACACAGAGCTCTTACCAAACTACGTCCCCACACTGTAACACTGAGGTGGATTCCTGGTCACGCTGGAATCCCAGGCAATGAGGTAGTGCATCGCCTCGCCCGCGAACTTCAACACCGGGCGCCTGGGATTCCCTGGCCTTATCCACCAACGTGGGACACTACTCTTCACTACAAAAAAGAAATCAACGTTCACTACGACAACATTAGAGAAACACTCCGTACACTTCCTCTTCCTGATAAATCTCTCACTACTACACAAATCCGCATTCTTAGACGCATACAACTAAATACACTGCTTACTCCTGCCCGATCTTTTCTATACAGAATCATACATTCCCCTGCATGCCCAAATTGCCCAGAACACTATGCAAACTTGGAGCATTGCATCTTTTCATGCCCTGTCGCCCTCCAATCTCCTCACTTTCCACACCTTCCACCGCCAACGTGGCGGGCTTGGTTAGCCTCTGACCAGCTGCAAGATCAGTTGGCCTTGGTGACCCTGGCCCAGGACATTCTTAACGCTTAATGCAATGCGTTAAATAAAGTTGTTTCCTCCTCCTCCTCCCATATTATTTTGCAGGTATCTTTATCATCCCTCGTCATAAGATGTTGCATGTCTTTACAGGCCCACAGACCTGTGGCAAAACGCTTTAAAAGAAAATTGTGCGGCAATAGGCCTTGAATATGTAGAGTAGAAGCAAGGTCACTGGGACCAGCAAAAATACTTACTATGTCAGGGGTCAATGATGACATTGTGCTGAAGATGCTGTCTGGTAGCTAAATAGCAACTTACTGAACCCATCTTGTTGGCTAATGGAAAAAAAACCATGTGTAAAGAAGACAAAGAACAAACAACGCTGCGGCATCGCCATCATCATCGCTTGTCTACGGCGCCCATCTCTCTAGCGCTGAAGATGTGCCCTTCGGCTGGTAATTCGATCCTGCTGTGCCCGCATTACGGTCAGCGCTAGACGTTCGAACCAGCTATTAAATCCACATTTCACATGAAATACTTTCCATCTCTTTTTTATCATCTCCGAGCAATTTTTCTTTATAAATTTTTTTTACATCCTATGAGAGTACCTCTTAAGCATGAGGACGACGTGATTACGAATTCAGCTAAGTTTGATTTGATCTTGTTGACATATCTCTGCAGGGCGCCCAACTGCTGTACAAAGTTGACTGAAAGATTCCTAGCACAACTGATGTCTTGCAGTGACTCGATCATTCTTAGGACTTTGTGATGTGGTTTGGCTTCCATGGTCACGGTGTCGTGGGTTTCTTTCCTTGCTAGAGTTCGCTCCCAGTAACCAAATGTAATTGTTATAGCCAATAATCTACTGTTACTGCATTGTTAAATGTGCGTTATTTTGCCATAGAACACAAGGCAAATTTGACGGTGCTGCGGCTGTCCATTGGTATATTGAATATATTCTTCAAATCGCTATTGTTATAAATGGGTTTGACTGTATTGTCGAGTAGGCCACACGAGTGACTTCGTGAATGTTATTTGATTGTTATTTGATTGGGGTGTAGGGTTGTCTTGATTCTGTTACCCAATCCCTGAGTTTATACATTGTACGCAATTCATAACAAGCTGTCATATTTGAACTTCTGCTCGACATTCCTATTGGCTCTACTAAAATATAGGCATTGATGCCCATCCTCTTTCCTCCTAGAATGGTTTATTTTCGTGATAAGTATATACACGTGCGGAAGCCCATTTGTATTACGTAGTTTTGATAACGATTTCACAAGTAAGAAAAATGTCGGCTTCCAAGCAAGAATTTCAACTTTGCTTTTAAAAGGTGGTGGACCTGTCTCCTGCATACCTTTTTGTTGAATACTAGATCGCCCATTTGCTGTTTATTGGATGGTAGAACGCAATTTAAATCAGAACACTGTCGCGAAAAATAAAACAAGAATACCTAGATATCTGTGTTATTTATTTCTTCAGCGAGAAGATATTTTGAAGTAGACAAAGCACCAATGTGGTCTCCATTTTTACTTTTCATCTTTTTATGCTTTATTGCCTTCCTCTTTATTGTTAGGCTGCTAGAAGGATATTGGATGTGCACCCCTCATAAACGTTCCTGGGTCCTTTGGAGCCGCCAGAGTGTTGTTCCTGTTCCAGTTGTGTTCTTTGCAGACACCTCGCCTGCATGTCTGTCAATGACGAATAAAAGAGAAAGGGATAATCAACAGCGATCGGGAGAGAATAATTATTGTGAAGCGGGTAAATAAAAAACCGTGAGAAAAAAGCATTTTGTCATAATACTTCTGGCTGTAACACACGTAACCAAAATATGAAATATTGAAGGTTTCAAACTATTTCGTTCAGGGTACATCGTTGGCTAAAAAAAATTCAGGAGAATATGTGTCAGCAATATCGCTAAACACCTGGCCATAAGAGGGTTTATTTTAATCAACGTACATAAAGCATATAATGATAGCTTCATGTGAGGCATTCGAATAAATGTTTTTCTGTGGTTGCTCTGCTAGGCAAGTACAATTAAAGATCTTATGAGTTTTAATAATTTTACCACTATTTGTACTCAGGAATCCAACCGGTACAGTAGAAATATGAAGAATACAGGATAGGAAGAGAATTTTATTATCCCGCAACATCTAGTAAACAGTCGAAGCGAGTATTTTATTTTCTTACATTATTTATTCGCTCTTGACAAATTCTAGACAGTTTATTCTATTCACGGATAATCCTTAGTGTTCGTGTTCTTCGGGGCTAAACCTAATTCGGAAGGCCTAATAAATGTGAGTTAAAAACAGTTACGTTTTTGGGAACTTATCGGGTGCTGCTTACCTGTTACTCTCAGGTATTTTCCGAAATTTAGGAAACAAGTGTATTTAAATTTTCATAATGGTAGTAACGATATTATATATATACAACGGGACAAATGCTCATCTGTAGCAAAGGGGCGACGCAAGTTAAGTTATAAAGTTGGTGTACTTCGGCCTCACATAAACAACACATGTTATTTTTGTGCTGATCATATTTGGAAACAGCTATGCGCAAAAGCAGAGCTAAGATTCACATACGTGTGTATTGTATTGTTTCGGCTCTGATACTCTTCTTTTAAATATTATGGAGTGTCTAGTTGGAGGAGAGGGGAGGGGGGGACCAGGGCTCTATTACTCAGGTGCACAGTATCTTTATTATACAGATTTAACAACGTATTTTTCATGCTGAGCAATCACGTACCATTTGTTTGTGGTCTGTTTTTTTACGGGGTTTGGATCGCTGTATTCTTTCTTTTCCCAAATACAGTGTAAGATAAAAAGAAATCGTTTTCCGCTCAAATTCATTTATGTGCAGGTATAAGGTCAAAGCATGCTTCACTGAGATCGATACGTAAGCCGGAATTCCGCTGTACAATTTGTTTTTGTGGTGCTGAGCAACATTTTCCTCCCTGTAATACGAAGCTGAATTTGTTGCCTCCAGAAATTCTAGGTTAGACATGCCTGAAATATCACCCATTCGAAAAAGACTACAGAAAAACTTCTGTTGTTACGACAGAATTTCTGTTCGTTTTTTGATAGAAAACTTGTTGTGACAACAGAACATTCTATAGTAACATCAGAGCTTTCTGTAGTTACAGCAGAAAAGTGCGACAGAACTACAGACAACAGAAAGCTACTACAGAAAAACTACATAACTACAGAAAAGTACTACAGAACTACAGGAAAATTTGACGTTTACGACAGAACTACAGAATATTCTGTCGTATTTTTGACATAGTTCTGTAGTTTTTTTCGACTGGGCAGTGTCGCCTTTCAAACGGGTTGAATAAAATATTAGCAAACTATTCCTAAGTGAGGACAAATAAATGTCTTATTTCTAAAAGAAAAGTTGGAGTTATTTCTCAGCTCTGTTTTACTTTCGAAATTGCGAACTCGAGATTGTGGTGCCTTAAATGGTGTCCTTGAGCATGCAATAAGTAAACAAAAACTGGTCTGGACGTGGGATAGCTTAGCAAATATTTTTGCTCACCTTTCCTGGGCCGCATTTTATTCCTTCTGGCAAGAAGTGTCCATTGCACAGCGTTATGCCTGTTTCTTCTTCTTCTTCTGACTCAGACCAACAGCAATTGATTCTGCACATTCTATGTCTCGGTGAGTGTTTCTGTAAAAGCAAAGTAAAGTTTTTTTGCACTCAATTCACAGACGAAAATTCTAACCAAATATTAGCCACAATTTACAGCTTGAATTACAGCTAGATGTTCGAAGGGGTCAAGTGGATGCAGCTAGCACACGACCATGTTAATTGGAAGAATATGGGACAGGCCTTCACCCTGCGTGGGTATAGTCAGGCTGATGATGATAGCTTGAATGCAAACAAGTTTACATACTTCATTCCGAGATTAATAGTGCAGAACTAACCATGAACTAAGCAGTGATTCACAGGAGTGTGTTAAGAACAATGTGACAACAGGAAAAATTGTTCGATGACCCTTTAGTTCTATGGCAAATTGAAAATCTACTCATTAGGCAAGAAAAACAAATTCGCTGCCCATTTACCATTGTCAGATTAACGCAGGGTGCGCCAGCTAACCAGTTATGTTTCACTTCGCCTTAAGTTCAAGAATTCGGTTTAAAGACAAAGCTCTAGGAAGAGAACTGTGGACCTTAGATGCTCTTTGACGTACAATGAGAGTGAGATAGTGGTGTGGTCTGAACCCGTAGTGCACGAATACGGGTTTATTAAGACGATGACATTCTCATCGCCTCGGCTGGACCTAGTGCTGCAGCAAAAAAAACGTTTTCGCGCAGTGGTCATTGTGGCATATGCGTTCACTTTACCAATGGTTTAAAATATCGGCTTATCCTAAGTGTGGCATATCTATTTTGTGTGTATGAGTCTACCTGGCTTCAGACAAGAACAAAGCCAACTTCTTGCCTCAGACAGTGAATGCGCTAGAGGTTAGGCGCTTAAAAAGAAGCAACATATTTTACTTAACAAAACTGTTGCAATTCGACCCATCTCATATAGATATTATGCATTTTTCGTTTTGTTGAAATTAGTGCCCGAAAGAATAAACGACCATAGCGCAAATGAGTAATGTTTGCTTCAAAAAATCTTCTGCTCAGTATTTCTCTCAATATCGGCTAGCAATTTAACAGCGGTGAATAACTCTGTCCTCTCAGACATCATTGCTTTAATAGACAGTGCTTTTGTTAAAGACTGTTAAATAAAGTTTCAAATTTCAAAATTTTTTGCACCGTTCCAATGAACCTCTTTGGAGAGAAATAGGGTGCTCCAATAATAAGCAGAATGCAAGCAAACCAGGTTTCTTGACACGTAATACAGGAATCGATGAGTTGAAAAGATTTTTTTTTCATTCAGGCAGGTGAACACGGGGACGTTTAGATTTTCTCACAAGAATCTAAACCTTCCTTAGGAATGAAGACTGTACGAATTTGCTTTGATACACCCCAGCTTCACTGCAACATGCTTTGGAGAATTTAAGATCAGTTGGCAAACGTACAAACTCTGGCTTGGCGGTGGGATCTCCAAGATGGACCAATTGGCAGAACTGCCTCCTCGTCATATTCTGCCCAGGGTATAGGTTGGTTGTGTAGCAAGGCTCTTGATTCACTGCAAGGCACTCGTGAGGTAAATTCCTGCAAAAGAACATGGTCCTCCATTTTACAATATCTGGAATTTTGGCTATGTTGTAAGTAATAATAATAGAAAGCAGGGCGCGTTGTATTTTATCCTTGTTCAGCTTACTTAACGAGGCGTAGTTCACAAACTGAAAGCAAAAGCTCACAGCGCTTACGGTCGTCACAACTATACTTCTGACCCGGAAAGAAAACTTTACACTTCGACATTGTTACTTTGATAGCTATTTGTGCAGCGCATTATAAAGTCCTATACTTTCCAGGAGTATTTTTACGTTTAGTGTAAATGCTTCTTTCTGTCCTTAACGTAAAATGATTGGAAGGGTGAAGCAACTTGCCAACTACTGTTCCGAACTGTGCTTCCGCGAAGCCCCATTTGGCTATTTTTCGCAAACACCGATCAGTAAGCATCTCCTAATGATGACTTAGTAACCGGTGTTAAAGTCATCATAGTACTCTGATCTTGTTTTCAGTTACTCGAGCACTTTGAAGCGCCACCTCTGTTTTCTGCTTTTTTGGGATGCTGTTAAGAGAATGGTAAAACTAAAGAAACCAACAGGGTCCAAAATAGTTCCTAATTGTTCTAATTTACGCACCCTCTCGCTCAAATGTCCGCAAAATACATTTTGTCAATTGTACACGTAAGCATGCCACGTGTACCGCAGTAGATATTTAATAAAAACAACAGCACTGAAAATAGGTCGCCGCCACCAAAACCATTTATTCCAGCGTTTGCACCAAGCACGAGTTCATCCTTCAAACCACAAGGTTTCTTTCTGTAGACGCGCTGCTATTCAGAACACAATTTGTCCTAGAGCTGATATTGTGATCTGCAGTTGCTTTTACCTTGTTGGAAATGATGGTTGCCTTCAACATTGGAAACACTGCGAAAATGTTTCAGTGCGCTCAAGCACTTAAGAGCCTCTTGCTCAGCGTGGGCTTATGTGAATGCGACTTCACGTGCAGCAGCGGGCCAACGTCAAGAAGCACGAGTAGATGATTAGCGGTGTGCAGGAGAAGTAAAATATAGCCTCAACACTATATCTTGCTTCCATCATTTGCTTTTTCTTTGTTTTCTACGCCTTTCGTTACATAACCTTCCCATATGGCTGCTGCCTTTGTTCTAAATTCTGGCTTGTTTGGCACCATGAAAATGAAGGTGTTTTACCGCCATTTCTACTTTCGCTTCAGAAAACGACGTTGTAGCTTAATGTATTTAACGTTAAGGACACTTATATCAATTTTTGCGTTACGAATGTTGACCAACTGGTTCAGCTCTAGCGGTTGATCTATGACCGCATAATAAAATGGTGAAGTCTGCGGAAATAGCTGTAACTATGATTATGGAGTTATTCGAGCGGCTTTGGCAGGTTAACTATTATCTGCTGAGATATAAAATGGTTTCAGATATTTGAAGAGATGAGCCTGCTCATCTTTGCTTTCCGATCCTAATGACATTTGCTTGCCTTGAGAAATAATAAAAGGATATAATTTTCGTTTTTAACGCTTCAATGATAGAGACTCAGTTAAAAATATTTTGAACAACTTTTGAGTATCTGCATGTCAGATATCTGGCAAAAGCTTCTCTGAATTAAGTAACATTGACTAGTCTAATGTATTACAATGAGATCTTGACGACGATAAGATATGCGATCAGAGAGTTGAGGTGTGGGTATTCTCCAACTGAAGGAGAAGATAAGACATACCATGTTTTATGGATGTCACACGTGGAGAGCGCTCGGCATTCAGAAACGCCTTTACAGCAAATGCTGAAAACAAAAATTCTCTTCAACGCATTCCTCAAGCTTCCTACTCTTGTTTGAACGCATCCAGCGGAACGAACAGCTGTTGCCTTTGCAAGCAAGTTTCTTGTGCAGGCATGTTGATTACATATTCCTCTAATTGTCTGTGGCTCGGATATCTTCAGAAGTGAAACGCATTCTGGATGTCGCCAAGCCCATTTGATGGTTCCTGGACAGATATGCAGGAAAAGAGCTGCACACTAGAAATAAAGATAAGTAGCACTGGGTGGAAGAGTGAGTGAGTGAACTTTATTAACTGCTCGGGGATCTTTTCTTCGCCTCTTCAACCGAGGCTGACGAGCGGTTGGCGCCCCCAGTCCAGGGCACCACTGGCTTTCGCCAGTTTGCGAGCTCTTGTGACCAGGTCGAGCTGAGCCTCCGGGTCAGAGCTGGCCAGCAAACCCTCGCACTGTCTTTCATTTGGGTTTTCAATTTCTTGTATTTGATGTAAGCTGCATTCCCATGTTACGTGGTACAGGGTAATGGTCTTCCCGCACCACGGGCACTCGTCTCTGAATGTCGTGGGATGCATCATATGTAATATGTGTAAATTAATGAAGGTGCCCGTCTGTAGCCGCCTCAGATCTATGGCATCCTATTTGCTGAGCTTTTTATGCGGCTCCGAATATACTTTCCGCAAGCCTCTGTAGTGTTGTAGTATTGTGGTGTAGTCAGGGTCAAGCGGAATCAGGTCCTCTGTCGCGAGACTGTTGGGCGTACGGTAGGTTGCATGTCCTCGGGCTACCCTGTCTGCGTACAAATTCCCCGCGATCCCTGCATGCCCCGGAATCCACACTATTGTTTGAGTGCATTTTTTAGTTGGCTCGCTTGTGGAAGAAATGATTTGGTGCGCCACCTTAGATAATTTACCCCATTGAAAATTTCTGCACGGGGATTGAGAGTCAGACAGTATCGTCAGACTCTCTCCCGTTTCTCTTCTTTGCCTAATGGCTAGTGCGATAGCCACTTCCTCTGCCTCCGTGACTGTACAGATTTGGGTCGCGGCGCTAACTACCTCCTGGCCTTCGCAGTCTGTGACCGTGGCTATCGCCCTCTTTGCGTTGGTTTCGTATAAGGCTGCGTCGGTGAACCTTGACATGTCTTGTTGGCCGAATGTTTTTTCATAATACCCTGCCCTTGCCTGCCTCCTTCCCGGGTGTAGGCGGGGGTCCATGTTTCTTGGTATGGCCCAAACTCGGTACCAATTTCTGACTTCCCGCGATACCGCTCTTGCCTTGTTATAAGCCTGTAGGTGTGTGCTATATCCCAGTCTTTCCAACGAAGCAATGTTATTTTTCCGAAGATTGTATAAGACCTGTTTTGTTTGAAAATGGTAATATGGCGCTATTGCGTCATTGGCTCGCGCTCTTTGTTAGTGCATACCCATCCAAAATATGGCACTCCGTTTCATCTGGAGCTTCAAAATTATTGATTGAGACGAAGAGGCAAAATTTTTCTTCATCGCTGAATAACGCTTGAAAATGCAGAGCATACTCTGTGCAACGTACGTACGCGTAGACAGTTGCACTGGATCCTCTACTACGACAAAGGCTTCACTTGCCTGTATTTCAGAAAAGCATTAAAAATTCAAAATCAATATACATGCTAAGGGCTGTGAACACAATCTCTAAATATGAGCCGAAAAGCACTCGTAAACTCAACAAAACACTCCGCGTTCTGCTGCGAATGGTAGCTTGCTAAATGGCCTAGTGAGAATAAACAAAAGGCCCGAGAATGTTCCACTTGCAGATCCCCGGCTAGCATATGCGATCGGCCCGATTTTGGAAATTTATTGGCGACACCTGTGCCGACAGTGGCCCGGTATTGCCAATGGACTACCAATAATAGTACATTGATGGGATAGCATTGTCCACTCTTGGGTCAGTTTTATACATGTTACCCCCATGTTGGCATTCAGGTGGCTAACAGCATGCAATGGTGACATTGTCTGCAGAATTTTTACCGAAATTGTATACACAGTGATTTATGATGGCCAATATTGCCAGTCATCGGCAATGTCTTGCCCATAATTCGCGAATTATGCTATACATTGGTAAACGTTTTCATTCCAGTATATATGGCTTGTTGACATTGAATGTCTTGGCATTTATTGGTCAATATTATCACGCCAGTATTAGTGGCTTCCGAACATTGTACTCATCTTCAGTTCCTATGGCCGATGCTGCCCAATGAGCGGTAGCTACTGGCCAACATTGCACTTATCATGCATGGAGTTGTAAATATTGTCCTGCCAGCATTTTTTGACTTGTTAATATAGAATATATCATGGCATACACTGGTTATTATCCACCTGCCAATCAGGATGCCTTCAATACATTCTGTATATCTACAGATAAAATGGTCGATGATGGCATACAGTGGTAAATATTGTCCTGTCAGTATAGCTGGCTTGTGTACATTGAATATATCGTGACATACATTTGTTAATTGTATCGAACCCGTCTTAGTGGCTTCCCAAAAATTTATACTTTGTTGGTTGCAGTTGGCGATATTGACCATGAGCTGTGGCGACTGGCCAGCATTGCACCTAACATGGCATATATTGGTCAATATTGCAATGCCAGTATTAATTGCTTGTCAGCATCGAATGCATCTTGGCACACATTGAGCAGAATCCTTCCGCCAGTTGTCTTGGCTTTCCCACACTGTATATATGCAAATACAGTGGTCAAATTTCCCTGACAAAGTGTAATGGCATGCCAAAATATCACACATATTTACACAAATTAATCAATATTCTCCTGCCATCATTGATCGACTGTAAACTCAGATTATTTACTGCCATATGATGGTCAATATTTTATTACTTGCTGAGATGGTTCCCAATATTGTATCAATCATTTGTTATAATGGTAGAATTTTTTGGGGCAGCTGCGATGGCTTGCCAACCTTACACGCATCATTGCATGCATTAATTGATACGATCCTTTTAGTATAGATGGCTTGCCTACATTGAATATATTTTGGCATACTGTCTTCGATGTGGTCCCGCCAGTTTCGGGCACTCTCTAACAATGTATATGCTGAGGTACTTTGGGCGTTGCTGTCCACTGAGTTTTGACAGGTGGAGAAACATTGCGCATATCATGACATGTATTGGGCGCTATTGAGTTGCAGATATAAACGATTCTTTCTTAACCTGTATATTCTGATATAATGAAACATCCCAAAAAATACTCTTGTGTCTTTTGCGATTTTTTGAAGTATGTTTTATACATCGTCAAGAACATTTATTCCAGAAAAAAACGCTTAGGCGTAAGGTCGCAGTTGGTATAGGATCCTCCCCAATTGCTCCGGTGGCTGAACCCCCGCCGCGATAAGGCTTCATTTTCTTGACAGACCCATGACATGAGATAAAGGCAGACATTCTTGAGCCAAAACATTTAAAAAGAACTGAAATTCATAATTAGGTGGCACTACGTATGCCCGCAGGGCATGCAACGTGCAATGTGCACGCCATTGCCATCAAGTCGGACGCGTGGCTTAGGCCGTCTACGAAGCGCTTAGAAATGCCCGACTGTAGCGCTGTTCTTACCTGTGAAGAATTTTGGTACTGAAGGCAAACGCGCAGCAGTTCCAGACCCTACCATTCCTTCCATAGGTATTCAGCGTGATGAGTGAGGGCACTCATACGTCAAAAATTTAAAAATACTTCGTCGTCTTTCTCAATAAAATCGCAACAATAGAGGTATAATTTTTTTTCAAGCTGACAATGCTCGCTGCCTACATATAGAAACAAAACACGGCACGGTATGCAAGAATACGCATCTGCAATCAGTAATACGGCAGTAAGACGCAGTACCTTCAAAACCATATATACTATAGGCTACTAGCCCAGCTTAATTTGTAGCGATTATGTTTTACATCCGCATCCTGAAAACCTTTATCCATGACTGGAAATAGACACATAAATGTTTTATTTATGCACGATTTTATTTGCGTGGTCAAAGAAAACTGAATATGATCAAATATTGGAAAACAGAGGTCGAATAGTTTGTGCTAGTGAAGGCAAATGCTGCACAGCATCGCCATGTACGCTAGCTGACTCCTCAACTCGGTGCCAGCATCGACTGTATTGCGCCGTAGGTGGTCTTGTAAGCACAGAAGACAGGCTAGTTGAGCATATTTTGTATTGCAATTTACATCAGCCATAAACTTGCACTTGATTACTACATGCCGGCGTGCTCTGCTTTAAGTTCTTCAGCTAGAGACGAATGATGAACAAACCCTCTAGACTGTTGATGCATCATAACTAATAGTCACAAGGTATATCCGCCCACGTAAAATATAAAGGAATATTTTCTATACGTTTTCTACTTTCGCCTGGCAGAGAAAAAATCTAGCTTTAATCTTATATGTTCTTGAATGAAATGTATTTATTTCAACAGCATTGCACGCTGCCGATCTTTACAAATTATGAACTTGCTTTGGCAGCTGTTTAACTAGCTCGGACCTAACGTTTGCAGGTAAAGATTTCAAAGAGAAACTATTGAAGATGCTTGAGGCATAGCAACTACATAGTTGCGGACTGGAAATAAGTGTCAATCAAAATTTTTGTTTTACAGAAACAAAAAAAAACATGATATAGTGAATACGTACTCACCACCGAATTATTTGCCATAAGAGTATTGTTGCCTGGTCATGTTGCACTTCAAAAAATCAATTTTGTTCGAAAGCTGTAAAAGCGCGTTTGTAACTCTCATGACCTGTCTTTTAATATTTCTGCAAAATGTCGGTTTAACATCGTGCGTTTAAAGGGTTGTTCCTATTCAGTATTCTGGGAAGATTCTCCATGCTTCAATGGGAATACTATCAAAACATATTGAATCAAGACTGAGGGTATTTCAATCTAGATATTACTTTCGTTCGCTCTAACAGTTTAAAAAAAGGTGCGTTCATTCTATCAGTGTTAGATAGGCCACTATTTGCGACGACGCGGTGCCAGCCTTTGCCGTGGCTGCGTATCCGTTCTTCGCTCATACGCATCAGCATCGTGCAGTGAACGTTGGTGGAATTCGAGCTTGAGGTGCCATGTGAAATCATGTGGGCAGGACTGCAGCGCTCGCACGTCTGGCGCCAGCGCGCTCCCTCTCTTCGCTCTTTCCTTTTCTCTCTAGCAGTGCCGGTGCACGTCTCGCCGGTTGTCTGTTGAAGGTCCGCTCGCATTCAGGAAATAAACAGTAGCACCACGACGTTGATATGCCTCGTCCTGTCTCGAGGATCTTAGAACAGTCTGCAACTCTGTGTGAGTAGCATTAACCCTTTATTTCAAGATATATGTTCCTAACGGAGTAGGGTTTGGGCAGAATTTGTTGCTGTATTTGCCTGCCATGTTGCTACACTTCCCTGCAGGACTTAAGGCTCAGGATCACTGTATCACAGGCCTCTGTGTGCCAATGTCCTCTTAGGCTGCTTCGGTTGAAACTACATGCAAGGCTCTGCTGGACGACCAGTAAGATATTTATGTATTATGCGGGCCGGCGTTTTAACTGGAAATTATTCATGTTCTCAGTCAGAGGCACCTGATAATAACAACAGAACGTGCTTGTCTGCTCTTTATGCACGCCTGGAGTCAGAAATCTTTTGCTTAAACTCTATTGCTCCAGACTGAAAGTATGCACGATTCATGAATTCCAATTTCAGCACACCGACTTCGTCACAAAGTTTGTAGCAGTGGAAAATTTTACTGCTCATGAACAGTTTGCCCAATTTGTACTAAACAATTCCGCATATTATTGTCTCTTTTTGTTTTCGTGGCAGATGTTTTGTACGACACAGAAGATGGTGACATGCAAGCTGCTCGAGCATACAACGGGAGGGCTGCTGAATACTGCAGTGATTCTAACCGAGAGCGAGAGGTGCATGCTAGAGATGCTGGCTTACCAGACACCTAAAGCTGCTATTAATGCGGCGTCTTCCTATAACCTGGGATCTTCCGACGCCTTGAAAATAGACCCAACCGGAGGTGAAGTCCTGGAACTCTGAAAGAATTCTGCCTATAGTTTTTTCCACTCTGTACCACATGCGCATTTAATAAATATTCATGAAACAAATTCTAGCTTTTTCTGTGCATGTATATTCTTATACTTTCAGGACGCTATATATACTATAGCATGAAAATTACCTGCATGCAAAATACCTGCATCAAAACAAACTCAACCCTGTGTTTGGCGCATGATGTCCTTAGCTGCCTCTGTGTTATAAAACCAATGGAATAAAAAATATTTAAAAAAACATTCAACAATAATGGGATTGCCTGGATGCCAATGATGCAAAGCCAGTGGACAAGCTTGGGTGGCTTATGTTGGGCAGCCGATGAGCCTCGGTACCATCACAAAGGAGTAATATAACCATTTTTTTATTTGCATGTACAGTTGAACTAACTGTCGTTGAAGCTGACGTTGAGAGATTTTATGCTGACCTTCAATGCCTTTTAGACCGCGCTGCAACATCAGACACCCTTTTCTCATAGGAGACTGGAATGCTAAGGTCGGGAGTGAAGAAATATCCGGAATTTCAGGCAAGTTCGGTCTTGGTGAGCCAAATGAAGCTGGGCAGAGGTTAAAAGAGGTTTGTCAAGAAAACAACCTCACCATAGCGAATACTCATATTCAACAGCACAAGAGGCGCCTGTACACACGGACCTCACCGGAAGGTCTGTACAGGAATCCGATTGATTATATTCTTTGCCGGCAGAGATGGCGAAGTGCTATACAATCAGTAAAAATAAGGCCTGGGGCCGATTGTGGCACCGATCATCAGCTTCTTGTCGCCAAAATTAAGCTTCGATTGAGGAAAACACAGAAAACTAGAAGGCCTTTCAAGTATGATCTGGATCAAATTCCATCAAAATATGTTGTGGAAGTGAGGAATCGACTTCAAGAGTTAGATCTTGAAGACACAGCCTGAAGATATGTGGACAGATGTTCGTGATATCTTACAAGAAGTTGCTACTAAGGTAGTTCCAAAGCAAAAGAAATGCAGGAAAGCAAACTGGTTATCTGAAGGGGCTCTGCAAATAGCTGAGGAAAGGAGGACGGCAAAAATTATGGAGGAAAGAGTAAGATACAAGGTGCTCAATGCAATGCGGATTTTCAGAAAATAGCAAAGCGATAAGAATGGCTTCCTGAAAATACAGTGCCAAGCAGTTGAGGACAACAGCCAATTAAGGAAACAAGAGCTTTGTATAAGACAATCAAAGATATCAAAGGAAGCTTCTGTGCTAAGCTGCGCGTGATAAAGGACGAACGAGGCAGGGACCTCACTGAAGCATCAGAGATAAAGAAGAGGTGGCAGGAATACACAGAAAAACTCTAGAAGAAGGACCCGGATGTGCATACCTAACATAAGGCGGTTGTGATTGCTGATCTCGAGCCGGGCATTCGGAAGAGTGAAGTTGAATGGGAATTAGCCAGCCTTGCAAAGAGCAAAGCGAGCGGAATGGATGTCAATCCAGCTACATTGCTTCAAAACCTCGACCATGACGCAGTTAACGTTCTGTATACATTATGTCAGCAAATTTGGACAACCCTGCAGTGGCCACAGGATTCGAGGAGGTGAGTTTACATCCCCATTCCAAAGATAGGCAGTGCGAAATATTGTTCCAACTACCGCACGATCGCGCTTATTTCGCATGCTAGATAGGTGATGTTGAAAATCCTCCAAAGCAGGCTGCAGCAATAGGTGGATCGGGAGATTCCGGACGTGCAAGCTGGGTTTCGCAAGGGCAGAGGAACTAAAGACCAGATTGCCAACTTTCGCTGGATCATGGAAAAAGCAAGAGTTTCAGAAACCCATCTACTCCTGCTTTATTAATTTTGCTTAAGTTTTTAACTGCATAGATCACAACAATATGTGCTAAGCTCTCTAAGAGAGTTCCAATTCACTGCATTTGTTTCTTTAGGAACCTCTATGAAGGCTGAGAGGCGGAACTGGGCATGGTATTATTGAGTGGTTTCCGATGGAGAAAGGAGTGAGGCAACCCTTACGGAAATGCCATATCTGGACTTATAAAAAACTCCAGATAAGGTATATCAGGAAATGCGCAGATATGGTATATTAGGAGAGATCTAGGCCAGATAAGGCATATCTGCCTAATTCCTGATTTCGAGTACCAGATAATTCATATCTGGTTGTATTTGCCTGATCTGCCCAATTCCTGATTTCGAGTGCCAGATAAGGCATATCTGGTCAGATATGCCTTATTTTCCTAATTCCTGATTTAAAGATCAAGCCCGCATGGCATGCAGGTTTTGATCTAGAGATCTATATATCTGTATATCAACATAACACTTTATTACAGCACACACAAGACAGTTTCAGTATTCCAGCTAAATGCATGCTCAATCAAGTTTGCCAAGGGAAACCTGAATTTCCCCTTTTATTTCGAACCTTACAGGAAAATATCTTTGAGGCCACAGGTTTTCTTTTTTCCCTGCCTATATGGAATCGCTCAAAGACGGTCCTGAATTACGTGTGTATACCAAGGGTCAGAGACATGCTCATCCGTTAGTAAATATTGAGACTACTCATTTACGCGCGAAACTATAACAAACTAAAGAGATATGTGAACAGAATAATGTCTACACGAGAAGCTAAAGCGAAAGACGTTAACCTATTAAATTAGATATTACATTTTTATTCCATGTTTTACACGCAGAGCTTTAACTAGTAAAGGCTTTTAGTTTGAGCTGGTTTACTTGCGAAGCTAAATGAAATAAACGGCTATTAATCGAACTAGACTATTAAAATGGAATTTAAAGGTTTCTCGCCGCTCGGAAAAGGTACCGCTAAACCGTATGGCGATAAAACACACATTGCTTGGACTGCTGATAACACCTATACCTTAGCAAAGTACATACACGTTGTCAAGAAGTACTGGTGTTACCTTAAGCAGAGACTGCAGTGCAAAATAAGCGAACGCGTCTAACTCATGGTTGCGTCAGAAATTTAGAGAGAGAACAAAGAAAAAAAGCATGTCCGTTGGCATTTGTCATGACAGCGACAGCTCTGCCCCTAAACCAAATCAAGCATGAAGCTATTTAGGTAGTTCCAAATAATAATAATATTAACAACGAAGGACCCTATCCACCTACTGAAATTTGTCAAAATTGCTGGAGCGAAAGGCAAATTAGCAACGAAATGTACGGAAAAATACCACATAGTGGCAATTACCATCCAATTTATTTATTGGAAAATTAATTTTTCATCAAAATAATAAAGTGAACAATATCCTGAGGCTGGCAAGTGCTAGTTCCCGACAAGAAGTCTCACGCTCACGGTTTTGGTGATCGGGCGTGAAGATGAGGCGGCACGATGAGGGTGCGATCCGACACAATGGTGAAGCTGTGGCCGGGACACCAAGGGCAGAAGCCCCGAAAAGCTCAATCGACCATCAAATTCGCTGCCAAGGCTGGGGAGGTTGCTTCCACCCGCAGTGGGACACAGTAATTTCCTCTGTGCTAACAGTCAGACTGAAGAACTTGTAGATTTGCTGTCGCATTTTTGTTACATGCACACAGCTAATAGCGAACAGGTGCTGGCACACACACACACACACCAACATACACAACATGCAGCATGCCCGCCAGCCGCACCGAACTCCGATGTCTGCCATCGAAAAGGAACCAGACCCCAAGTTCTTCGGCGCACGGATTTGAAAGGGGGAGGGGAAAGAAGCAAGCACAGACAAAACGGAGAGCTCGCGGCCTAGGCGGTATAGAGCGTGGCAGCGAGGAGGAGAGATGAAATGCGAGCCCGCAACGCAGGGGCCGCCGCTGTCTGAGAGGGAAGAGGGGAACGCGGGAGAGGAGGAGTCACTGTCTAGCCACTGCGGCCCTCGACGCAGCAACCGCCAGCTGTCTCTGAGGGTGAGTCACCGTCTGACAGCGCGGAGGGGGCCATCATATTCTTGATATTTTGCCATCATATTCTTGATATTTTGAATCGCTCAACTTGACCGACCATGCTTTTGTGCATCGGACTGCCACCGCATTTTAAATGAAAATGCGAGTTAGTAGGCCGAAAGAGGGGCATACAGCCATAACCCAGCGCCCTTCTGGATTAAGGAACACATGGTGTAATAATTATAGTGCAGCGAAATCTGCAGAATATTTGAAATATTAGGAGTCGTAGCTAATTTCTAAATTGGATACAATTAACACTAAGCCTGCAGGCCATGATGAGTGCAGAAAAATTGAAGCTCGACCATGTGATGCCAATACTGGATATTTGCAGAAGGTAGACGAAGGCCATATATTGCTAATATGTAATCACTAAGCCGCCTACATTAGGGCCCCGATGAGACTATATAAATCCTGTTGATGCCAGGCATGACCTTGGCCTGTCTATATAAGGTCATGACAACGCCATATATGCCCTTTATCAGGCCACATAAGGTCGTGAGGATGACATATATGCCCCTTATCAAGCCATATAAGGTCCCATTACCCATTCAGATATGGATTATATGTTGCATGATACGGCCCAATCTGAGCCACATAAGGGCAACATTTTGCACATATGTGACCTTATATGGCCCAGATAAGCTCTTATTTGCTGCCTTATATATTTGTATCTGGCAGCGTATGTTCCATATCTGGAGCAGATATGGGATTTCTGTAAGAGAAGGGTGCATACTGTCGCCCTGCCTATTTAAACTATATGCTTTGAGCATCATGAGGAAGGCCGGTCTGGATGAGTCTTCAGCTGGAGTGAAGATTGCCTTGAAAACGTATCAACAACCTTAGATATGCGGACGATACCCCTTTATTTGCAGAAAATGAAGTGGAACTTTAGTACTTTTGATGCGAGTACAAGAATAGAGTGAGAAGTTTCGGCTTAAACTGAACATTAAAGAGACAAAGATCATGACATCTTGCCCTATAAAGCCCTGGAGCATGAAGGGACAAGAAGTGGAAGCTGTGACAGATTTTCTCTTCTTGGGCTCCAAGATTACCCCGGAAGGAGACTGCAGCTATGAAATTAGGAGATCCCTGCTTCTGTAAAAAAGAAGCGATGGCTATCCTTGACCACCTAGTAAAGAGCAAAGACATTAGACTGCCAACCAAGATCCGTATAAGTTGTGCTAGGGTTGTTCCAGTTATGTATGGATGCGAGAGTTTGACTGTGAAGAAGGCTGACCGCCGACAAATTGACGCGTTTGAATTGTGGTGCTGGCAGAGACTCTTGAGAGTTCCTTGGACTGCCAGATCAAATCAGTGGATATTGTAGACCATAAACCCTGACTGCTCATCATCATCATCAGCCTGATTATACCCCCTGCAGGGCGAAGGCCTCTCCCATATTTCTCCACTTATCCCGGTTCTGTGCTAGCTGCATCCACTTGACCCCTGCGAAATTCTTAATCTCATGCGCCCACCTAACTTTATGCCGCCCGCTGCTACACTTTCCTTCCCTTGGAATCCAGTTTGTTACCCTCAGCGACCAACGGTTGTCCTCTGTTCGCACTACATCTCCTGTCCATGTCCATTTATTCTTCTTAATTTCCACTATAATGTCGCTAGCTCGAGTTATTTATCTGACCCACTCTGCACGCTTTCTATCTCTTAACGTTACCCTAATAATTTTCGTTCCATAGCCCTCTGGGTTGTCCTCAAATTAAGTAGAACTCTCTTGGTTAGCCTCCATGTTTCAGCCCCATAGGTGAGTACAGGCAATATGCAACTGTTGTATACTTTCCGCTTGAGCGATACCGGTAAGCTGCTAGTCATAATCTGCGAGTGCTTGCCAAATGCGCTCTATCCCAATCCTATTCTTGTTATTTCCTTTTCATGGTCCGGATCCGCAGTTACTCCCCGTCCTAAGTAGACATATTCGCCTACTACTTCCAGTATTTCGCTACCTAATGTAAACTGCTGTTCCCTCCCGAGGTTGTTGAACATTACCTTAGTGTTCTGCATATAGATTTCCAAGCCTGCCTTGCTACGTTTCCTGTCTAGGTCATCAATCATTATTTGCAGCTAATCCCCTGAGTTGCTTAGCAAGGCAATGTCATCAGCAAATCGCTGACTGCTCATGGGAGGGTCAAATTCTAAAGTTAAAGTTCAGCTACTTTGTACATCTGATTAGAAGAGAGGAGTCACTGGAGAAAGATTTGACGTTGGGAAAGATGAGGGTCGCCGGAGAAGGGGTAGGCAGGGAACGCGGTGGTTAGATGGCACCCTCGAGGTGCTGCAGATGAAGTTCTGTGAGGTTAGGAAGATAGTGAGAGACCGAAAGCGTGGCGAGATCTGGTCGATAGGGTCACGAAGAGTCGGACACGACTGAACGACTGAACTGAACCGAACTAAGAAGCTTGCCCGGTACTGGGCGCTCTGTACCGGCCATCTCTAGCAGAAGCTATCCGCCAAGACGCATGCACTTGAAAGTGACACGAAAATCTTGTCACAAATTCTTAGAAAGGACAGAGTGCAAACAATGCACTCGCCTGTAACGTGCTATTGACACCTCTGTCTTTCCTGTCCCCATCCCCCCCCTCTATACTTAGACTCACAATCTTTCTGCAGCACTGTGAAAGACCGAGGAGGCCTTGCATTTGTGCTCCTAAGTACCTGTCACCCCTGGGCACTAAATAGAGAATTGTGCTCCTAGTCTCACTCTCGCCAATTTCAGGAGCTAGATGAGCATATGAGCATATCTGCCTGTTGTAGTGTGCGTGATCCTGATTGGACGTTGTGCCTCTACCTTTCGCAGGTGAGCAAACATCCTGTGAGGCGAAGTATAACCTCAAGCTGTCGTATGTTGAAGCAATGAAGGCACCTGATAGCAGTACTGGTTCCCCGAAACACCTCAGCTTTGTCCATGCTACTGCTAACGGAAAGCGTTTGCCTCGTTCGACGGTTTACCGAACCTTGCTGCATTCATTGCTCCTTTCACCCCTCTCATCTTCTGCGAGCGATCCTCACGCTGCTGTGCCCCACGAAAGCCCTTATGCACGCTGCGGCCGATTAAAACAATGGACGGTGGAACAGGGATGTGCCTTATCGGCCCAAGACTATCCTCTCTGAGCGCAACCAAATTTTTACCTTCCATCAAAAAGCTTATCAGTACTAGCTGCCAAATGAGTGAGTATATTTTGTGGTTCTTATTTAAAAGTTATATTTTGTACGCACATTAATAGCCAAAATTTTTGCGAACTGTTGAATGCAACACAAAAAAATTATTTGTCGCTGTTTAGCCTCCTAGAGTACCCAAAAGTTCGCGTAATATTTCAGCAAACGAAACTCTCATTTTTAATTATTTAGTTCTGGTTTTCATCAAGCCCTTTACGTGATTTGAACAGGTTTTTTTGAGCTCCTGAGCCTATCTTCTTTTTCTTTTTGTATAACCATGTAGTGGCAATAAACTTAGAAACTTTTCTGTAAACGAAATTGATTAAGTATATATTGCCACATACAATTCATAGACGACGACGAAGAATTGAACAGTAATTGGAAGAAGACGACGAAGCGAAACTGGGTTCCACTTTCGTGTTGACCTGACTGGTTGTTGGCGTTCCTCTGTGCCAGAGTGCCTTTTGTGTAACATTACATTACAAATATGGTGGAGGTGCGGGGTGTCCATCCAGTCCTGCATTACCAACCTCTCACTACGGAGCTTACCCGCGTACACCCCTACGTGCAGAGCCCCCTGAATTCGGACCCCTCCCGGCCGCTACCAAGACGACGCAGCCTCAGGCGGCCGTAGAACCTGCTGCAACGACATCTGAGAGCAGGCTTATAACAAACATCCTGTGTCATCAGCCTTTTCAACTTTTCATGGCGACGTGCTCGAGGACGCCGAGGACTGGCTTGAGACCTACGAGCGAGGCGCTCGTTACAACGGATGGACTGATGAGCGTAAGCTCCACAACGTGTACTTCGCTTTTGAAGATTCTGCATTGGCATGGTTTGAAAACCATTAGGCTTCCTTTCTATCCCGATCAGCCTTTTGTCGTGACATGAAAGCCACTTTTCCTAGTGCCGACTGCCAGGAGCCAGCAGAAGCTGCGCTACACTTGCGCAGCCAGCGCCAGAACTAGAGCGTGCGTATGTTCTTTGAGGACATGATACGCCTCTTCAAGCATGCACACCCGAAAATGCCAGAGGATAAGAAGCTGCGTCACCTGATGCGGGGCGCTAAGCAAGAACTTTTCGCGGGACTGGTGCGCAGTCCACCGCGCACTGTGGCGGAGTTTCTCAGCGAGGCTACGACCTTGGAGACAATGCTGGAACACCGAGCCCATCAGTACAACCGTGATATGAACATCATTGGGTTCAACTCACCCCATGTGCATGTCGGCAGCGACATGAACGCATTACGCAATCTCATCCGTTCTGTCGTGCGGGAGGAGCTGCAAGCACTCCGGATGCCTTACAGTACGTCTTTTCCTTCACTGGTTGAAGTCGTCCGGGAGGAGGTGCGTATGGCAGTTGAGCAATGTGCTGACGTTCCCCATCAGTGCGGTCCACACCAAGACGCGAGACACACCTACGTGTCCACCCTGCGTAAGGCTCCCCCGCCGGACCATAGTGTCAACGCCACAACTCTAGCAATGGAGCCGCAGGGTCCTCGCATAGAGGACCTCGCATGGAGCCTTGCTACACCCCTCCGCCAATCTACCAGCGACCCCGTAAAAGTCAAGCATGGCGGCCCCGGGACCTTCGGCCCCCGCCCCTTTCGTTGAGGGGGAAGCCAGCCACCTTTATCGGGCGTGCCCGTACCGCCGCGTCAATGTGCGGGGTTTCGCCTCGGATGACCCCTTCCCTCGGAATGGCGAACGACCTACTGAGATCGCAAGCGACCTTGCTGCGCTGCCATATCCCGTCACATCCGGTTACCAAGAGCGTCGGTCTACGTCCCCGACGATGTACCGGTCAACAAGTCCGAACTATTCCCGACGTCGCTCACCCAGCCCTCGCCGGGAAAACTAATACCAGCAGCCTTCAGAGGCAGGGTCGCTGAGTTCGGAAAATGTGAATATCCTCCGTCATCGTCAGGTTGACCCGAAGAGATTTTGCTTGTGTCGGATAGCAACAGCATCCGGCATATTAACCCCTATTTGTGCGTAACGATTGATGGAGTGCATGTCACCGCGTTAATAGACACTGGTGCCGATTATTCTGTAATCAGCCGGGGTCTCGCTCGAGAATTGAAAAAAGGTTTGACGCATAGGCCCGGCCAGAAAATACGCACGGCGGGAAGCCACTTCATTGAACCTGCCGACACGTGCACAGCGTGGATCGTGGTCCGTGATTTTTTGGATGTCGCGGAATTCATTGTGCTTCCTGACGGTTCAAAAGACTTAATATTGGTCTAGACTTCCTGGAGTCCAACTGTGCTGTCATTGACCTGAAAGAAGCACGTATTTTCTTTTCGACGAAACAAGCCATGGCGCGTATTGAAAATGAGGATCCGGGCCTGAACGTTTTGCGTATAGTCGACGATGACATGAGGGTTCCAGCACGGTCTAGTATGCTGGTTCTTGTAAAACTTGACTTGTTCCATGATTACGAGGGCATCACAGATGGGCACCTTCTGCTACTACTCAAGAAAGAACTAGCCATTGCTTGAGGACTCCTACAACTCCAGAACAGTTGTGCTACGGTCCTCCTAACAAATTCTGCTAAGGAGATGCGGTATCTCGCCAAGGACACGGCTGTTGCAGTCCTTCACTATGTTACTGCCTTGCCTCAATTATACACCGCCGGGGCGAACCCTAAAGAAACGGCCGCACCTTGTCATGCTCTGCAAACCATTAAAATTGGCCCCAACTTGAGGCCCAATCGGAGGAATTTTCTATCGGCTCTTCTGAGCGGTTTCGCAGACTGTTTCGCCACAGGCTGTAAGGTCGATCGTACTCCTGTCGCCAAGCACCGCACCATCAACGATGAGACTACGTTACCGGTATGCCAGCATCCGTACCGGGTTTCTCCTAAGGAACGTGACACCATTAAAACGCAAGTGGATGAAATGCTTGTAGACGACGTGATCCAGCCTTTGATGGCCCCATGGGAGTCGCCAGTGGTCCTTGTCAAGAAGAAAGATGGCACCTTGAAATTCTGTGTCGATTACCGAAATCTAAATAACGTGACCAAAAAGGACGCCTATCCGCTGCCCAGGATTGATGATGCCTTCTCCTCATTAGGCCTCAAAAGCGGATACTGGCAAATCGAGATGGATCAGAGAGACCGAGAAAAGACTGCATTTGTGACGCCCGACGGCCTATATTAGTTTAAGGTGCTTCCGTTTGGTCTTTGCTCTGCACCGGGCACGCTCCAACGCATGATGGACACTGTTTTATTATGTCTAAATTGGCTGTCGTGCTTGGTGTGCTTGGATGATGTTGTTAGTTTGTCGCCTACCTTCAAGCAACACTTAAACCGGTTGCGCATCGTGCTTCAAGCACTCAAAGGCGCTCAACTAACGATCAAGCTAGAGAAATGCCACTTAGCTTTCAAAGAACTCCGCTTTCTCGGCCATGTTTTCAGTGCACAGGGCGTTCTCCCTGATCCGAGAAGACTACCGCAGTGTCAAAGTTTCTACGTCCCACCAGAAAAAAGGCACTTCGGCGATTTCTAGGCCTTTGTTCTTACAACCGACGCTTCATCCAAGATTTTTCTAAGATAGCTGTACCGCTGACAGCACTAACTAGAAAAGAGATACCCTTCCTGTGGGAGGCGATCAAGAACAAGCCTTCCAGTAGCTTCGAAGCCGCCTACATAGACCCCCACTACCCCATTTCGATGAAGGCACCGCAACTGACGTACATACTGATGCCAGCAACGTTGGCCTCGGGGTCGTGCTCATTCAGTGGCAAGGGGGAGTAGAACGGGGTATCGCCTACGTGAGCCGAACACTCTCACGAGCCGAGGCGAACTATTCGACAACGGAGGAGTGCCTTGCGGTAATCTGGGCCTTCAGCAAGTTTCGATTATATTTGTATGGACGATCCTTCCGTATTGTCAGCGACCAACATTCCTTGTGCTGGCTGGCAAGCCCTAAAGACCGATCTGGACGTTTTCCTCGTTGGAGCCTCCGTCTTCAAGAGCATGACTTTAGTTTATAAGTCGTGACATAAAAACCAAAATCTAAGACTTGCGATGAATCACGTTGCGGAGGTAGCGGGGCAGTGAGCACCATCATGGATATAGGGTGAGCATCCACTATGCATGGCAGGGAAGTTCCTTTAGTCAGCACAAGGGATTCACGGGAAGTGTTCGTGGCAGCTACTATTGCTGAGCTGCTGCGGAATCGTACAAGACTTGATGGAAAGGCGATTCCACGTGCAAGATGACGATGAGATGGTGCGATGAGTACATCCCCGTCACTGATGTGTTCGGAAACAACGGTAATAAGTGTTTCGCACTGTGGAGGCAATACAGTATCAGCTGCGGTAATGAGGAAATGATGCCGTGCAGATATGTCAGATGAAAAATCTCTGTCTGTCATATGGATGACACGGTCGCCACAAGAAATTAACGCTGAAGTGGTTGACAAAAAATCCCATCCTAAAATCATCAAATGCGAACACGGTGAAAGCACAGCCAACTGCACATGGTGGCGGACGCCGTCTATAACAACTCGAACTGTACATTTTGTTGAAGGGTGCAGAGGGACGCCATTTGCTCCACGAAGTTGAGGTCCATCATATGGTGTCGTTACTTTCCGCAAACGGTGGCACAAATCAGCATGAATAACAGAAAGTGCAGCTCCTGTGTCAATCAAAGCTTCGACCGGGAATCCTTCAGCTAAAACGGAAATCATATTGCACGGGCGATGAGGAGGTCTTTTTGTAAGTTCGCAAAGTGCAGTTTCTCCTCCGGAAACTGCATCGCTTAGTTTTCCGAATTACGGACAGGAACAGTTGTTGCTGGTCGAAGTGCCGAAATAGAGCGGCGGTATGGGGAAGGGGACCGGCGTCGGGATACATGAGCCCCACTTGGTTCAGACGAGGATACCGGCGGTGGAGAGAATCGACGAGGTCGGTTGGGAATTGGTCGTCGCTGACAATATGCAGGTATGTCACTTTCGGAGGCGTCATAACCACGTCGCTCGTTCTGAATGCGTCGGCGACAAAAGCGAGATATATGTCCTCGAATTCTACAATAATAGCACACTGGGCGAGAGGGGCGCCAAGGTGGGTAATAGGGTGGCGTCGGTTGAGCCGTCGTCATGGCGTTGATGTGGTTGTAGGGTGGTGCTTGGGGTGGGGGAAGAAAAGGAGGAGGGGATGCAGCGACGTGAGCGTAAGTCGGTGCTGGGCGAGGTGCAGGAGGATCAGGTGTGATAGGGTGGTTGATAGTGGCCAACTCTTCTTTAATGATGTGGCGGAGGCCGGCGTCGTTAGAAGGAGGAGACGAATGATCGCACCCGTGCCGGCAGAAAGGGCTGAGGGCTTGGAGCTCCTCGCGGATTATCGCTCGAATCATGGCTCGTAGATCGAGGTCAGTAGAGGTCGGGGCAGTAGTGAAGCCGGGCTGCAATCGGGAGGACTGAAGCTGGTCGAGGCGTTGGCAGGTCGTTATAATGGAATCAACACTTGATGGATTTTGGGCAACTAGGGTGGAATAAGCCATTGAATTGATTCCCTTCAAGGCATGGTGTACACGTTCAGATTCCGGCATGGTGGAACTGATACGCCGACAGAGTGCCAGCATGGCCTCTATGTATGACGCATAGGACTCATCGGGACCTTGTCGGCGGGTAGCGAGCTTGTTCCTTGCGATCTCCGTCCGAACAGCCGGGTCGGCGAAGTACTGTCGGAACTGCTGCTTGAAGGTGGGCCAGTTTGTGGTGTGGGGCTCGCGGGTAATAAACCAATTTCTGGCGACCTCGGCGGCTGCGTTTCGATGGAGGCGAAACGAAGTGGCGTCCGTGTGCTGTGCGATGTCAGCGCACGTTAAAGATCCCCAGGTGGTCGAAATTACTCCGTAGCCCTCCACTACGGCCCCCCTTTCTCTCTATCCACTTTAACTCTCACCTTCATCCCTTCCCTTACGGCGCGGTTCAGGTGTCCACAGAGCAAGTGTGACAGATACTACGCCTTTCCCTTCCTATGAACCAACCAACCAACCAACCAACCAACCTCAATAAGGTAGAAAGATACGTTCAAAAATTTCAAAGCATCATTCCACCGGTTGTAGGCACTGCAGCGTTCATAAGTGTCAAGCCAGTCATCGACGTCTTCGTCGCGACGACCAGCGAACAGCGGCGGGTCGCGTTGTCGTGTGGGCACCATCAGATATGGCGGTGTAGCCGAGGTATAGGGTCCGGCAGGGTCGGGACTGCTCTCGGTTGACATGACGGTGGTAGTTGTTAAACGGCGACCGGAACTTAGCTCAAGCGAGAGGCAGGGCACAAGGCAGCAAGGGGATCAAATTTCACCTCCACCACTTATGAAAGAAGGCCAGGTCCAGACGGCAAGGTCGTGAAGGCAAGGCAAGGTATGCCGTGTCAGCGTTTAATCTGATGGAGAAAACCCAAGCGCGCGCCAGAGCCGGCGCCGCGGGACGATGATGATGGTATGTACAAGAGGAAGAAGAAGATCATGGTATGTACAAATGAAAGAAGATCCCTTGAGAGCTCACAATATAAAGGTAGCCAAACGCTATAATTTCACCGATGTGCGGCTCATTCTCCTTCATCCCGCTTCGTTTTGTACTTATATTCATTTAAAATTATCCCTTCTCTCATAATATCTTAAAATGTGACATTAATGGCTGAGTTCAAGTGCGACATATATGCTGTCATATAGCAAGCATATATCCCACCATCGTTTCTGTGCTATATATTGATCACGCCTACGTACCTAGTCCTTTAAAATGGCTGACGAAGGGCGTACCAAATTTCTATTTGTGGCGTCACATGTCGAGGAGAGAAGCACTCAGTAAACATAGCACATGTCAAAGCCAGTTTTTAAAGTGTGGTTTTACTGTCAGGTCCACGATGTTCGCAGTTATGACACATCGTTTATATAAATTTTTTTTTATCCGCATTGCTTAGGTATACTTTCTTCAAAGGCCATTCTCTCCTGTGTGGCCAGACTGCCTTATTTGTGTAAAGACCTAGGCTAGCATGAATGTTCGCCATGTGTGACCACGGTTAGCAAGTGCTGATAGTAGGATCGGCATTTCGGCGAGACGACAGTAATTGCTATTTTGGTTGCAAAATCCCGAAAATAGATAATATACAAAGCGTAACGTGTATATAATATACACGTTACCGGTTTCGTAGGAAAGGAGGTTTCTCTCCAGACTTGTGATGTTACTTTCTGAACATGTGCGGGGGTGCTATAAATTTATTTTTCTTAATTGCTAAGCAAAAATATTTGCGGGCCTGCGCTTGTCTATGTGTTCTCCCTCTTCTCTTTTCTTTTCCGCCCACCCAGTTTTCTGCCACCCCCTGCTACGCTTTCCTTCCCTTGGAATCCAGTTTGTTGCCCTAATTGATCATCAGTTATCCTTTCTTCACATTATGTCCTGCCCATGCCCATTTCTTCTTGATTTACCATAGAATGCCAGTGACGTGAGTTATTTCTCTGACTCACCCTGCACATTTTTTATCTCTAAACGGTATCCCTATCATTTTTCTTTCCATAGCCCTCTGCGTTTTCCTCAACTTAAGTAGAACCCTCATTTTGAGCTTCACGTTTTAGCCCCATGTGTAAGTACAGGTAAAATGCAACTCTTGTATACTTTTCTCTTGAGTGATACTGGTAAGCTGCTATAGTCATAACCTGGGAGTCCTTGCCAAATGCACTCCATCGCAGTCTTATTCTCCTTGTTATTTCCCTTTCATGGTCCGGATCTGCGGTTACTACCTGTCCTCAATAGGTATATTCTCCTACTACTTTCAGTGCTTCGCTACCTGACGTAAACTGGTGTACCTTCCCTAGGCTAATAAACATTACCTTAGTCTTCTGCATATTGATTTTCAAGCCTACTTTGTTACTTTTCCTATCTAGGTCATCAATCATTTTTTGCAATTCCTTCCAGGAGTTACTTAGCAAGGCAATGTCATCAGCAAATCGCAGATTACTCTTATCCCTAACTGCTCCCATTCCAAGTCTCTGAATACTTCTTCTAAGCAATCTGTGAGTGGTAGTGGGGAGATCGTGTCTCCTTGCCTAACACCTTTCTTTATAGGAGTTTTGTTAATTTCTTTTTCCAGAACAATGGTTACTGTTGCTGTGCACCCTCTTATATATATCTTCAGCACTTTCACGTACAGCTCGTCTACACCCTGATTTCGCAATGCCTGTATAACCGCCGAGATTTCCACTGTGTCAAATGTTTTTTTTTCGTAATCAATGAATGCTATCTATAAGCGCTGGTTATATTCCGACAATGTTTCTATCACTGGATTGATGGTATGGATGTAGCACTGACTACCATACTGCAAAACTAAAAGTTCTACGGGGCAATAACGTCATAAAATCTCATCTAATGTCAATTACTCTCATACGGTTCAAATGTAAGTTGACTGCCTCATTCATTTCTTTTGAGTAGGGCAGGCGTACAAAAAAAAAATTAAATATATTCTTATTTACACCTAAAGTGTAGTGCTTACCTATACACAACCCGTATTTGTTCTTTGGAGCAGTTGGATAGTCTGTATTGGTTCCGATTATAGCGATTTGGGGACATTAAGTATCCGTCTTCCACAGGACAGCTTTCCGCTCCGGGGTAGTCTTCGTACCCTTGAAGTTTATAGGTTGTGTTATCGTGAAATGCTCCTAATCTGAAATGCATAGGACACAGTTATTATTCGATCAATGTTACTAAGGTTGCCCATGTTCTTATGCCCACAGCCCAAGTAAATGACGTTTCCTATGAACTCAAATTTTATTGCTTGTCCGTTATTCTCCCTTCTCTGTTTGTCCCAAGTAGCCGCGCTGTTTTTTGATCTTGCAATGCACCAACTAGCTCAGATTTCCGTTCTTCTGCAAATTTTATTTTTCCATATTTTTTCGTTCATCCCTTTTTTATTCTGATTAGGCGCCTCCACAGTCGCGTACAAGAACAGCTACATTGAAAGCTATAAACAACCAGAAAAGGCGTGAATGGCCCGCGGACAAGCAGGATATCGAAAACGTGGTCATTTACTCATCACAAAAGGAGCATCTGTTCACATCTGCGTAGGGAGCGATATTTGAGTTGTTCAATGAAGCGAAAATTTCACTTCTCTCAGTACAGGAGTTCTCTTTGGAATAAATACCATGTAATTAAGATGTTACCATGGTATCTAATACCACAGATAAATACTCCTCTGAGCAATGTTTCAGCACGTTTTGTTTGAAGTGGTTCAGACGGGGAATTTTAGAAGCAATATTTATTTCCGTAATGCGCCATTCTGGATGCCAAAGGTGTATAGTTCATTTCATTAGGAAGCTCGGTTTAAATACAGCACCTTCACACGGGCGAAACTTGAAAGCTTTGCGTTAAAGTGTGAGTGTATCAGTAAAATTAGAAACGCTGAGTTCAGTGATTGTGTTTATTGATACAAACCTTTCAAGGCCCAGCACATGGCAGATAGTTTTCAAAGGTTTCAGATTACTGTGCATTGACCTGCGCTGTTATTAGGCTAGCAGTGCGAAATGCACGAAGAAAGAAGAAAACAGAGATGCCGCACTTCAAATGTGGGCGACACCTTGACAGTCATTGCTTGTCTACATTCCAGCATGTGTGGTAATCGCTCTTCACATACCAAGGCGGGAATGGGATTTCCTTCTACAGTAAAAACAAGAACAGAAACGGTAAATGATAAACCGTCGATGGCGAAGCGGAGACAATCAATTGGCTAGTTGGTGTAGACGGCGAAACGGTTGCTGGTTGGCCTAGCAGACGAAGTTGGTTTACTAAAATCGCGCCCAGACCGCTCCTCAGACCGTTCTCGGACTTCGGCAGTCTTCCAGGCTCAGGGCGTTTCCTGGATTTTCGGCGCAATACATGTTACAATATACTGTAATAAAAATATCATAGGGATGAACAAAACAGCTTTGGTGGTATTTAAATGCCATTACCAAGCTCTGTATAGTACTCTTTCAAGTCAATCTTTGCTAGTTTCTCTTGATTTTAGAGAAATTGGCTAACAAGCATTAGAGGAGTTATGATAGGGTCTTTCGACCTAAATACCGTTTTATACTTCTGTGAATAATGCATATCTATGATTCTACTTGCAAAGGTTTAGTGCCCAGCCTGCGGCGCAAATAGAAATTGGAATCGAGAAACTCTTCCCACTGAGAGCGACCGCCCTTTTGAAATGCTCATGTGACGTCACAGTGGATACGCGGCGGAGCGCCGCATGCAGGCTGTAGTATCAACGCACACGTCTCTCGTTCTTTTGTGAACGATTGACGAAGTTTTGTACCCTTGTGCTCAAGTGCTTGATATTATCGCACTAAGACGATGCAGACTAAGACAAGTTTTATTGGGCACAACACACAGTCACAGTCAGTGGGCAGCACGGCTAGATTCCTTAGGTTATCGAAACACTGATTTGTCGCATTACACCAGCGACATAGCCTGCACGCTCAATGATGTCCTATCACCGTATTTTGAGGTTATCGATCCTGCGATGCCGATGGAAGTGATCAGCGGACAATCGCCCGATGTGTTTTGTTCGGATCGGAGGCCGATCGAGAACTTGACATCCGAAGAGTTAACGGCTTGAACAGCCGCGCTTGTCTGGTGCTTAACCCTGCAAGAAAAGGGTAAACAAGCCGCTACGTTTTATACGTTTCCCTTTATCACAAACGATGCCCTTGGCGAGAAATCTTATTTGGCGCTGAAGGCTCCCTCCGCAACAAGCAGGCCTAGCACGAGCAGGCGGGGTTCGCGTCTACAGTTTCGGCGATTACGGAGCTCACATTCAAACCCTTTAGCGGCTGCATGTGGCCATCGAGTGTAGTTCTGGCAGCAGTGACCCCAAATTCACGACTGCTTAGGTCACAAAGCGCGTGCACATTGAGCGGGAAGCGTCGATTTGACCATGTCTGACTAGCGCAGCCGGCAGCTGTAGTCGCAGCCAACGTTTTCAGATTAGGGTTGCAGCTATTGTGGGTATAATCGGCGCAGGCAAGCGACGTATATCATCCACCGTACTTAACTTACGGTGCAACTGTAGTTTCTGAAAAAATGAAGGTACAGCCGGGGCGAAAATAATTGGATTGGAAAATAATTGTTGGAAAATAAATCTGATTTGATTTGCTTTGGATAGGATTGGTATTGTTAGCTCAGCTTACATATTGTCGTGCGAACGAGCAGCGTATTTGCAGTCATTGCCAAAACTATGTAAACAAACACGCTGGGGCGAAGTCGTAATGCATGAATCTGTGCATTTCTGTGGAAGTTTGTCGCTCACACACCAAATATTATTTAATGTGTGTTTACTGTGTTTACATTGAAGTACTCACGAGTCATTTGGCTGGGAAGTTATCGGTGGCAGTCGCGCGCGCGGCTGCGGGGAAGGCGAGATGGGGACGGCGGCGGATGGGATGCTCTTGTTCTGTGCGAGCGGTGAAGCAAATTCGAATCGCGTTGGCTTTTGCGATGGCAGACTGAAGCGGCGGCGACAGCGTATGCTTTCATGCACTTGCCGTGGTCCTTTTGCAAAACTGCTTACCCAGCTGAATATAATTAGTTCGAATAGCATGCGCATTCATATACCAGCGGGTCAAGAGGTGCCGTTTCGTTAAAACGTTTTGTCTGCTCCTCTATTGTTGGAAAGTATGCTCTGGCGTCAATGTATGATAGATTAGTATTTCCTGTTATTTTTTTTACCGAACGAGCGATGGGCAATAGCTCGGCAGTCAGCCGCACAACATTACCCCTCCCCCTTTTCACCGTGAAAAACGGCGGAAGGAAACGTTGGACATGCTCCTTGTTATACGCGGGAGCGCTTGTTGCTAAACAAGCTATCTCTCAAAATGTAAAAATAAAATTCTTCTACTTGAACACCTAAATAATGCATTGTGAGCACATCGATTGCGGCCTCCTCGATAATCTTTATATGAAGCACAGAAGAAGTTAGAGGATCACTAACGTCGCATATTATTGTAAAGGCTAGTAAAATAAAAAAGAATATGCGAATAAAATATTTTTGCTGATAAAGAAAAACTCTCAGTTACCAATGTCCGCGGCGTGCATACAAGAGCTCAGCCGATACCACGGATAGTAGGCAACATGGGGACGAGATCTCGTTGTGACGTCAGCGGCTAATGGTAGCCAAACCCCAAAGCTGTCTTCAATATTCACAAAAAATTTCTTTTACAACTATATACTGCACCGAATGAGTTCATTTTTCGTAGATTTATAATGTAACGTGTGTGCAGTGAGATATAACAATCAGTTTGTGCTCAAAGTTTGGTTGGTATGACCCCTTTAAATTTATTCAGCTTTAGAAGGATCACGTTCTCTACTACAATTCAATATACACAACGACAGTTCTTTGCCTCTGTTTTTTCAGCTTTACAGACTACATTTATCACATGTCTGTGGTTTACAGAAATGTTCTCGCAGTGATGAAAACTATACAGATTTGTTTTATTAGTATTGTACTGTACTGCGCGCCCTTATAATCGGAAGGAGCTGAGTGAATGTGGCGCACAGCCGACTCCCAGATGCAGCTGAACTTTAGTTTGCTTCCTTCGTTCTTTTAAAATATTCGCACTACAAGCCACATGTTCAGTCAATTTCTGCATCCGTCTGTCTAGCATGTCGTTTCACAGACCGAAAACTAACAGCCAGATATCTACTCCATTTGTGAAGAAGTGCAATGAAACTGACTAGTTTTACAGAAATAAAGGGGGAACGAGTGGATGGCAAAAGAGTGGGGACATCCAGAGTTGACTAGTGGCGAAATGAAATCGGAGAAATCCCTGTCTCAATCTTTAGAAAGGGGGAGAGGTAGGAGAGCCGCACAACGTTCGGCGGTGAGGAATTGGTGAGAATAGATACCTTTTATTTTAACATATTAAAGATAGAAAAAATATTGTGGCTGCTGTTAACCTGTTTCTTCCGTGTGCAAAATTGAAAAATTACATGGACGATAACGACCGTGCACCCCATACCACGTTCACCTTCATTGCAAAACTCTTGACGCAGGCCGCACTCCTCCAAATACAAAAAGGTGTGCGCGCCAATGTACCTCAAGTGGATTAAAATGACATATTGGCCCTGGAAGTCGAGCAGCATTCGATAACCTTAGCTACTAAACTATCCTTACAGGCCTAGATGGCCTTGGCTGCGGAATCCGCGTATATGTCAAAGCATTCTTGTCTGACAGAACTGCTATCAGCGAAATAGGAAACCTTCGATGGGACAGAATTTACCCACAAAAAAAATGACCAACCTAATAGTCCGTCATCTCAGCCATACTCTTCAATACAGCTATGATAGGCCTATACCTCGAAAACGGGAAGATCGAAGGCTTCAGGCACGCCATATATGCCGACAACATAACAGTCTAGACGAATACGGGCTCCCTCGGGGAGAAGAAAGCAAAAGTACAGGAAGCGGCCTTCTGTGTCGAGCGTTATCTCGGAGAAAGAGGAATCGCATGCTCGGCCGAGAAACCGATATTGCCTAATGCTAGAGAGGCAGACAAAGTCGGACCGTCTAAATCAGTAAAAACCTGAAATTAAAAATCTAACTGGAAGGAATACCCATACCACAAAAGACAATAAGAACCTTGGGCATGTGGGTTCAATCTAACCAAAGCAGTGCTCACACATAACCCTTCTCAAACAACAAAGCTACAAGTCGCGAACTTCATCCCCCGCATTCCCAACAGGCGACATGGCATGCGCGAATTTGACGCACTAAAACTAGTGAAGGACCTGGTGTTTAGCCGAATTATGTACATCCTACCCTACCAGTTCCTCGGACAACCAAGTGGATACCCTCCTACGCAAACCGTGTAACACTGCTCTCCGATTACCGCACAGCACGTCTACAGGAAAACGTTTAGCCCTTGGATTGCAAAACTCGTTTGAGGTGCTACGCGAGGCGCAGCTCAAATGGCAAAAACTTAGGTTGCTGCAGACAACGACTCGACGAGCGCTCTTGCAGACTCGGATACCGCGAGCTGATGCGAGAACTGACGAGGACAGAAACGATCCCCGACGAGGTTCTAAAATCCCTCAAGGTAGCGCTAATCCCGAGGAACATTAACCCCAACCTCTACCGAGGCAGATGAGAAGGGCTGAATTCATTGAGAAAAGAAGCTCCCCAAGACACGACCGTGTAGCAGACGCGTCCTGAGGGGGACGGGAGGAAAGACCAAAATTGCAGCCACCACGGTGGCCGATTCGTCTCTACACGACACGACCAGCTCGTATATGCTAAACTTCAGGATAACGGACTGAGGAAGCTGCCCTTACTCTACAGGTGGCGGAGGGGTTAGAACCTGACGGTCGCTAACGATACTCACAGATTCTCAAACAGCGTGCCGAAATTGCATAAAATTCAGGTTACGCTTCATGCAGTCAGTATACTTCTCGAGTCGACATAATAAAAAATAACAAAGAATAAAACGACAACACCACACAATTATGTGAGTACCAGTGAGAATGGAGGTGGCAGGAAACCAAGAGGCCGGCAGGATAATCGAGGATATGCTATTTTCTGCTCAGAGAAGACCAAGCCAAGCTACATGCACCAGAATTCAAGCAATACTCGGTCACACTACAAAATTGCAGAGGCAGAAGAGCGCTACACTGCTTGACACACAGACCTCCCAACAGAGAGGAAGCTGTCATTTGGAAATAACTAGAGCGGTGCATACTATAACCTACACAACATAAACAAAATTTACTCTCACTACTAATATACAGGCACATGTCCCTGGTGTGACGAAAAATCCATGTGCGCTATATTACATAACATGGGCCTGTCAAAGAATAGATGTGGTACCCAAAACAGAAAGCCCGGTTGCGGAGCAAAGGTAGACTACTGTCCAACTACCGTTCTGAGGACCAGGAAGGTCTAGTACACCGAGAGCAACGGCGCGGTAGTGATTGGCAGAGCCATGGACTGAGGGCTACCCACCATTTGTTTGATGTGGACGGTGTCGATGGGGAACGCTCTTGGGTATGCAAAAGGAGACCCCACTGAAAGCACACAACTGCCGTAAAATAACATAGAGCAAAATAAAGTGTCTTCTTCCTCCTCATCCGTGTGAACGGCATTCATCGTTTGCGCAGTTCTGGTTCATGGGCTATGGTGGTGTGGCTCATCAGTATATTTGTTCATGTCACCTTGCTGTGCTAATCAATTTAAGCGCTCTTGTAGCCTGCCGCATTGCCTCTTATTTGACTACTGCGTGCGTTGAGGGATTTACTTGGAGTTGTAATTTTTTTTTAAATTGGTGATTCCTAAAAACAACGTCAGTTTATAATGCTAATGTGTCATACTCGAGCTACAACTATAGCTTTGTGAATGGACGCTGACATGGTGTAAAATTAAAAACAGCTTCTGTAGAAAGGGTTATTATTGTAAATAATAATAACGCAATAAAGGCCTAGGACTACGCACTTCAATTCAAAGCAAACCTGTTGACTACAAGAAAACTGGACAGTTCGAAGCTATGGAGGAGCAACGATTGAATACCTAGCAAGCGGCCTTGCACACTAACTACTGGACGACTGTTTCACAAACAACGCCAAAGGCGTTTAGTTGGTGATTGCATACGCCCTCTTTTATTCACACTTAACTACTGATGAATCAACTTTGTCCCTAACGTGTCACTCGCACTGCATTGTTTGTCTATTATAACAATCTTAGCACCCAATTCACTGTTTAATGTCACCTCCTTATCACGCTATATTGCTTTGCTCTCAGTCACTTCAAGTAACACATCACCGCCTTGGCAATGACGTCCTGTACCTTCTTGTCATATAAATTCGCAAATATCTGCGCATATTAAATATTTGTTACTATATGATTTTTAAACGAGCTACAGTTTAAAGACCCCTCTCCTAAGAAAATACGGCATCAGCGTTGCCAGGGTTGGTGTTGTGACCGAAATATCGCAGGTTTTCTATGGCAGACAATATTTGATTGGCGACAGCCATATGAAATGGCTTTCATAGACGTTGAAAACACTGTTTTTACTTCTTAGATGAGAAGATGATACCGGAAAGCAGTTTTTCAGGACCATTGAATACCGAGAGAAACAGGAGGCCGCTAGGCCAGAGCGTTCTAAAATTGTTTATATCTACGTGCTCTGGTCGTTGGAAAATTCTGCTACCGTTTAGTGCATATGCTAACTAGTGTGTGTGGAGTTAAAAGGAAAATGTAAAATATTCGTGACATCAGTAACAAAGGCATCCATGTTAACGCGGATGTGCAAGACCAGCAGCCATACAGAAGAAAATAACCCTGTCTGACGCGTTATACCATTACGATGTCAGTGCAGGTTAAAGAACCCCGGGTGGTCGAAATTTCCGGAGTCCTCCACTAAGGCGTCTCTCATAGCCTAAGTCGCTTTGGGACGTTAAACCCCACAAACCAAACCAAGCCAAACCATTAAAGGCAAATCCTAAACATCGTCTCACGGCGCAATTTGTTTCTTCCTGTTTAAGGCATAAGATATTCAGGCATATGACGGCGCATATGAGCGCGGTCACTAATGACACCGCAATAAATGAATGACAACATTGATGCTTTGTCGTACGAGAGCGGCGCTTCACAAGATCTCGGTTCAGTTTGCAAGCCTTGAAGTATTTGCAGTTTTGTCTTGCATTTTCGTAAAGAGTCTCTGGTGGAAGGCGACAAAGCCTCACAATCCGCTTCCAAATTCTGACGCTTACATTCCCTCACTTAATGTCTGCTAGAAGAAGAGCACGAACTGGTTTATGTCACCCTCCGCTCGTTTGCCGGCAGTCTTACTGTCAGAATATATCGCGGAAAGGGATTGGGCGTCGTCAGTTTAACAAACTGTCTGATGAACGTCTTTTCCTGAGTAAATGACTATTGACATGGACAACTGGGATATCTCGATGTAAGAGTTTACACGAGATTCTTTTATGTAAAACTCATAGCAACTTACATATGAGCAATTTCATGAGCTACGGTGGAGACACCAGTGAAAGCGTGGGGTGTGTCTTCTGCTACAGCGACTTTTGCTTCCCCACAGACGGTCCCAACAAAAGCCAAACCTGAAAGAACGCAATTGTTATTTCAAAACAGCTTATAAATCTTCTAGGTGTTCTATTAGTGCTTGAAAAATATTCAGAACATTTTGTGTACACAAAATACTATGCCATAACATGTTGTTATAGCTCGTAAGCTGAGAGGAACAAATTTGCTAGGAACCGCGAAGCTCACCGACATCAACTGTTTATAATTCATACCCCAAACTAATGTAAAGCAGCCCCAATTGTACTCGTTAAATACTGGAAAACTTTCTTCACTACTGAAGTGTCTATTTTATGTACGTTGGGTAGTTGATCTATTTGTCAATTCATCTCTCAATTCGCATACCTACTTACTCGGAGCTTTTGTTGTTTTACTTCATACTTATGCGGTCGTGTGCATTTGTAAGTAAATTTTGGAAAGGCATGTAGAGGCTGTGTAGTCTGGAGTAAGCGATAATGCTGTTTTTCGGCCTATTTCAACGTTTGGAATGTATAATTACACTTCTCGTAAAAACGTAGGTAGTTCGACGATTTTTGGTCGGACCTATGTGGGTTGTACTTTGTCTTAAAACCAAAAAGCAGGCATTTCATCACATGTTTACCATTTTAAGAAAAACTGGTCAGTTGGATAAAAATAGTTTCCGTGAAAAGCGCATCAAAACAGGATTATCTACAGCTGTGCTTTTAGTTGAAAACTTCAGCGTTTTTCTCGCGCTTTGTAAGCTTTATCACTCCACAGGTGCGAAGAAATTACACGTGCGATTTTTTTTCCCTGTACCCAATTTCTGCTATGTTCAGATAGCAACTGACCTCTTTAACGGGGACTTTTGCTGGCCTGGAGGAATTATCACATAGTTAAGTGCAATAACATTATTCTTGCTCCCAATAGATTACTATCAAAATATTGTCTTACCTGTCACACGTCTTTGAAAATTGGGTTCCCCTTTAAATTCTAGTATCTTGCTAAAACAGCAAAAAAAGAATATTGCTTTCAAATACATGAAGAAACGTTTTTGCAGAATACAGTTGAACCATTCTCACAAAATATTCTGCTGTCATTGTTTCAGTTTTCGACATAGAGTAAAATTATATTGAACTTTAAGTTTTCAGTTCTTTCTAAATCTTTTCGGGTTGAATCTTTATATCACAAAACTGTTCAAAAGCGTAGCTTTTATTTTCAGAACAGAGTGCGTTGCCTTCAAACAGGTTAATTCATTTCGCAGCACGAAGCGATGAGGAGTTTGTTTCAAACAAGCGGAGCCTTCCTACTTCTTCGTTTATACTGCCTTCGTGCATTGCGCTTAAATATAATCAGCCAAAATTTAATTGGTTTCGATTGTTGGTTTTTATGTTATACATGTAAAAGTGGGGAATGTAAAACCATGGAAATCTGGCAGTTTTGAGCTGTAACTCTACGCAGAGCTTTGAGTAAGAGGATATTTTGAATAATGATTGCTCTTCGTAAATTCATAACCAACATGAGCAGATTTATACACAGTATTACACTGACTGTAAAAAAAAGCCTAAATGACTAGGACATTACAGGACCACCAGAGTAAAATAGTCCAAATTTCCATTTGTCGTCATTATTCGGTTATTTAAAGGGAGCTTTATTAATGTATTGAAAGTTTTGTCAAGAATATTAGGAATGATGAGCATAGCGTAGGAGAGAAGTGGTGCGAAATCATTTTATTGTCGTTTGAGGAGCAGCAAGCGAAGAAGAAACGGAAAGGGAAATGGCTTTCTCCATGGAAGAACGTTGTAGAAACGGCATAGTAACAAAATTTCCGTTTCATCTCTACCGACATTGTTGTCATTTCCGCCAACCTCAATTGCTTTTGTTAACGCAAACGTTTCAATGTTTCACCATGGAACTGTGTTTGAAGCAGAAAGGCTGAAAATACGTATTTAGAAAAGATGCAGAAAATTTTCTGATACCAAAAAATTAACTTCGGCGCGGTGTTTGACAAAAAGCCTGTTTTGAAAACAAAACATAACTTGCTGTAGTTAAGAGACAAATAGACCTCTTGCAGCAGGCAACCACTAAAAAAAAAAACAGTGGAACTACAGAAAAGTTACACTTAACTAAAGAAACGCCTCATGTTTGTAACATAAATACAGAACATTTTCCTTGCCTTTTTCACGATATCTTGGTTTTTATTTGACTCGATATTTTAGGAGAAATACAGTAAGGCCGCGGCGGCCCTTTCTTTAACATTTCGGCGCGCGCGCCGCAGAAAACGGCGATGGAAGGTTTTACAAGCTTCTCGAACACGACGCGAACGATTACGTGATCTCCGCCACCGCGCTGCACCTCCTCGCCCTCGTTGTCATGGGCGGAGTCACGCGCGCATTACCCCGCACGGTCCCGGCCCTCCTCCTCGCTTCGCGCGGGAGCGCTGCGTGTGCTGACCATGTTCGTGTAAATTTGAGAACTCTCCAGAGGGCCGAGGGGGGGGGGGGAAGCATAGCTTTGACAGCGCCAAGCTGTTTTCCACTCCTCCTCCGTGCCTAGAAGTTTCTGCGTTGGCTATTTAAGAGCGCGCCGCGCAGCCATCGACGGTTCTGGTTCTGATTTTGGTTTGATTCTCGCTCGGAGAAGATAGCGTAGCAGGCAGGCGCCGACTGAGAAGTCGTAAAAAGAGCGATGCGCTCAGTTTGCAGTTACTCTTTCGCCCAGTCTCGTTTGTAAAGTGCGATGTCTCACTGCCTCGTGTGAATAAGTTTTCTGTACCGTGTGTTTGTGTCGTATAAAGTTAACTTTTGTTTTGTTACTGTGTGTTCGTCGTCCTATGTCTCATTGTGTGTTTGTGTGTGAACTGCACGTCGCCTGCCGAATCGAGGAGCACCTTGGAGAGGTGCGGAAGATTTGTAGAAACAAAAGAACGAGACGTTTACTAATACCAAAGTATATGCCATAAGTGATATTCCGTTTTCGATGCGTGTAGCCACTGGCCCATTGCTATCGCGTTCATGAAGAATTTCCTTGATAAAAGCCTCGTACCAGGTACTTGAGAGTTACGTTACTCAAACGCAAACTTGGCATTCAGAAGCTTCAAACGAAGGCCTTTTTATGCATTTTTTGAATGTCATTTAATTTCGCGTAGGGGTGACAATGCCGTTGGCAACAAATGAAGAGACTTGATTTTCACAGAAATCAATTCCTTATTGGGCTTACTTGCCCCCGCAAAAGAACTGAACGACTCGACGGTGGCGATGGGAACACTGTGCTTAGCGGTCGTCGATCTACTCCGTCATACCGACAAAGGCTCAATATACACGCGGCGAGGAATCATTTGATAAAGGCACAAACAGTTGACAAGTAAAACCTAAAACATTGCAGAAACATACGCGAGTGGCCGGAATCTTCGAAAACCACCTCTGCGTATATTGCACGACAAAGAAACTGACAAAACTACATCTTGCGACAACAGGCATGATCATAAAAGAACAAAGAATAGATACGCGCGCCAGAATCAGAGTGATAAGGCCGCATGCCGGCGGCTGACAAAATAAGAACAAATAATGATTTGAATGGCTGGCGGCATTACTCACCCCTTAAAAAGGCATCGACCCTACCCTTACAAAATAAACACAGAAAGGTAAACAAAACACTAGATATTAAAGTAACTTTAGCGCGCATAATATGAATTGAGGCGCACAACATGGACGACGTCTGGGCGACCCGGCGCCTTTGGGAGGTGGTCAGATCGTAGGTGATGACTCGCAGTCTATCTGTTCGATGCGTCCAAGGACTGTATGGTCCGAAGTGCCGTCCTGAGAGCTTTACACGTAGACCATGGTGGCGTATCGGCCTCCAAGCCCACATTTGGTCTCCCCCCCCCTGTACTTTAAGTTGCCCCGCCATAAGTTGTGTCGACCGGGCAAGCCGCCGAGCTTCCTCTGCACGGTGTAGTTAGGCCGGGACGACGCCCAGGTTCTCCTCGTCGGTTACGTGCGGCAGCATTGCGTTGTTGCGACCTTGCCTGGTCCGCGCTTGCGCGCACTATTGTGCGACTGTGGGCATGGTATTGATATGTGCTGTTTGTGCAAGGGCTTAAGTGAGCGTGTTTAAATGAACCTTTTGTGTGAGTATGCTTTGCTTTGTCCTGACCCTACAACTGCCAAGTTGGCCCTGTCAAGGGAACGTCAAGAAAAATACAAAGTAACGTCGCCCTGTCAGAAATAGCCGGTAGTGCTTTTGTTCAACTGTTCATCCTTCCCGTCGAGAGGCGCTATTGTCAAGTGAGGAATGCTTATTGTCCAAAGGAGACGATCGGAGTGACACGTCCGCTGACGTACAGGAGAAGAAAGGAGCATGAGGATTAGGGCCATTAGAGGATTTCCGGTGAATGCAGGAAAGAGATGCAATTGCCGGAAAGGGACAATGCTGGGAGCAGTATTCGTGCCGCGCACGTACACTTGGGTTTCTGAGAAGGAAATTCACTTGCCGGAACCAACATAGCGAATCTTTGCAGAAGAATCGAAATTTACCTCCTCGCCGTTCCCAAGCTCTATCCGCCAACAAGCGACCACGCCCGACGATGAATACTGGACCAGTCAGTGCATCAGACCATCAGTGCAGTGATGTGTTCGATTGGATGCCGATATCTGAGGGGCGTGCCCTGGAACTGGTTGGCCAGCATCTTCAGAGAAGGGCTGGACATAGGGGGATTTAAGGACGTTGCAGAGCACGAAGTGAGGCTCTGAGCCTTGGGTAAACGGCTCATCCAGACGCTTCTCGCTATGAACTGTTAACGCTTACCATTTTGCTGATATACCCTTTTTTCATGTAAATACGTTTTCTCAAAATGCCATTAAACTTGCTTGTATATATTTTGCCAACTTCGAAGATTCAATCCTTCATCAACCCGGAGTCTCTGCACGCTATCAAGTGAAGGCCGGGTCGCTTAGTCCCAGCGTCACGACAGCGTCGAGCGCAGTCATGGGCTCCCTGCCATACGCAAGCTTGAACGGGGTCGCTCGTCTTGTCTCTCAGACGGCTTTGTTATACGCGAAGATGGCGTACCGCAGGATGGTGTCGCAGGTCTTTTGTTCGGCCTCGACGTACTACATTGCGATCATTTTTGCAATCGTTTTGTTCAGACGCAGCGTAAGTCAGTTGGTCTGCGGGTGGTAGGCAGTTGTCCTCCGTGGGCTCGTTTAGCTGAAGGGCAAGATGGCCTGCGTGAGCTTCGCCGTAAATGCAGTTCCTCAGTTCGTGATGAGCCCTTCAGGACCGCCGTGTCGGATCAGAATTCGCTCGACCAAAATCTTAAAAACTTAGCAAATTTTAACAACTCAGCAAATCTTAGGGCTTTGATCCATTTATTCCCCGCTGGTTAATTTGGGAAGGGGTCGAGGAGGTCCATAAATTTGTTGGAAGGGCTTACTGGGGAGCGGTAGTAGGTGCAGTAGACCAGCTGGTCTGATTGGGGGCGCCTTGTGTCGTTTTCACATAATGAGCAACGTCGGCAGGTAGCCGTAGCAAGCAATATTTCTCTTGTATCCTGTGCAACGTGCGCACAAACCCGAGACGCACTGCTGTTGGTTCATCATGCAACGCCTGCAGAATCGTCTGCCTGAGGTTTTTGGGCACAAAATGGAGCCGCGCGTTTTTGTTGGCTGCGAGGTTCTTCTTCAGAACGACATGATTTTTAAGTTGAATTACGATAACTGACGCCTGAACACAGCATGAGGAGAAGCGATCTTTCCTTCGAAGTAATCAGCTAGGGCGTTCAACTCAGGGCCCAAGCGCTTCTCCTGTGGAAACCTGCTTGCGCTTACCGGTCCCACGATTGGCGTCTTTGTAGTCTTTCGGAGGCGCGTCGACGGGGTTCGTGACAAGCAGCCTGCATCCGGAAGTTTGCGGCCAGACGTGCAAACGACTGTCATGTAGGATCCTTGAAGACGCAGGCTCCATCGCCCGAGGCGGCCGAAGGGACATTTTAGGTTGGCGATCCAGCACAGAGCTTGGTGGTCGCTCACAACTCTGACTGGTCGTCCGTACAAACACGGGCGAAATTGAGATGTGGCCCAAATGATGGCGAGGCATTCTTTCTCTGCCGTCGAATCGTTGCCTTCAGCGTTCGACAGGGAATGACTAGCGTAAGCGATTAATTTTATTGCGATAGCAATACTGCCCAAAGTTTCGAGCCTTCGCGTATCCCCGCAGACGCCACGCTTGACCTTAACAGACAAAGCGGCGGAGAGGGAGCTTTTGCAGCGATGCTATATATACCTAAAAAATAAATGAATAAACCTTGTCTGCCACCGCAGAATCAAACCTCCATCCCTTGGATCCTCAACCCAGCGCTTTACCACTGAGTCATGCCTCGGATCATTAAACGGTCTTCATAATTTCCCATGTCTACAGTGAGAATGATAGCGAGATTCCGCGGGTGACAGATTCTGCGCTTTTCTTTTACTGTAGAAAAATTATAGAACGCCGCTGAACTTCAATGCGTTCAATGAAATGCGGGTTGTATTCGACAAGTTGCGCGCGATGTACCGTCACAACAGGTAATGACGTCACAAGGAAATTCAGGAGAAAAAGAAGAGGAAGAAGAAAAAAAAAAGAACAAGAAGAAGAACAAGGCTGGTAACTTACGTTCTCGCCTCATACTCCTAAATGATGAGTTTAAAGGTCCCCAATAATGCAACACCTTACACTGATGGGGCTTGATAGGGCAATAATGTAGTAGGCAAAAGAAGCTTCCGCCGTTGCTACGGCAATTCAGCTGAAGTTAACTCGAGTTAACCAAAACAAATGTTTTTTCCTATCCGTTAATTTTCTGAACACGAACGGCGCCGACTTCACCACGAATTGCATCGGTAGGAAGTTCTGCCGGCATTTTCGTCAAAGTGCCCGAGTACTAGAGGGGATTCTAAGCAGCGCTTAAGTTTCTTAAAAGAATCATATTGCTGCGCTTCTCATTCAAATGGTATGTCAGCTTTTGTAAGCTGCGTGAACGGTTCGGCGATGAGCGAAATATTCCTGACAAATCGCTTATAGCAAGCGCAAAGCCCAAGGAACCTACGTACTGCTTTTTGCAGGATAGCTGTGGAAACTATGCGATCTCAGCTGTTTTGCCCTAGTCAGGGCCAGCACCATCCTTTCTTAAGATGTGACATAGTTATCGTAGTTTCTCGTAAATGAATTCGCATTTGTCTGATTTCAACTTTAGCCCTGATATCTTGATTGCTTCGAGCACTGTCCCAAGATTTAGCAGGTAGTCTTCAAAGCTTGAGGAGAATGCAACAATATCACCCAAGTGTACCAGAAAAATATATCACTTCAAGCCGCCAGCACAGTGTCAACTACCCGTTGAAACATCGCTGGTGCGGAGCAGACGCCTAATGGCATCACCTTGAACTCAAATAGGCCGTCTGGTGTGATGAATGCGGTCTTCTCGCCATCCTTGTTGTCGAAGTCAATTTGCCAATAGCCGCTCTTCAGGTCCATCGATGTGAATTTAGCACTGCAAAACCGGTCCAGTGGGCGGCAATACCGGGGAGGGTGTAGACGTCTTTTTTCTTTATGCTATTCTAGCGCTGGTAATCAGCGCAGAAGCGATGTGTGCCGTCTTTACCAAAACGGCAAGCGCCGCCAGGAGCTCCTTGATGTTTGGATAACGTCGCCCGAAACTTTTCTTCTACTTGATTGCGGACCGCCTGTCCTTCTCGAGAGGATACATGGTAAGGGCTTTGGAGCAGTGGCCTAGCAGGTTCCTCTCTGACGTTGCGGTGCTTGGCTAAAGGAGTTTGTCGCACTTTTAAGGGTGAAGAAAAGCATTTACTGTTGCCCGCTTTGGGTGAGTGCTGGATAATTATCGAATTGGAGTGGTGGCTTTGGTCAGTTTGGTCATTAGAACGCTCATCGGGGAGGGCGAAGACATCGCTAACGTCTGCTAATTCGCCGAGGAAGGCAATTGTTGTTCTTTTATTAAGATGCCGATATCCTTGGATGAAGTTGGTTAGTAGCATGATATCCTGTCCAATTCTGCAAGTGGGCGATGCATCTTCCGATGCCGAGACATCTATCACATAACAACTGTGTTTTCTTCGACAACCCGTTCAGCGATTTCGACATCTTATGTAGCCACAGGGACGATGACGCTTAATTTGGGTGGTACGGTGAATTCTTCCTGGAGGACGCTGACAGCGGCGTGATGCGTTGAAGTACGCATGGGAATTATGGCTTTGTCCGTCGAGAGCTTGATAAGTTTAAGGTAAGGTCGATGATCGCCCGATGTTCACTCAAAAATTTCATACTCATAATCACGTGGCGTGAGCATTCGCGTAGGAAGACGAAGCTGGCAGGGTAAGCACGTGCATTTACTCTAACCCTTGCGGTGCATCATCCCATCGTCGTAGTGAGGTTACCAACAGCGTTATGAATTAGCGTTCTCGAGCTGGGCTGCAAATTCTCCACTGACGACAGGATAGTCGGCTCTGGTGCCCACTAAGATGATAACCATGCGACCGTTGACAGCACCTTTGTGGCCTACTTGGAATCCGGTCGTGTTCACGTCATTGTCGTCGTGTGGAGCGGCGATTTGATGGCTGTATTAAATCGCTGCCGAGTATATTCGTGTTTTTGCCGTAAAGCAAACATACCTTCAAATATTACTCTTTGTATCTCCTGCGTGGACTAGCAGACCTGCCTTGCACGTAGCTTTCTCCTGGCGACGCAAAGCTGGACTTGAACGGTGATGGGGAACATGACAGACAACTTGGCCAAGCGTGCTCTCCTAATCGCCAGAAGTTGCCGATTTCCTGGGGTTGGTCGCCAGGACGGGGTCGTAGCGCCACGATTTCAAAACCACGCACGCCGATACGCCTGTACAGACGGTAACGAAGGATGTGTCCAGCTCGCCACAATGGAAACATATTGGTAATTTGTTAGAAGTCATCCAGGCATCAGATTTCCCGGGACATGACAGTCGGTCGAGGTACGAGGGGCGGCATTCGGGAACAGGGCGACCGCAGTGAGGACTTAGAAAATCCCGTCGTGGCACAACACGATGAAATGCAACTGCCTAATTCATTTCTGCTGCTTCTTGCGTTTGAGCTATTGGAGTCGTCCCCTGAGGAAGGCCCAATGCTTGCGGGACTTGCTCATGAATGACGTATGATTGACTCAACCTGCAGCTGCGCTTGCGATAACAGGAGTCAATGTACGTAGTTCTTCACAGACGACATGACAGATAATTTCAAGAAAGTTATCTCCACTGGTCGGTGCGCTTTAGTAGTGGCTTGCTGTCACCCGTTAATAATTAGAGGGGTATTATTAACAATGCGCCCTTAACGGTGCGCACACTCCCAGACACCCTTAGAGTGAGCGGGGGTAGCTGTTCCGGTCCCAAAGGAGATGCCCTCGATCTGCGTGGCAAGCTCAGCCGGAATTCAACTACCTTGTAGGGACAGAAGGGGGTGGCCGTTTGGTGCCCAGCTGTCGCCGGTTCAAACCAGAGTAAGGCTCGGAGTCAGACGTAACAAGCAAAACACAATTTATGCACAGCAAGAGACGA